>JAWWEW010000131.1:26883725-26930755 GCA_035583185.1 Anabacerthia variegaticeps | reverse complement strand
ACTGAGAAGATGAAGCTGTATTATTGAAAGACTCAACCTTCCCATCTCTCTAGGGACCACTGCTGCCTGCTCAGCATATCTTTGTATCTGGGCACAATCCAGGGCTCTTGAGTCAACTTTTGCGCCCAAACACACAAGACTCTGCATAAGTCACAACCAGACAGTGATGCCGCATGAACTAAAGCCCACATTCTCTAGTAAATAAAAGTAGTCTCGAATGATTTGATCTCTAAAAGCTCTCTTGCTTGGTCTGTGCTCTAAGCACTGGGCTTCGACACCTGCTATTACACACCCCAGAAATCCATATGGAATTATTCTAGAGACTTCAGCAAGCTGAGCTACTCAGTATAATATTCATTCTGATTTTTCCTTCAGAGACTTGGTAGTGTCTTATTCAAGCTATGAAAAAATGTAGAGAATTTGAGCACATTTATAGCACAAAATGGGAATATTTGTCTGCTTCCTTTTTTTTTGAACAGTGAGGAGTCTTGATAGAGCTCATGTAATAAGTTGAATGCTATAAAGATGAAATTTATAGCTAACTGGGGATATGTTCCCTCAAAATAAATTGTAGTGAAGGCAAACCTATATCTACGTGAATAGTTATACTGTATTTCTCATATGTTGTTTCTGATTTCAGTAGGAAGGTATGTTAGGTTTTTTGTTGCTAATCTACTAAATAAAATTGAATCCTCTATAGGTTGCTGGCAGAATTTCAAATACTCAAGGTTGTCCCTGTAACAGCCCATACCTAGCAATAATGAACTGGCTTATAATTTTGAAGGCAAATAAATTCCCCCAAAGAGAGGGAGTGGGAATGTGTTCTGTGTATGGAATTTGTGGACACTGTTTAACATTGATTTTTCTTTTCTTTTTTTTTTGTTGAGACTAGCATGGGTTAAAAGTACTTCAGGGTATCTCCCATTTTTTTCTGATTTACAGCAGCAATAAGCACATTCCTTGAATATTAACAGAATTATCCAGATAATGACTTGGGCAATAAAAGGGATGATTTTATCCTCTGTTCACTCTGGACATCACTGTTGTTAGACTGCTAAGACTTTGAGGTCATCCACTGTGGTAAAGAAAAGAAGACAGAGGTGAAGAATGGGAAGAAAAACGAAGTGGCACATTCAGTGCAAATAGGTCACTGCCAGACTTCAGACATTAATGAACCAAGAGCTGAGTTTTTACAAGTTTAAGAAGTGAACATCCTCAGCAATGCACTAGATTCCTGTATTTCAGGTTCTCAGCATTTCTGAGGAGAACCCTCAGCTCACTGTGGTGTTTCAGTTCAGACTGTCAAGGAAAATGTCTTCTGGCTGGAGGGCTGGAATTTGAGGTGCTGTGGCTCTGTCGGCTTGCCTAGTTGGAAGTTGCCACAGGGAGGTGAGAAATAGGGCAGAAACAGAAATGATGGGTGTAATGCTTGCAAGAGTTCACACCTCATTCATCAAAACACCACTTAACCAACAAATAACATAAGAAATCACTGGTGCTGTCTGGAGGTAGTTATTATGTATTAAAATGTGGGAAAGTGGATTATACCTTTGCTATAAAGACAAGTAAAAGGTGGGTAAAATATTTCTTTCTGCTCTCCACAAGGCAATAAAAGTAATTCCAAAAAAACTTTCTCCTCCAACCTTTTCTAAAATATATAATATTTCTTAAGGCATGCCCTTAGGGATAAAATCAGGGGTGATTCTAGATAATACTAGGTTAATATAGCTCATTTTTTCCTTCAGCCTATCACCCTATACACTACAGCCACCTAGAGCCTTCTAGAGAAAACAGAAAGTAGGTGTCCTCAAGGTCCAGAAACAGAGTGGAGTCTGACTGAGTTAGGGAGCTGAGTGAAAAAACAACACTATAAACACTCTCTATGTATGGCATGGCAACAAAGATCAGAGTAGGCTCATCCCTGAGTTTGACTCTTGTATTTGAGTGAGGCTGGTTGACTGAAATGATAATTCAAATTATTCTACTGAAATATCAGAAGCAACCCTGACCTCTAAATGTCACTGATGTTTATGTCATTTTTCTAATTCATATCGGCAGCTATTTTGAACCTGTGTACACTTCAATCCCTGTTGAGATGTCAATAAAGGCAGGCAGAAAATAGAAATGCCCACAAAGGGAGAGAAGTTATATTTTAAAAATGATATCAGCATTTCTAGGAAGGCTTTTTGTCTCCTTTTGCTGAGCCTCATGCCTAGGAGAAGCTACTAATAACTAAAGTTAAGAGAAATATAACATCTGAAATGCAAATGCTTTGTTTTGGAAATTCATGAAAGATTCAGTCTGAAGCATTTTATTTAAATTCATGTAGTTTAGAGATGTTTTCTTCTTTTTTTCCTTATCTGCTTTGAAAAAACAGTAATTCCTTCATTAAGATAAAAATTTTCTAGTATTAAAAGCCTTTTAGTTGAAAAAGTAGAGGAAACATTTAGTAAGAAGAAAGCTTTAAACCTTTTGAGATTTCGTGCGCTCTTCAGTAAGATGAAAGTAACATTTTTAAGTCTTAGGCTCACTTAGAAACATTTTGAGGTGTGCTGTTACCACATCTCATCAGCTTTTTGCACTCCAGAGCCGTTTCAAATCTTACTGTGGTATGTTTGGCAATACACTTAAAAGATTACCACTTAATCTAGTTAAGTAAGTTTGACTTCAAGCAAGTGTCTATCTGTCCATCCAGCTGCTTACTGCTTTTTGTTTCTTTGGAAAAGAAAGGAAATTAAAATCATTGAGGAAAAAAGGGACAACAAAGTCTGATCTTATTCAGTTTTTCTTGCAGCTGTGAATTTTTCTAGACAGACTTTTTAGTAGATGGATTATTGCCATTAATTCCAGCGGGAGCCAGGCTGTTTCCGGAATGGCTTATTTTCTATGGTTGACTTTATTTTAAATGAAAAATGTTCCTGGCTTTGAAGAACCAAAGTGAAAGAAAGTTTTGCCCTCAAGTTCAAAGGCTGCTTAATGGAATCTGACACGCCACATTTCCAGTTACTCTGGGCATGAAGAGAGGGGGCAGAGATGCACTTTGAGAAGGTGATGGGCCCCTATAGGAATACCGTCTTAATGTGACAGAGGAGCAGCTACACCCCTGTATAGCAGTCTTGTCTCTTGCCTTTCAGAACATAACTCTAGCTAGTCCTGGTCTTGAATAAGCTATCAGTTACTGTGGCCTATACAAGCTTGAAGTTCATGGATAAATACACAGATAATCTAGATGTGTATCCAGATGTGTGTCTGGTCATCTAGGGGCTGAACTCGAGATTCTCCAGTTGCTCATGTAGTTTGCTAGACATCCCACTTCTTTCACTTCACAGCGTTGGACTTGCAGAAGCAGAACCCTAATGAAATCTAGAAAATAAATAGAATAGAGAGTGACAAAATGTACTAGAGAATGGAAGTAAGGTTTTATGGACTGTCTTAACTCCAGCACTTTCACCTCACATTCTTCTGAAGAGTCATTAATTTTCTAGGTTTTTGCAGTAAAAAGATAAGTAAAACTTGAAAAGATGACATTGATTTGTGTGGTAGGAATAGAAACAGCCACCAATGATTCTACTGGTTAGCTTTGAAGATAGAGCACTAGTGCAGCTTCTATTCTCATAGAAAAGTTGATTAAAAGTCCACCAAATATGATGTCTCCAAAGATACCTTGAGCTTCTTGTGCAAGCGCCAACTTTTAGCATTCATACTTCATAACACGGAACTAAATTTCAAATATTTTTTTTTAAATTTAAAACTTGTGGCATGGGCCCAGGGTGCTTAAAAACTTTCTAACCTTCAATGGATTCCACCTGAACACCAATGAGGAAATATAATCTAATTTCTGCCTTATGTTCAGTTTTCACACTTTGAGATACCACACCTATTAAAAAAACCAAAACCGAGTTGCAAACATTTTTTGTAACCCCCAAAAGCATGTGTTAACTCTTTTGTTAAAATAAAGCAGTGGTGATTTGGAAGTTTTCTGTTTACCTACTTTTAAAATTGAGAGATTTTAAATTGCTTAGCATAGGACAGAAATATTTCATAGTTGAGGAAACAGGCAAGGTGACTACAAACTCATTCAGTAAACCCAAAAGTGGAAAGAGAATTCAGGTTTATTAGATTCCTTCCTGCATTTCTGATCACTAGACACTGCTGCTATTGTATATACCGTACTATATACTAATATTGATCATATTGAGGAAATACATAAAACATGTTGGCTCAGAATTAAAAGTACAGCTTCTGCAGGGGGAGGGAACAGGCCTTGGAAGTTCAACAATGCAAGAAATGAAAAAGAACATTTAGAATGGAAATTCTTATGCTACTGCTGCTCATTCTTTATGCACAAAGGTATGCCTTGAAATAATTAAACATAATTAAGCTGTTATACTGTTATTTTAAACACTAACATTTCATTTGCATTGATAACTACCTGCATGTATGTACATGGTCTGATGTCTGCAAAACTTACTAATTGTGCTTGGCTTAGGCGGCAATGACAGTAAAACATTGCCTGAAGGAAAGATATTGAATTTGAAACTATTTTACTTTAAGCAGAATTGACCTGATTTCAGTTGGGAGAGAGTTAATTTTCTTTTCAGTAGCTAGTGCAGTGCTGGGTTTTGCATTTACTGTGAGAATAATAAAACACACTTATGTTTTAAATGTTGCTGAGCAGTGGTTCCCCTAAGTCAAGGTCTTTTCAGTTTCCCATGCTCTGCCAGAGAAGAGGTGCACAGGAAACTGGGAGGGAGCACAGGCAGGACAGCTGACTGAAATATGTCAAAGGGGTACTCCGTACCATGGGGTGCCATGCTCAGTGTACCAGCTGGGTGGGTTGGCCAAGAAGTGCCAGCTGCTGCTCTGGGGACGGGCTGGCACTGCTCAGTGGGTGGCAAGCAACCGTATGGTGGATCACTTGTCTTTCTTGGGTTTCATTCCCCTCTCTCTCTACTTTGCATCATTCCCAATACCTGTGATAGAAATCTGTGATGATGTTCAACATGGTGCATTTTCTGTCATGAAACCCCACCCAGTAGTGAAGAAAATGGAAGAAACAGGAGGAAAATGAAAATAGAGCAATGACATGAATTGGAAGACTTGCAATAGCAAAGCAATGACCCTAAAATACCTTTTCTCATCTATATGCTAAACATTTGGATTGCACTTTGAGTTAACAAAATCTTAGAGGCCTCTATTGAACTGTAAAAATAAGCACCACAAATGCAGCCAAGCTAGTCCATTTAGATAAACATGGAAATGAGACTATTTCAGCAGGTAGATAAATATTGTAAATATTTATGCTTGTAAGCATAATAATGACAAAACCCCACAGAAACCAACTACAGAGACATTTCATGCAACCATGCATATATGTGTTTTCACCTGTGATCTACAGTGGATGTTAACAGCAAGAATGTATTGAATCTTAATTGTTACTACTACCCTTATTCCAGATCTCAAATCTTAAAGGACACCTGAATCACCTGCTCTTCATTTCATATTGTAGGAGAACACTTCAGGCTAAAATTGCTACTTTCCTAGAAATGGGTTTTATTGACAATACTGAAAACATTGAATTAAGGATGTTCTTAAGAAATGTTCCTCTGATGCCTTCTAAGAGGAATTCAGAATCTTACCTTTTGCTCCTACATAGAGCTCTAGAAAACAGCTATCATATAGTTACATGATAGTTATATCACATAACTCAGTTATACCAGCTGAAACTTCACAGACCTCAGTGAGATGGGTTTGCCCTCGTGTACACCCTATAGAACAGGAATGAAGTCCAAAGAGATGTCAGTCAAGGGACTTTTGCTTCTCAAATTGCAGGCACATTTTTTTTTTTAACCCTGAGAGCTGGATTTGGCTGGAGAGTTTTTAAGAGAACCTGCTCATTTAAAACAACTTATTCTGCTAACTTAAGTTCTTACACAAAAAGTCAGATGGGCTCTGGCAGTAAGTTCAGACAGTCTGTGTTGTGCTGAAGAGCACATCCTGTTCTCTGCACCAAGATATCTGACATGTCTGGACTCATATCTCAAGACTTACTGCTTTAGTGTCAGAAGAATGTAGGATACTTTCTTACTTTTTGTAGGAGATGGAAATGAGAGAAAATAATTGAACTTTTCTGGTGTATACTATATGTGACTGAAGTCTGGAAAATAGCTGGATAGGTCTTGTACCTATAAATAATGAAATTAAATGATCTGATCTTTTTTATTATTAAACAACAAATCCATACATTTTCACTATCCTTATGATGAACTTTATCTCTAAGAAAAAAGCTAAGACATTACAAAAGCCACAGGAAGAATCATATGGAAAAGAAACTTGTAGAAATATGTGTAAACTCAGTCAGGCAGCACTAAAATAATAGAAAAGAAGAGGGAAAATAAAAATTTAAAAGAACTGACAATTTCACTGACGCTGTTTCAAAATGTGATACTCATATGGAAGATTAAAAGAACAGATGGCAGGGAGAATGAACGCAACAGCTCTTCAGTAGACACTTATTTGTGCCTCTAAAGACTATTAATAATTTTTCCCTTATCCCTTACCACTGAGAAGCATAGGAATCGGCTAAACATCTTCTCTACCACCTAAGCAGAGCTATCAATACTAGAGACAGGCCTAAACTGTGTGATTAAGATCATGATTTCGTTTTCAAATGCTCAAATCTTGGGAGGGTTCAGTGGTGCATGGAATTTATGAATATTTGAAATACATGGGCAAAGTGCAAAACTTAAATCTGAGTTTGGACTCTGAATACAGCGTTTGGGGAGTAAATAGGTGGTGTACACTTGTAGTTTGGTTCAGACTTCTCTATTGAAGACAGAAATATATGGAGATGCAACATCTAACAGCACAAAATGGTTCATAACCTAGATATCTTGATTACTTTTCTTAAATTAGAGAAACGTAGGTGCAACACGAATAAAGGACAGAGGAATCGTAGAGCAACAGCTGTCCACCTCAAGAAGTGGATCATAGAAATCACAAGTACTTTCCCAGGCATCTAATGCACTGGTCAATACATGGAATATGACAGCCTGAAGTGAGGGGGGACAACTTGTCTGAAATGTTTGGGTTTTAACAAGTGAAATTAATTCAGGTTGGTTGAAAAAAAGAATTATTACTTATAGATTTGTCTTTATGTCATGTTAAGCAACAGTCATAACCTGCCTCCTCCTCCCTCTCCCCTCCAAAAACAAACCCTCAAAGAAAACAAAATAGCCCCCTTGGGTGCTGAGATGAAGCTACTGCTATGAAAATATGCACTGGTCTTTCCAGTCTGTAAACATATGACAGAAATTTCTCGCTGTTATCTCGAACCAGCTGACTCTCAGGAATGGTGAAATAAAAGCAAGATGGCAGTGAAAGGTAATGCAGGCATCTGTTAGAGATATTTCAGCTACTTACGCCACTACTGACTGATTCTTTGTGAAGGGTTGATTGCTCCCATTTCCAGTGACTTAGGAAGATGTTAACCTCTTTTTTTAAAGACCTGTACTTTTGTTAGCCAACATTAAACAATTATAGATGAGACATGCTAGGAGAGAGCCAACTTGCCATATCTGGAAAGTATTTCTTCCTTGGAGCAGATGAGAATAGATGAGTGACACTCAAGGGCTAAAATAGTATTTTCAGGCTATCAGTTAAGTTTGGAGCACAATGTCAGCTACATTTTATCATTTACCTTTCCTGCACTCTCCTGATGGAGCTATCCTTTTAAGTCCTAACTTCAATTAGAACCAGCGACTTTGATCAGTATCTGCTATAAGGAGGGTAAGGGAGAGGGGAGGTGAGTTGCCTTACTTCCCATGAAGACCACGAGAGGTCACTCCAGCTATCTAGACCACAATTTCTCACAGTGTTTTAAAGAATTTGTTAAAAAGGACTGCCTGTTTCTCTCTGAGCTTGGGAAAATTACCTTTTCCAAACAAACAAACGATTTCCATCACCCGAATGTATTTCAAAGGTTATTTACGATTGATTCATAAAATAAAGAAGCTTAAGGAAGAGCTTGTATGTTTTAAATATTTTACTGATAAAAAAAAACAACAAACCAACAAATGAAGGACTGTACAAATATGAAATGCTTGGATTTGAATTCTAACACATACAGATATAAAAAGGCAGCATGATGTCTTCAGACCTGAGGAACCGAAGGTCTCCCTTCCTACTTCTCCTGCTCCCCACTCCCCTTCACTGCTTTGCACGCCCTTGATATAGATTTGAGAGAAAAGAGGCTGGCAAACACAGTGCTTTTCTGTTCCCTTTGTGGTTCCAAGCAGGATAAGAGTAGTTCACTGTATGAGCAGGCTCCAGTGATTTGTGACAACTAGAAGTTTTTCCCAACAGGAGGTAAACAGACAGTGTTTCAAGTTTTGTATCTTTGAGGTGCCTGAACAGTACAAAGCCAACAAATCCTTGTAAGACTCACCCCTCTAAAAGCAAACAAGCAAGCAAATAACTTACATTCTAAACAAACCCCAAAGCTGTGCTACTGTTCAAAATCATTTCCAGGGATGCCTAGAGCTCAGTTTTTGTTTTAACTTTCATTTATTGAAGCATCACTATGATCACTTACTACTTATACTGTGAATCTGCTGCACCGAAAAGATAGCAAAGCTCGAGTCCTGGGCTCCTGGGCCTCTGTTTATTCTGTGAAGGCTACTGTACACACAGCCAACACACCACACAGCTTACTTAGAAAAACTCCAGCTTTGCCTTACTTCCAGTAAGACTTTTAGGCCTACAGCTTTCCTTGACACTGTCATCACATCTACCTGACATCATGGTAAGCTTTGCAATGCAATGAGCTGTTTGCTTAGACTGAGATCTCTGGTCAGCAAATAGTAAGGTAGTGTAACAACACAGCTTCATAGAGCTTCCAACCGAGAGGCAAAACATTGGAATCTGGTTGTCTACATGGCAAGATTTTTCTAGTTTCTGATAGAGCAGACCACTAGGTCTGTTTGATAACACACAGAAGCCTGAAAGAAAGATTCCACATGAAGAATTCATGACAGCTTCAGGTAAGCTATGGAAAAGGTGAAATCCTTAGTTAAAAAGCATTTATTAGACACAAATCAGTCATGGACCTGGGTGTGAGACACTTAAACCCAACTCCAAATCTTGGTTTAGGTTTCCATCTGAATAATTACAATTCTTCAGTCAGGACGATCCACCTGATAATCATACCATACCTGCTGCTCACCTATAGCTTTGCAAGCAAGTCTGATATTAATTTGAACTTTTTCAGATCAAAATGAAATAAAATATTTTTTGAGAGAAAATTCCTCAAAAAAACCTAAACCAAAACCCCAAAATCCACCAAACAAAACAATGCAAAGAACGAGCCAGTGAGTTTGCACCTTAGCCATGAGACTGACTTAAAAATGGATTCTTAGCTTATGAAAACAGCCAGAACATGAGCTCTCTTTCAGGCTTCTTTCTATGTATTATATTTCGTGGTTTGTAAGGAAAATAGCTTAATTCTAACTGCAATCACACAGAGTAATTCATTAATAAACACCTTATAGAAAGGCAGGTTTATGATGCTTTTTCTGCAGGTAGGATTCCTCTCACTCTCCAGTGTTATCATACACTGCGGGAAATAATGCACAACCCTGCACTACTGGTGAGGAAAAAACCAAAGTGAAAAA
Source organism: Anabacerthia variegaticeps (assembly GCA_035583185.1). Taxonomy (NCBI): domain Eukaryota; kingdom Metazoa; phylum Chordata; class Aves; order Passeriformes; family Furnariidae; genus Anabacerthia; species Anabacerthia variegaticeps. Next base: position 26,921,084 of record JAWWEW010000131.1, on the reverse strand, counting down.
CTGCTGAAATTTTATTTGGTGGAAATGCTTCATTTAACAATCCAGTATTTGCCAGTGTTGTAGGGTTCTACAATGGCTGCTGGATTCTGATAATGGAGTTTGGATTTTTTTGGTGAAATTGTTAAGTAGAACTTCTTTTAAGTGATACTTTTATTGCAATTAGCTCTAATTCTTGAAGAGCATTTAGTACTGTAAAACGAAACGAATGAATGTGGACTAAAAGTCCCTGTATCATATGAACTCTATATATCAAAAAGACAGATGATGAATAACTCTGATATAGTGCATATGGCAGAAATGGCAACCACTCAACCCTCCAGCACTGGGTGAACCTCAGAATGTTTGAAAGTTTTGTTTTGATCACCTTCCAGAAAATGAAATTATTATCTCAACACAGCCCAACTTCTTGGAGTCTATAAATCAAATATGTTATGAACAGGTTTTCTTGTAACACTTTTGACACTTCCTGGTTTCAGACAAGTTGAAAATGCCATGAGAAGAGTCTTAGAACCAGCATGTTCTAATTTTTATTTTATTGAAAATTACTCATTACCAATGCACTAGATTTAACCATATTCATCTCATGTTGTGTAGGGATGCAAGGAATGCAAACAGGCCTTGGCTGCTAAGATTTCATTTGGCCTGCAGAATTAAAGTCCTGTGCAGTTTTAGAAGTTTTGGCTTCCAATGAAGCTCACAATTCTAAATGATATTACAGAAAGTTTAAAAAAAGAATTTACAAGAGAAGTTGCCAATCATATCTAGCTTTGTGGCAAAAATTGGGGATGGTCCTGAGCAGTGCTAAGAGTTAGACTCAATGATTCTTGTGGGTCCCTTCCAGCTCAGCATATCCTGTGATTTTGTTGATAACTATCATACCTGTCACTTCTTTCTTCCCACCCTCCTCATTCTGTTACCCAAGAAGTACTATAGTTTGTCACTCTCAAACTAAAATGGCTATTTTTTACCTTGTCTCTTCCTTAGTTTCCATAGTCTGCTCACTCACATGCTATATTCTGCTCCAGAGAAAAAGGAACCACCTTTGCATTTTTGCCCAGGATCTGAAGAGTTTGTATGAATGTAACAAGAATTGTCACATCTATGTCAACTGAGTTAAAATAAGTTACAAACCTCCTTTTAGGTTTTTAACTTCTTTTCCAAACACTGACCAGATGAAGTCCTTACTAACCAATGGCTGTATGGCTGAGTATTAATGAGGAAAAAGTGTCTCCCAGAGACAGGATAACCTATTTTGTTGAAAAAGCCAAACTTAGTGTGGATATTATGAACAAAGATGACTTGCAGTTGCCAATAGCATCTTCAAAAATATTGCTGAGCTTAGTATATATAAGAAAATATTTTTTACTTTCATTAAGCTTAAATAATGACTGCAGGATTTTATTCTCCTACAGCAGTGGATCTGCCTCTTCTGTGAATACTCTTCAAAAGCAATGATAGCCATATTCTGCATTTCAGATGATGTATAAATAGTCTTGGAAAAATCTTGTGCTAATTTTGCTATTTCCTTAGAATGTCAAGTTCAGGCATCTCTCAACTTTGCAGCTCACGTCTTAAGTGAACAGTAAAAGTTAAGCTTCTCAAGGCGTGCACAGCTGTAATCCAGTCTCTGGTTTCTAGGGATCAAAGGTCAGCACATTAATCTATTTGGGATAATTCATAGAACCTCTTTGGAGAAAAGAAAAACATTAACATAAAAATAAGCCATGTTTCCTGAAAATGAATCAGAATACTTTATGATATAAAACAGTATCCCAGTGATGACCTAAAGCAATTAGTTTAATATGTTCAGTCTCAGAGTTACTCTACTCTATTTCACTCCAGGTATTGCAGGTCTCTTGTTAAAAGATTCTTTTTGAATTAGCAGTTTTGCCCTGATTATGAAGTCAATTGCTTAAAAAGGAGGAAAAAAAATCTACAGAAATGTTTCTGAGCAGCTGTGATATGAAAATAATCAAATCATCTTTCACAACATCAGAAACAGTAACAAAAGGTTTTATAACAATAAAAATATATGTGAATATTTGCTGTCGTTTGAAAATGACTGACATTAGTTTGCAGGGAGTGTAAGAGGTTTTTAACAAATGTTTTTCAAAGTAGGTGCTAGTAAAGCGTCACAGAACCTTGCAGAACACAGCCTCAAATGTCTAGAAATTGAAGCTGACATAATTTATATCATTTACATCAAAGAGAGATTATTTTTGTGCAGTATTTTCATCTAGCCCCACTTCTTCACTGAGGTTTAACTACTTGTTTTGTTCTAAATACTGTTTCTTGTTCTTTGCATAACAGACCGAGGTAAGTTTTAATGCACAGCAATCAAACTTCTAGTTTACAAAACAAGAGCTGCCAAAAAGAATGTAAACAGACAATCTATATGAGTCTATGAGAGTGTGGAGGGATTTTAATTTTAAGATGGTGGGGTTTTGTTCATGACAGTTCTCTGCTACCATATGTGCATTTCACACACTAACAGAGACATGGAACTGAGTTAGATGAGAAGTTCATTGTTAAGCTTGGGATTACTGTCAAATTAATTCAGTTATTGCTCATAATACTAACTCCACCGATGTAACCAACAGAATTGAGAGAAACAACAAAAAAGATGAAGCATGTGCTTACATGTGTGTGTTGGTACCTGTTCATGTGCATTGAGGGGACTTTTTAACCTGTCCAGGTTTGTTTTCTCAGATGGTGAAAGACATGTGATGGCTGTCACACTTATACTATCCCCAGAAAAAGATTATAAATGGCCCAACTGACACATTCTCGTCTCTCCCTCTTCCCACAAATTCTTTAAAAACTCCAAAATCCAAATCTGGGTGAGACACAAGCCCTGGATTGACACAGACACAACTGAACAGGCACATGGCAAGAAGCCTAAAATACTTTGGAGGTTCTGTGGGTGGATATTCCCCTCCGACTTAAGAGCTGCACAAAGAAAAAAAAAAGTAACTCTGTTTTTAGCCCATGAATCATTTTGATTCTGATGATAGGAATAAGCCCATTGCAAAAGCTGATAACCTAGAGAAGATACTTTCCATAAAACTAAATAAAAGAAGTACAGTTAGCATATTTCCAAATATAGGAACTAAGGTAGTGAGGAACCATACAAGTTCCAAGGAACATCAAGTGGTATGCAGGGCCATATAAGAATATGCTCACTGCATCTATCACAAATTTTGTGGAAATGTTCCACATGCACAAAGGAACTGCAGCAGTTTTTCTGGGACTTGATAGCATGGATTCATTGTCTCTCCAAGGTGCTTAGCAGTGCTGTGTTTTTACTGCTATGGAGAAGGACTGCTGAGAAAGCATATTCCAGAAAAGATTCCTTCTGCTGTGTAGTACCTTCCACAGGGGATCCACTAAGTCAATGAGAATTTTGCATGGCACAGCATCATTAAATATCTGAAGATTAATTCAGTTGTCCCACTATGAACTTGGTACAACTATCAGGAGAAATGAATAGTGAAGATGACAGAATGATCTTTCCTGAATCCTTGTGCTGTCATGCAATATGGATAAATAATGAGAAATAAGTTCTTGGCAAATGCTAAGTTTGGCTCCTGAGAGCTTAGACGTAATGGTAATATGATACTCAAAGAGTGCAGTGCTCAGTCAAGTAGATGAATAGCCTGTTTTTGCTTGTCCTTGTCCAATAAATTTGAGAACAAATGACATTAAAGGAACCAAATTATTTCTGCAAACTAGGTACTGGAACCTGGCAGATGACCGAGTGATATTAAATGATCCTTCACAGGCATGGCAGTTTGGAAGGGGAAGCTGTTTGATTGCAATGCAATGTTAAACAAGGCAAGAAATGCCTCATGTAGCCACCGAGTTAATCCATAACCTTGTTTTCTTACCTCTTCTCTACTGAAAAGCTCGGCTACTTATTACCCCTAAATCAGACTTGCCAAAATGCAGAAACCTGTTGGTCTTTTCTGCCTCACACTATGTGCTATGTAGAATTCATGCTCCGCTACCCTAAAGATAGCACACAAATAAGCTTTAACTAATAATGTTTGATCAATACACTTATATGAGCATGATCTCCTCGAACTGCCAGCTGCCCTAAGGCCACAAAGGGCAGGACAATATAAAAAACCAAAATTGACTTGCGCTAATTCCATATTAATTAAGCTTCTCTTGACCTGTCTTGTGTATTCTTAAGGAGACAATGAAAGATCTTTGCATGCAGAGCAGCAAACATGCTCTTCTGGGATAATTTCAATAATCTCACTATATCAGGAAGATTCATGCCCTGAATTCATGCCCTTAATCAAGTTGCAGCATGTTAGGGCAACCTAGAGAGGATGAATAAAGCTATTATTCATTTCTGCATGAAAGCCAGTATTACAGCTTAGCACAAGGCAAAAGGTACAAATTTCTGTGTGCTCAACTACAAGCCATTTTTTCCTAGCACTGTACAGAATATATGATCCCTATTTCTTTACCTTCTATCACAACATTTTAGACTTGAAATATTTTCACACATTTAGTATCATAATAAATGTAAACTGAGAATCCAGCTATCAATAGGCCAATCTCTTAAAGGTTTGTTTATGTCTGAGGTAAACAGAACAGCAAATATAAGGCTGTCAGCTTGCAGGTTGCCCAAATACTATCAGCTCATGCCTCCACCTGAGGTAAGGCAGCGGCCACTTATAGTGATTGATTTGGGCCATTAGCTCCAAATTAAAGTCAGTTTCAGTTCATCCATCTTTCTAGAACCTCAGCAAAAATGTTATTTGAAAATAAACACTGGCTCTTCGTCTCTTTTGTCAAAAGAGCAGTAGGGAGCTGATTGGCATGTCACTAAGTACATCTCCATTTCTGCTGCCACAGCAACAGCCTCCTCGAAACCATGCTGCTGAATTTACATATTTGGTCTACTTACAGTCCTGAGGTGCAGGTCTGGAGAAGGAGAGACTGCACTTCTTTGCGGTAGCACTGAAAAAAGGTTTCTCATTAAGTCAAGTCTGATGAATGTAAAAAGCAGACCCTGATACTTAATCCCTCAGTCCAGCTAACCAACATTTGACTTGAGGTCAGGAATTGGATGGAAAAGGTGTTTTTAAACTACTTTTGCAAACCCTGGAGTATCACAGCAATAACAGCCAAAAAAAAAATTAAGCACCTGGAGGATAGATCTAATCTATACTAATGTGACCCTGACCTCACTTTGGGTGCCGAACACATAGGGATTCACAGGACACCATAACCATGGTACTACCTAGACCTGATATACAATAGCAATCAAAGTGACATGGAATAGAAGTGACTCTTCATTCCTTGAGGAGTGCTCTAAAAAAGGATAGGATTATAAAGGGTTGGTTAAAAGGGAGTTTGTCACTGGAGTCTCCCCAAAGGCCTGGCCTCAACACAATCAATTCAAAGCAGCATCTCTGTCTGCCACACCTGTGTGTGCAGTGATAGGCCTGCAGCATCAGGTTTTTGTAGGTTCTTGAGTCAAGGATTAATTCTGGGGATGAGATTTAACATTTGCTAATTACTGAAACTCTGTGTGCCGTATCACAGGGAAGTAGAGTGCCAGGGAAAGTCCAAGCTTCACCTTGGATGCAGAAGTCCACCAAAACCTCAGCGCAGAGCTGTGCCATGTACTGAGGCCAGGCTTCTCTCTAAAACGACTCCTATTTACATGTTTTGTGGTGTTTCAGACCTTCTTTTTCGTTGATTATTTTTTAATTTAGGAAATGATTTTTCAAAAGAGGTGCTCTTCTGTTGCAAGCACCTGCAGCTCAGCCCAGTTTTGATTTTGCTAGGGATTTTGGTTTTTTCTTTACAGTTGTTCATACTAAGTTTTCACAAATTTGACAAAAAGATTCCTCTCAAAAAACATATAAATCAATACTGGAGTTGGGTATTCAAGTGTGTGGGGTCACCACAGTACTTTCTTCTCTAATATCTCCTTAGATCTGGTTCTCCATAACTTGCCTCTTTTTGTCTGCCCTCTCCAGCTCTGATCTGACAGGAGGCAGGGGGTCCTCTGAGACAGTGTGGGTTATCCGAGGACTCCTCCAGATCTTTACTGCTAAGAGAGGGCAGTTTATGCTTGGGGAAGCACAGTAATTATTTAAAAGAAATAAGTTTTGATGGGATCTTGTTACCATAGAGTCTCTTTCCCTTTGCACGTCTTCATCAAGAACAAAGGCAAATTTCCAGCTTTTTATTTTTTGACCGGGAATGGGAATACTTTTAAATACACAGAAGCTAATTATTTGTAACTTCTGATGTAAGGAGCTAAACAAAGGTGATGGGGAAGCCACCAAATTTTGGGCTCATGTCTCAGGGTTTAGGAAAAAAAAAAAAGGTTCCCTTGTACAATTTTTTGGATAAATACATATTGTGAACTGCAGTCACTATTTTTCTTTAGCATTTTAGGAGCTGATAATTGTTAACAGGAGGCCTTACAAGAGAAATTTCAATGTTGTGGCTTATCCTTCTGGGCTACTGATTGGCTTGACTCAGTAGGAAAGCACAGAGTGATCTCTTCCCACCTTCTGTTGGGAAAAGAGGGGATTTAGTACAAATTGAGAAGTCACCACATACAGAGTGTCAGAGTGACCTCATCGTAGCTGCTGCAGCCAGCCGAAGTCTGATGGAGCCTGCCATGCTTGTGCTGGGTCAGATTTCTCACCTTTTGTTATTTGAGCTTCCTTCTGAGAGCCTGGGCTGCCTAAAGGAGTAACATGACATTCCCTTTCTTCACCCTTTAATCCAATCACAGGGAACTTGCTTTCTCACTGAGGGATGGGGTACACACTAAGTTAGCTGAGCAGCTGTGAAAGTGAGGTGAAGATTAAGACTTCGTCTCTGATCATACATTTCAATATGAATGAAGCCAATAAAAGGGAGATTATCTTTCTTGCTACTTTTCAAATTTCTTATCGGAGGCAGCACTGTTTACACAAAACTTGGTGCAGTTGACATGTCTTTGCCCTATCAGGCGCAGAAACGTTTGGTTTTCATCTTAAAAATATATTTGGAGAGAGTAGGAAGGAAGGGAGGAGGAGAAAAAAGTGAGGGAGAGAAAGTCAGTTTTGATGGTAGCAGATGGGGGCATGTCAAGTAAGAAATACAGAAGTACTCTTCTGGTTGCAGTCTGGCACTTCAAAGCAAAATGAAGAGGCATTTCAAAGAGGATACACAGTATTATTTGATTAAGATTCCGCTTCCTGGATGAAATGTGCATGCAATTATTAGCATGATGATAGTAGGTTTCATAAGAGAAGTTTATTATCTCTTTGTTATTGGTTCTTATTAGCAGTGGGTTCAGCCTGCTACCCTGTGTATGAACTTCCACTCTTTTTAAAAATTTGCATATTTGGACGGGGTGTCTCAAATTAGCTGTATCCTTTCAGTTTTGAATACAAAACAGCATCACACGGGAAGTCCATCCCCAGATTTGGGGTGTGTACAGAAATTGTCCTCAGACAATATTTACACAGTACCTTCTTTGCGTCTCTCACTGATGGCTTTCTTTCTTCCTGAGCTCTTAGGATCAAAATCTTGTAAGGGATTTTGACACTTGAATGGAAACATTCAAGGCCAGGTTGTATGGGGCTCTGAGCAACTTGATCTAGCTGAAGATGTCACTGCTCACTGCAGGGGAGCTGGGCTAGATGAGCTCTAAAGGTCCTTTCCAACGCAAACCATTTTATGCTGCTATGAAGACTCAACACGGACTCAAATATAGGACTTTACTTCTTGTCTTATTTCCTCACACTTTTACCAACAGTTCTGACATTCAGGGTTTTTAAACCTCCCAGTTTTGTATTCACTGTCTTTAGAGACAGCCCTGCTAGTAGTCCTCAAATTTTCCTTCTGCAGTCCTGCTGAGAACCAGGAGGAAGACTGACTGTCTGTATAAACCATGCAGGTTCTACACGACTTTCAGTGTGGGTCACGAATAGCCTGTCTTCGAAGCCTGCCAGGGACTTTTGACCATTTTTCACCCAGCTAAATGGAGATATTTCCAATCAGATCACAGAAAGAACTTTAGGAATTCAAAGTCTGGACATGGCATTCATTTTGCCACATTTTAGCTTGAAATGTCTAAAATATTGGTTTCTCTCTTTTTTTATTTGTCTTTAAAAAATGTTTACTACTGCAGACAGAAGTATTTTTAAATGCAAGTAACTATTCACTTCTTTGCCAACCATTCCGTCTTGTGGAAAGGAGTTTCAGAAGTTAATTATAGTCTTGAATTAAAAAATATAAATTAAAAACCAAAACCAACCAACCAAACAGAAAACTACCAAAAAGCTTTACTGGCTATAAATTTGCTGTCTTCTGTTTCTATAGAAGCTCATTTTCTCTGAGATCATGAAAGAAAGGACTGAAAAAGTTTCTTGTATTTACAGTGACCACTGTTTTCAACAACCTTAACATACTTTGTACTCTTGTCTAAAAAGCAAGAGTACAAATTTATGCAGCCCAAATCCAAATCTCCTCTATTCCTGTGTACTCAACAATGCAACCCCATGAAACAGACTTTGTAATGTTGTTCATGACTGAAGAATGTAACAATTAGTATTTAAAACAGAGCTATTTTGGATTGCTAGCATATTAGAGGTTACCAACAAAATAATTTCTTCTCCTAACCAGTTTAATTTCTTTTTTTTTCTAGTCATATTGCTTTCTCCACACAAAAGCGAGGACAGGTTTGAAAAGAGTTTAAAGCCCCTCAACATGACCTTAGGTAAAGAATCTCCATCCAAGCTCTCTCAATGTAGTGTCAAGAGATATCGGCAGCAGTTAAAAAAGCTAAAAAACACTGAGAAAAATTGTTTATTCTTAAACTGGTCCTTTACTCTTTCTGTTATTCTTTCATTGGTAGGGATCCTTCTTTGCTTAGAGCAGTAAACATTTTTAAATTCCTGTGCAAATGAGAAAGGCCTATGAATCTTTGTGTAAATACAAATTAGGTTATTTTTAATACTAATACAGAAGCTGTATTTATCTCTGTATTTATCAGGTTTGTCTTTCAGCATTTTTTTAAAAAAGTAAATAATATCTGTAGTTGCATAAGGGAGCCATGATGTGATATCTCTCGAAGAAACGGAAGCAGAGAACCACAGTAGAAAAGTCATGAAGTTAAATTGGTGGTTTTCTTTTAATAATTAAAGTGTTTTGAAAAGCTCCTCTAAAACGACTCTATTAAGACCTGCCTTTTTATCATGCTGTCTTCAAGAACGCATATTTGTGTCCTTATGCAGCTTAAATTTACATTTTCTGTCTTGATATTGTGGTTAGTTTTCTATCTTGATGTGATTATCACTTATTATCAGTTAGACATGCTTTTCTCAGTTTTTTCTGTGTTTTTCTTTAGTTTCTTAAGATCAGATATTGCAAGTTTTAAGACTGGTGCCACAGATGGGCAAGTTTTACATGACTGAAAGAGGCCACTGGAGTTTCATGCACATTAGGCTTATGTTTGTGAGATCCCTTATTGGATCTGCACCTGTCTGGTCTCTGGCTTGGAGTTCTTTGGATACTCTGAAATATCAGTATTTTAAATGTCTACTAAGTGAACTACATTTAAACTCACTGTTTATACTAGTCTTCAGTAACGAAATGGTGTTAGAAAAAAGAAGCTGAATGGGCATTCTTGGACATTGTGCTAGGAAAGGGGAAGCCTATTTTTAAAAGCCAGATCTTGTAGAATCTGGGAATCCAGAATGAGCAGAATTAGAATGTGAAGCCTACTGGGCTCTGGACAGAACAAGAGAAATACTAAGGGAATTTATTTTCTTAGCATAGTGTTATGTCAGCTCAGAGGGAAAAAAATCACTCAGCTGCTTGACTCAAAATAGCTGGATGTGAAACCACTGGTGCCATTCACTGCTTGATCCCACTGACAGATTTATTGCTTGCTGCGGAGTTGCTGCTGTCCATGATGAAACTAGCAGGTGCACACTGCTACAAAAGAGGATTTCTGTCTCAAAATTCATCTCCATGCGCATGTGTGACTAAGAGAAGCTAGAGGTCACAGGGGGACAGCTTAGTGTTTAGAGTGACTTACGAAGAAACATTACTATTTTCTTCAATCTTTCCAAGGACAATGTCCTTGCTATCCTGTCACTGTATTCCAGGGTAGAGAGACTAACCAATTCAGTGTCAGTGGAAATACACTAAGAAGTAGAGAGTGGCAACAATTATTGGACAAATAAACAGTATTCATTGTGTACTATTTACCAAAGAAAAAAATATTTCTGAGTTTGAAGGAAGATTTGGTTTATAGACCTACTAAAATAGTATCCAGAAAATTTCACTGGAAACAGTGAAAAAACTCTGAATTGTATTAAGTGGAGCCAAGTCACAGCCCAAGATCTAGATGACCCCTAAGGCTTGGGAGTGCTATGAATCTGGACCTGGATTTAAGTGATGATATGAATTGAAGGTATCTCTTCTTTACTATGTGGATAATTGCTTTGTCTCAGTATGCATCTCACAAGCTACTCAGAGTTCAGTCCTTCTACTTGTTCTAAATGTCTGATTTGGCTATGAGTCTTTTGTAGCCAAATTTCCACTTGTGCCAACTGAAAAATCTTTTGCCTTACTCCTAGCCTGACTTTACATTCTGTTCACAATTTCACTGAAGTAGAATGATTATATTTGAAAAGAACTAGACTGAGATTACTCCATTTTACTTCTTTGTCAAAAAAAACCCCCTAACTCTCAAAATTCTTCACTCAAGGTTTTTTGAAGTGAGACTGAAGTCTTACATACAGATTTTAGAACTGTATTTCAAATGCCCAACATTTGAAACAGAGGAAGAGTGTGCACTGGACAGTTTGAGTGAGTGGAATTGGCCTTATTTCTATTTGAATCTGCCTGAGAATTCTTCAAAGACTTGTGAATATAACTTCGATAAACTCTTGAGCCCACTTTTGGAGCATAACAATTCACTGGGACCAGACTGAATCCCCAATGATATCATAAAAGAACATTCTGAGAGCAAATGATAATGACATTTTGCATACACATTCCCTGGCTATCTTGCTGAGGATCCAGCAATTCCAGGATACTGCAATCAAGGCATGCAGTCCTACCATCACACCAGCTAGCACCTCTTGCACAAAAGGGTAAACCCAGAGACATATTCCATGTAAAACACTGAGGTCCAACCTTACACTGTCTTATAGCAGTTTTGTAACTGGTCATCATTTCCTTCCTGAGAGTCTGTCTTCCATTTATTATTACTTTACACATGGGATAGGTACCTTTGCTTGCACCAGGACTGTGCATCGCCACTCCAGACCGGTGATCAGAAGACAGCTGCCCAAATGCATTAGGCTTGCCATGTGGCTTCACTGCTGTCAGTGGGTAACTGTGCTGAAGTATGACTGCCCATAGTGCTCCCCTTTCCCATGATGGGGGAAACATGCATCTGACTTAAAGCGTGGAGTCCTGTTAAGACTGGTGATACAGGGGAAAAAAGGGACCAACTTTGAGACACTCAGCTGTAAGACAGTCTGGCAGGTGGTGCCACTGAACTGACCTCATTTTTGACCACACATTATTTGTTTTCCCCATTTCTGTAGGCTAGGGAAAGAGGAGAGGAGCTACTTTTATTTCCATAAATACTTCCTGAGTAGTTACCAATAAAAAAATGCAAATTCACATTTGAAAGAGTCTGTACAGAAAGTTTGATGTTTCCCATTATATCATTGCCAAACCACGGGAAGAGAAGAAATTAAGAGAAACACGGCAACTGCTCACTTAAAAGGAGTGCAGTTAAGATGAAATCATCAAGAAGGTCACTTTGATATTCTCCATCCATTCTCTGGTATTATTTATTCCCAGGAAAGACAAAATAAGCAGATTTCATGAACAGAAAACATCCAGAAATGAGAATACTCTTTCTCTGGGATATTTTTGTTATAAAACAGAGACAAATACTTTTTACACCTTTTCCTCTAAAAATGGATCTATTCATACCACACATCTTTCTGCCATGTGTCAAACCTTTCCTTTCCATCTGCAGCTGCCTAAGGAAGATCTCATTGAACTGGACTGTAAACTTTCTGTTAGTAGTTCCACAGCAATTTAATGCAATATATAGAGTGTGTTGATAATTTTCAGCCTGTTCTGATTTCTAAATCTCCTTAAAAAACTGATGCTAAGTTTAGAATAATTAGACATTTCCAAGTATGATCATGATAAGTACAAATGTTTTGCAAATGGTGTGTGGTATCTGCTCAAGGAGAAAGGCAGCTCTGCTCAGCCAAGCAACAGATCATTCAAACACAATCAAGGTATTCACAGGCAAAAATCTAGACTTCGGTAGCCAAAGAAAGTCAGGAATTCTCTTCCAAACCTTATTTTGAACAACTTCAGAGTCTCAAACTGGGCTTTTACTATATAACAAATTAACAAGTACTGACTCAATAGTAGGAAGGCCCCAGAGAGAGAGGTGAACATTTTCATTGATCACTCTGAATTGGTAATTTCAAACCCCACCTTTAGGGCCCATGAGCTACAAAAAACAGGCTGAATTTTAAAAGAAAATAGTAAAAAATCAGTGTGTACCTGTGGGAAAAGAATTCTGCTGAAGTGCTCTGCATCAAGAACACTCTCTGCGTGTTGACCACTCTTACCTCTGAGTCAAGTCACGGCAAAACTACCCACTGTTTCAACAGGTATGAGCTAACAGAAGGTTATTCTACTGCCATGTCTGCTCACATATCTCTGGTCTCATGCAGTTAGAAATAATGAAAATAGATTAATAGATTTTAAGCCCAGAAATTACCATTATTATCATTTTAGCCTGACCTTTCCTTCCAGTAAGGGTCATAGGATAATACAGTGTTCTGTTCTCAAAAACTGGCATTTGTAAAGTTTGCACAAAGGTGCAAACATTTGCTTAATTGTATATGCTGTTATTAACTAGGGAAAAAATTGAAAGAGGAACTGATTCAGTGAAAAAAACCTATCAAAGCCTGCTACTGGAGTCTGTTGGAAATAAACGGAAGGGTGAATATCAAAAGCAGAGGCTAGAGTGACAACAGAAAACAGACCTGCTCAGGATTTTAGAAGCTAACCTGCAGTAGCAGTTCCTCCCAAAGGCTAGAGTAATACTATCTTAAAATAGTGTCTGATTCCCTGAATGAATGGCGGAATTCCTGCTGACATAAATAGCTGAGGCCACCTTTTTTACGCCATGAAGAAAAAAAAGGATTAATATATCAGGAGGATAAGGAAAGATTTTTTTTGTTTGCTTGTTTTATGTTCTCAGAGCAGAGTCGAGGATAAAGATTGTGATCACAGCACACAGGGAATCTCATGTGATTCACAGCCACAAGAATTGCTCATGTAGGATTGATTTAGCAGAAGATGCAATAATATGTATTAAAGTTGATAAAACATGCTTTGAATCCTTTATTGAATGACTTTCACAGACTTTTCGTCTTCAGGGAAAATGTACTCATTTGTGCCTAGTTTTCTATCTGCAATTAGGAAGGCTTAATGTGGAAGCTTTTGAAAGAGTGCACTTGAAAAGTAAGGGTTCAGTAATGCACTGAAGACAAAGGCTACTCATATGAGTAACAGTGAACATGCATGCTGGATCTTGATCCAAAACCACAAAATCTTCTTGTACAATGTTTAAGACTATGGAATTTTTACTTTCTTTCTCCTTTCTTTAGTTTTTGTAATAATTAATAATTCACACTGATTAATATTGAAGACATCATTTTGAAAAAAGAGAAAATCACTAAGTGCAAATAACCTTGCCTGATAAAAAATATATCCTATTTCAAGAGCATTGGATACCACGGAAAGTTGTATGATGCCAGTAAACAGGAAATTAAAAGAAGGATGTGGACAGCCAGAGAAAATTCAAATCTCATAGGACCAATATATAAACATAACGAAGTGCTAGTGGCAATTTGGCATTTCTTTGGCTTTGGGGAATAGAAGGTCAGGGGTCTAATTGTGCTGCAGGGAGGAAAAGGTTTGCAATGTGGGGATGAAACTGTCGTAAGAGTTGGAGCTAGGGAATCAGTAGGAAAAAGAAAGAGAACCAAGCAGTTAAACAGCAAGACAATGAAGGACAGGGTTGTTTATGAAGGGCTGAGTTGAACAGGCAGCCACTTCAAGAGACGTCACATGTCTGAGATATGGAAATCTGAATATACTGTTTAGACAGGGTCCTAAACTGAGATAGAGGTGGGTCTGCATTCTTAGGTATACAATCACCTCCAAAAAACCCTGACTATTAGCATGAGGAACCTGCCTTGAATCTTCTCTTATTTTGGAAATCTGCATCACCCAGTTGTATGAGACACTTGCCTTGATTGTCTTCCTTCTATACACACATTCATGTTCTGCAGCTTCTGTATCCAAACCTGTTTCCTTCAAAGCCCAACACTGTTACATGTGGTAGCATACTTCTCACATGAAGTCCTTAGGAATATGCATACATTGTCCTAGAGAAAATCTTAACTGAAAACCTACCTAAATTTAGAAATGGAATGGAGTGAAGCAGAGGGTACCTTACCAATCTATGTCAAGGACAGAGAAATGCTGTCTCATACTACAGTTATTACTGTTGTCTACTGGTAAGTGATACTATCGATGCATTGGAGATAAATGTATAGGGATGATTGCTTCTCCAGAGAGCTTCTTTTCTTAAGAATGTTGCTCAAGAACTGTTCAATCTGATTGAAATATCTAGTCTCATCTTGATCTGTCCCTTTTGAGAGTTACCTGTGCTGCAGATTGCAGCGACTGGAAAACTGCCATCTTTACATTCATTCTGGCCTGCGGCTATGCCCAGAGGTTAAAAAAACAGTCTCAGCATTTGTTGATTTACCCTTGACATGTCAAGAAAAGAATAATAATTCTTCAACCTTTTCTAAAGAGGGAGTATTAGAAGTAGAAGAAGCAGTTTTCGTAATTTGAAGATCTTCCTCTGGTCAGTCCAAATCCAGAGGCCCATTTCCAGAGAGATCTGATATAGTTCTTTCAGACTGGGAATAATAAAAATATGGTTAATGTCAAGAACATAAGCCTTCCTTTCTTTTTTTTTAATAGGTGCATCAAACTTGATGGATGGCAGAAGTCAGAATAAGTTTCTAAAATATGTAACTAGAATTCATGCTTTTTATACCTTGATCCTGTTTCCAAGTAAAAATCAAGAGGAGTTTTGCTGCTGACCTCTGCAAGAGGGGAGCAGGGCCTTTGAATTGCATAGTAAAATATTCTTTATTCCTTTCTGTTTTAATGTCTATATAGATGTAGGCTGGAGTAGGATGAAAGTGTCAGTTTTTACATTTAAGGATTTGTGCTTTATGAGCCTTGATATGTTAATGCTTCCTCTGGGGCTATTCTGGATGAGTGCATTGCACAGGTGGCCCACTGCAATTTATAGACACAATAATTGAACAAGAGAAATAAGAGACAAGAGTGTTTTCAGCACATGGGATGCAGCTGGTTCAACTACTTTAGCAGGAGGCATAACTTTTGTATGACAGAGTCCCTTTCTAAAACATAGGAAAGAGGACTTTTTTTCATGGAGACCCATGTGCTGCTTTTTGCACTCACCCAGCTTGCTTCACATACCAGAGCATGCTCTGAGAGTTGCTTTGTCATGCCCTTAAATGAGCAATTTAGTCTACTATAATTTATACTGCTAAGGAACTCTTTTAAATCAAACATCTGTTAAACCAGAAGTTGACTTGAGAAATGCTTAACTCCCATGAAGTGAACAGTCCCATACCAAGGAGCATTAAACTTAGCAAAGTGATAACATAATGCAAAAAAGCAAAGCAACCATTACAGTTACTATTAAATAAAACTAAGCTCAATTTTCACTGCTCTTTTATCAGCTGTTTATGTGGTTAACCTGGACTTTCAAAGTTGCAAAGTGAATGTCTTGATATATGAAAGAGGTTTTTCCTAAGAAACTGGAAGAAGATGCTTATCTACAGCCATTTGTCTTTCTGAAATTTAAAATTATGAATAAACTACTGCCACTGTTACAGAAAGAAATTACTACAAAAAATTCTAAACTAAGGAATTATATGGAGCAAATAGCAAAGTATTTAGGATTCTGCCCTTTTTTAAGGAGTACAATAATTCTATCTGAAACTTTCTGTGGATTTAAAAAATGAAAAGGTGATTTTATTCTATTAAACAGTAACAGTTAAAAGATGAAAATCAAGTCTTGACTACCCAATAGCATGTGCTCTGATACTATAAGATTTTCGGTGTTTGAGGATAGAAGGAAGAATCTTTTAGCATTTCTGTGATACAAGTATTTTTAAAATTTATTCATAAATCTAACATGAAGTTATGCTGTCTTCAACAAACATTCCAGTAATTAGTGGCATTTATTTCATCATGATATATATTAGATACAATTTCTGTTTGGGATATTTTGGAAAAGAGAACCTTAATTAACACTCAGTGCTTACACACAAAAACTGTTTTTAGTTTAAAAGTTAATTCAGTGACATACCCAATTAGTTACAATTTATTCACTGCTTCTTCTTCTTAGAAAGTAAATAACTTGCTGCTTAATATCCACAAATTTTAATTTGCCTCTTTGGATGTTCAGCAACAGTAGAATTGTAAGTTTTCTACAGATTGGAGGCATTGCTCAGCACACATGGGATGAGGCCACGAATCATTGACCCTGGTGTACTTCTGGATTCAGACAGTTGTAAACAACCATCAGTGTAACCCAGGTTCTTATCCCATCTTGAATTTAGTGACAAGTTTCACAATCTTAATTTTGGCCAATTTTAATTCTTGCAATAACCACATGAGTTTCTTCTATTTGACCTCAGTTTACACAAAGACTGGGGAAGAGGGTGGGGGGAGGAACCCTGTCATATGTTTTCGGCATTAAGAAAGTAGTTATGTGGATGTATAAGAATTATCATTAAAATATACATTAATCACACAGTCTTCACAAAGTTCACTTACATCAACAAAAAGAATTCTCCACACCAAAGTCAAAATAACACTGACAGAGGTGGGAAATTTACTCAGACTCCACCCCTCGTCCCTTCCCCACAATATAACAACAAAACTTCCCCACAATTATTTAAAACAGATTTAAAACATAAAAATGGTTACCAAAGTCCATATGTTTAAACATCTTACAGAACTGGGACTACAGACATGGAACTGAGTTTAGACTCTATAGCAATTGCTCTGTCCTCTCATTATCAGAAGGCCAAGGGAAAATGATAGTCATACATAATAACCTGATAATCTACAGAGCTCTATTCCATCCTATCAGGATTTCAAATTTGTGATTTTCAATTTAAGAAAGAATAGAAAAAACTTGAAGTAATTATCAGATGGAATAATTTTCCAGGGGTCTCTACAAAGTGATTTGCTAAAGGTCTGTCACTAAAACAGGAATCTAAGCACCAAAAAAATGCCCAGGAAAGGCAACGGTATGTCTCAGTGGTAGCACCATTACTGGTATTCTATAAATATCCAAAAAATTCAATTGCTTTTGAGACCACAGTTTGGCAGAGTACTCAAGTCGATGTCTACTATTAAGCTCACAACATAAATGACACCTGCCTTGACATCTTGCTGTCTACTGTACAAGCTTCGCTGGGCAGAACACCCTTGGCAGTTACAGGTAGACCTTAATCACAAGTTTCCAGTCTGTCTCACATTTTCATATGCTGTTCTTATTTCACAGGAACAGCTTTTTGCTGCGCTATCCCAACTGGGCAGTAAATGCTCCAGTTATCCTTGGCAACCACACAGCCACCACCATGGCTTAATATTCAGCAGCTCCAAGCATCTGCCTTTTCTAACCAGGAGAGCCAGCCTATTTCTGTGTCTAAGGGCACGTCAGGTAGAAAATGTCTGCTTCTTCATTCATTGTCAATTACTCATTTTAACGTTATTAGGTGCTTGAGACAAAGGCTGAAAATGTTACACTTTGTAGTTTTTCTCTAAGGCTGCATGCATAGGGACTACACACTGAGGCTTACTTCAATCTATACGATGCTTAAACCCACAAAATTGAAGTTCTATTATGATAATCAGAACTAAACCCACCAGAAATAGTGATGACATAATTATGTTGTCACATATCCAAGCATATCTGAGTTTCTTTGAGTTCTATAATCAGCCAAAAACTTAGGCCAATGCATGCCTCTAGGTTTAAGAGTTCTCCTAATTCTAAAAATAGATTCTTCACATTTTTCCCTGTATTGCAGCAAATTTACAGTCCAGCTAAATGCTGTTTATAGAAGAGAGATGAAAATAAATTGCTCCATCACCATGCATTCTTTCTGCTCTGCCTGAAAGCAAACAATTCTGCTTTGCTCATTGATTACCAAAATAGTTTCTTGATGACTTGTTAATTTGATAGGTCAGGCAATTTATTAGGTGTTTCCTGTGTTTCCAGCTACAGTCTGCATTGCAAGGAAACAAGTAGTGTCTGTGGCATGGAAGATGAGTCTGTGTCTGATGAGAGCCATGTGTACCAAACTCCCATTTTTCATAAGTGCTGTCATTTTACAGATGTATGACCCTCTTCTCCTGGTTACAGAGGAGGGGGGGTGCTGGGGGAAGATAATGTACAGGGTTCAGTAGAGAAACCCTTGTAGGCAGGAACACAAATCATGTCATGCAAACCAGAACAGGCTACGGGAACATCACATCTCTTTGCAGAAGACAATAACAGATAGGACAGAGAAAGATGGAGTCTAAGATGATTAGGAAAACAGGAATGGTTAATGGATAACAGCAACGTGGCGCCAAGCAGTTCATTCCATGTCATAAAGATATGAGGCAACACAAACAGAGAGCAGGTAAAAGGTCTTTGAAATTCATCCAATCAATGCAGATGCAGATTTGTGTTCCCAGCATATTTGACAGAGAATAATGTAGACTGTGAAAACAATAATATATTTCAAATTAAGTCTTTTGTTTTATTAGCATCTCTTATTCTCAGTATGCAGTATATCATCTCCATTTTGAAACTTTGGTTTTGTTATTTTTTTTTAAACATCTCTTCTCTGCACATTCTAATCACTTTCTTTTGCCTTCAAACCCAGGGTTAACATGTATCTTACAAAGATCATTTGTTTTTTACATCAGACCGGTAAGCTTGAGAAACACTCTGAAACACATAGCATTAATTCCACCCCACTCCTCACCTCCTGTTGAGGTCCCTACTGTACTACTATTGCTGAAGAATTTGACTGGCTCCCAATGCACTGTGAAGGCGTAGAGGGATCAGTGCTACTAAGAACCAAGAAGGTCCTCAAAACTCTGTTGCATACATATATGGGACAAATTGAGGTATTATGCTACCAGAAGATTTAGAATTAGTAGGGAGGACAGATTAATCTCTAATGCTACTCTGCTTCATTTAAGGCACCTATTTGTACTTTCTGTTTTAGTAGAAAATTACTCACAAACTCAAATTTTTTGGCAATCTGTGGCAGCCCAGTTTTGCAGTATTTGGCACACATGTCACAAGGTAATAATCGTGGAAGAGCATTGAGAAGTTAATTTGTGATGATGTATCTGTTGAGACATCAAGGTTTCAGCATCCTTATACATGAAAAGTGCTTGGGACTAGGCTATGGCTGGCATAGAGTAGGTGTTTGAAGGCAAAAAAACCTCCTGGAAGTCCTCACTGTTCAGAAGCTTGGATCCCTGGCATGCACAAATTTGCAAGTACATTGTGGATTTCATACAACCATCAGGTTCGCAGCAAAAATCAACAAGAAATGAGGTGTTATGTCAGCATGTTTTGAATCAACCAGAATTTTTTTTGAAAATCCAATTAAGTTTCAGCTCTTTCTCTTCACACAAACACTCTTTGTAAGAAGGGCAGTGTGTAGTCACTGTAAAGTGACCAACAGTAAGTGGGCATAAGGAACTAAAGCTTACTAGCATTGGATAACTCTCCAAATCTAAATGACAGAAAAAACAGGAACACAGCCAACAGGCGCTTCAGTAACATACTTGCTTTTCACTAAATCTTCTACTTTGGTTGTAAGTGTTTATCCTTACTCAGCCAAAGATTTCATTGACTTCAGTGGAAATTCTGACTGTACAAGGAATGCAGAATTTTTCTGCTCCTGTAAACAGAGGTTCTCTGGAATTGCAGCCTGCACATAATAAACCTCTGAAACAATTCAGACCCATCATTCTATTTCACTGTGAACAGAACTCCAGTATATCTCCGTTAACAATAAACACAGGCTCTCCTCCCAGTCCTATTGAAATCTATGGCAAAACTCCCAATGACTTCAATAGGAGCTGTAGCAGACCCAGAGGCTTTCAAAGACCAGACATGCGATACTTTAGTGTTCTGCCTTTGGTTTTGTAAAATACAAAGGAGAAAAAGAGTGTATTTTCTGCCTAGGTGATGGAAAAAAACTTAAGCCAGCACTAGCAGGCATTTATAATAAAAAGTGCTAAATGGAGAGCATGAACCTCATATCACCCAAAATCAATTTTATATACTCATCCTATAATAAAATTCAGTCAATATAATGCTCTCTCACAGGTTCCAAATCACTAAATGACAGTTAAGTAGTATCATTTACGCCAGTCAATTACATATAACAGCTAAATAGATCAAAATAAGTTACATCTAACCTATTATAAAATAAAGGATGTTAATTATTGCAGAGTTAAGACTAAAATTAAACAGAGAATGATATGTTTGCTAGATAACAAAGTTAGGAAAACATATCACTAAATCTCTGTATGCCATGGTTACATCACATTTGATAACAGTGTCCAAGATGCTGTTGTTTATTCTTTAGATAAATGTCCTAATCAATAGATACATGACAACAAGAGCAATTAAGAAAGGTGGATTTACCTCTCTGTTGGCACATATCTATTGAAAGCAAATAGAATTCTCATCAGCAAAAACTACTTTGAGTCTAATTTGCAGTTTTTCTTTTGATTTATAGCTTTTAGAAAAATCATGTCAGGTACATGGCAAATATTAAAGCATTTGCTTAGCTAAAAGATAGGGGGCTATAAAGCCAGCTGAGATATGACACAGAAAACAAGGTTTAGGATAGTATGCTCAAAACTGTAGGTCACGTTTCTTCCAGACCAGAAAGGAGTAACATGCTCCTCATTACACAAGGGTTTATGGAGAAGGGTGCTCTTAAAAGAGTGGTTCTCCACGTGATTTTTTATCACTGACATCAGATAGAGCAAATTCTACACAATAACAGCTTTGCATTATTACTCCATTAAAAAAAAAAAAGTATTAATGCATCATTTAAGAAGTATTTGTATTTAAAAAGGCTTATAAGGGAAGTTTTCACACATGAATCATCAAACTTTCACTGTGCTAGGTCCTCTAAAAATACATAGGCTCACTGTGAACTGACAGTACAGAAACAGCCAAATGCTTTTGATTCTCAGGACATTTTAAAATATATTTCCCCTGGCAGGAATACCATTCCAGTTTAGTTCACCCCTACCTCTAACACTTACTGCAACTGTCTGACAAATCTGGTATAATCTAGGACATTAAAACTGCTTAGGTTTGAAAAAATCCCAAACACTCCCAACTAAATTTTCTTTCACTGCATCTCATCTAAATGATCCTGAGGATTTAAAACACAATCAAAATAATTTCAGTGGCTGAGTTTGTAAGCCTGGCTCTCTAGACAGTTACCTCAGCACAGCTGAGGAGAGCACAACTGTAATGTGGGATTAGGAATTAGAGTAAAGGGTGACAGAGAACTTTTCATAGTGGTGTGGACACTATCAAATCCATAAAAATCAACTACAATCTAAGTGTCTTTTTCACTTTGACAAACTACCTACTAAGCAGAAATAAGCACATAAGGAAAAGTTCATCTCTGCTTAAGTCAGGGAGTTACTCATCACTTGAATGAGGATTTCACCTTTTACATCTAAGAGAACTTGTTTTTTCAGTGCAGGCAGCTAAGGGGAATGGTATGCATATTTTCTATCAGCTATGAGTGCAGGGCTTTCCCTGCCCCTAAAGAAAACAGCTTCTGAAGATCAGACCCAAACATTTGTTTTCTGGTCAGTATTCCTGGAATGCTCTCCTGCTTCCTTGTGCTCACAGTATCCTATCTGTAAAGTGGTGTTAAAATCTCTCTCTCACATGACATCAATGACAAGTAATAGTCACGCTGAGCTTTGAGACACTAGACTGAAAGTTAGTATGGTATACATGCCTGGTTTTCTTCCCACTGTTCAGAAAAGCCTGTACAGAGCTAATACATTGCATTAGGGATCTTTCTGATGGACAAGGAATGAAACTAGTGAATGGAACTACTGGTGTCAGATCAAAAGAGACCCTCTATTCACCCTATCTCCCTCATTTATTCTTTGGCATTGTCTTTTTCCTTCCTATCTTTCCAAGGCCCAAGGCATCAAAATTTACATTTTCTTTGTGTTCTATCCTTAAGAAGGAAAGGAAAGAGGGAGTAGGAGGGTAAAGCAACAGAGATGAAAGGAACCAACAGCTCTAGATATCAAGCAGTATAACCAATTCCTTAACATTAGTCTGTGCTTTTGAATATTTTATAATTTATAAACTGGAAACACATTATGCTTTGATTTTCAAACAACAGCTGAAGTCATATGCCTGTTCTAAACCTTTTAAGGGATAAGGAAACTGATGGAGATGAAAGAATATTCACTTGTAATTCTCAGATGATCCTGGTAGTGTTCCAAATTTCTATGGCAGGTGGTGTGGAAGGGATTTGGGAGGTGGTGGAGAGAAAGGATGAAAGACATTTGGAAGAACACTTGAGAACAGTTTTCAATCCTGTGAAAATGCATCCAGATTCTCCCCTTAATCACTAGAACAACACCATTACCTGTTGCTTTTTAAAGGCTTTGTAGTTTTAATGGTGATATTAAGAACAATAGCTTCTATCAGGTATGCAAAAACACAAGATTTTCTGCATTTCTTCAAAATCGCCATTTTGTGAAGCCCTCCTGAGCTAAAGGACCATATCTTTAATTCATTTGTGACATGAGAGTGTGACAGTGTGATCCAGCTTGCCTTAATGTTCTGTAGCACTCAAGGTAAGCTCTGTATTATAGTCTGAATCTCACTGCATTCAGTGAAGAAAGACTGCAAAGGAAACAATATAGCACTGAAAACAGGCTGCTAACACATCCATCTGAATGAGAAATTCAGCCAGATATTTAAGAGGGCCAGTGGATACTAAGATGATAAGCCCCTCTATCTTCAAGCACACCAGAACAGAAGCCCTAAGCATGGCTTTACATGCAAGATGTGAAACAGTTCAGTCCCAACTCTCAGCCAGAGCAGCAGTGTAAGAGACAGGCAGTACAGGGATACTGTACAACTTCAGCCCATGAATTCTACAGTGATAAGGCCGACTCCCAGGATTAACAACCCTGTCAAGGGTAACTCTCTGAAGTGCTTATTTGTTTAGAAGAACCACCTCATTCATCATCAAGGAGTGATAGAAATGGAAGTCCTCTGACACAACATCTGAAGTCTACCTGGAATGTATGTTTTCTTGGTATCATGGAAAGCAGAAGATAAAATATTGCTATCTAGTTTTGAAAACAGTATTAAAATGAAATACATTACTTGTCTTTTTAATGTCTGATTTCTAATAAGTTTATTTTATTTCTTTTCATAGAAACATTGCAAGTCAACTTGAAAGTATGTACTTTCCATGATAAGTAGAAGTATACCCATATGAACACAATTTTAAGAACAGCATTAAAATTTAAATTAACACCCCTACCCCCCTCCTTTAAGAAGGACCGATTATATTTTTACTTTCTCAGCTTTAAATAGATGTTTCTGATAATAAGTAATGACAGTTGTCTGGTAAAATTACAAAACTGATTTTTTGTTAAGCTTCATTTGCATAAAGTGAATTCAACAAAAAATTTGTAATATGAAAATCCTGAGCTATTCATCTAAAGATTTTTACTCCTTGGAGTTATTCCATGAATAGTCTGCAAAATCAGAACCTCTTTCTGGATTCCTGAGATCCGGGGTCTTATTTACAGCCCACCTTTCTTCTGTATCTTACTGAATCTTAAGGTAAGGAGAAAGGGTCTAATAAAACATATTTTAAGACATGTCAATGACTTGTGAATATTTTTCTTGAAGACCAGAAGTGTAAAATGAGCATGGTACAAAGCAACAGAGACAAAAAATATAAAAGACTACAAGAAATGCTGGGAAGCAATTCCTCAATCTTTTGGTGGTCTTGTAGGTATTTGACCTAATTGGATGTCAAGAACTAAATACATCTTGTTCTGTCATTTTGGCAATCTGCATAGTGAAACAAACTAGTGGAGCACTTGTTATATCAATATATACTCCTTTAAAGGCATATATAACTTTTCCAGTTTAGAAAACCTGTCATTTATTGCAAGTGCAAGCATAAATTTCCAGCAGAGTTGTGGTAGAAAATTCAAATTGTCATAGATTCTTAGAATCATAGAAAGGTTGGAGCTGGAAGGGACCTTAAAGATTATTTAATTCCAAGCCCTCTGCCATGGGCCGGGACACCTTCCACTAGATCAGCTTGCTCCATTTTGTTATAAGTCCCATGTTTCATAGACTGTTATATTCTGTTAAATGTATTAGGAGAAGAAAAAAACCCAATCCAGACAAACAAAACCACCTTCTCTTCAGTGTTTCATCAGTGTTCTCCCTCCTTTTTCTTTTTGTTTGTTTCTTTTTGTTTCTATTGAAGAAACATATATAAGGTCTAGAGAATTCTATTTTGAATGATTGTGCAGGGTATTGGCACACTCCTAATCCATATAGGAGAAATCTGTCAATGGAGAATTTGGCCTATTTTTGGTAAGAGGAAAGAATTATGCAGAATCACTGTCTTCAGCATGGTAATGGTGTGACTAGAAATACTAAATCCTGTCAATAATTTGGTATCAAATTTGATGCCGACACTGTTTCTAAAATTAGTGGTATATGTTGTGTGTGATGCAGTGTCAATTACTGTACATTAGAAATCATCACAGATTTCTGATACACTTCTGATTTTGCACTTTTTAAAAAGCATTTGATTACCCCTGACTATTCAAGAACTGCTCCCTTAGAAAGCACTAATTAAGATACTGAAGAGTCTCATCTAATATTTATACTTCTGGTGTTGCACTGGATCATTTTGCAGTGCATGAACAGCGTCATGAAGAAGGAATTAGAAGCAGTATAGCTTTGAGCCTCAGATAATCCTTCACTGATTAGTGAGATTCGCATCATCACCTATTCTGAATGCACTCCTCTCAGGATGTTGATAAAGCCCTTCAGTATCACAATATGGACTTCCAAGCACAGCTACAGCTTTTCTACCCAATCAAAGTGAAACCCTCAGTTCACCTGGTTAAGCTAGCTAATCCTAAATCGGCTTTTAGATTGTCACTTAACAACTCTGAGGCACTCCAGAAGGATCCCACACAAATCCTGTGGTAAATGAGGCCTAGGCTGAGTGAAAATGAACAAACAAAAAGCCTTAAAAATGGACAGCAAATTCTTTATCTAAGGCATATTTTATTTCTTTAGAGTGAGAATTAAGACAGTTTTGAATTAGGACAGTTCTGGTAAATTGGTCTTCAAACAATGAGGTATGCCTGCTTAGATTTCAAATTATGACACATGAATATATATAAAACAGGAAACTTATGCAAATAATGTGCAGAGAGCCTGGTGCTTTGTAATTTTTGGATATGTGGACTATGACTAAACACACAAAATTACAGGTTTTAATAAAGAATTTGAAAAGTTTCTGTGAATCAGACATTTGTTGGCTTTAAAAGGGTTGGAACAAGCTGAATTCATTAATGTCATCTTCTGATGACATTTTTATCAAAAGTTACAGTCCTATGTTAATGGCTGTACCTTTCAGGAAACTGAAAGCTGTCATCTAATCCTTAGTCCTGCACACTACAGAAACAGTACTGAAAACCTTTCTTGCATTCAGAGGAAAATCATGTCCATCGTAGGCTGGCAGCAGTGTGGTTGTAGCTGCTGAGTGGAAAGCAGAATGCAAGACAGCACTTGCATCTGTTGGTAGAGATAGGCAATAGGTGCTGACCAAGTATGTTGCATTTAGGTTTCTTAGATTTCACATGCTGTACTGCAGAATTATGCCACTGAATACGCCGCAATTTGAAATCTCATACTGCAATTTCTAGTGAGGTAATAACATAGGAAATATGCTCTGAAATTATCTTAGAATTAAGTTACACCTGGAATTTGAACTTGCAACAAAGCATTACTCAAGTTTTAAAAATCTCCCTTTTGTGGTGAAATGAGGGAGCAAGATTGCCAGCACTACTGACAAGTGGAGGCACTCAGAGCAAAAGCTATCAGTGGCAGAGAATAAAGGTCTTGCCATCTGAAGCAGATCACTCAAGTACCAATGCCAGACTAAATAGAAAAAACACACAGGGATCTAAGTTTATTATCTTTCATACTGAATTGTTTAGAAATAATAAATAGAATACACAAACACTATACCATGGTAGTTTATTTTGTCTTGTGGGAAGTTTTAACAGTTTCTGGGATTAAACGGCTTTCCCCTTCTGTGAAGGGTCTGATGTAAACTCTTGTACTGAGGCTTAAAGTCTTAAGGTTGTTAGAAGTTTCCATCAGTCAGTCTGTATGTCAATGGATAAAAAGTTGGTTGCTGATCTGACCTGTTCATCACTCTCTGGAAAGATGCCATTGAACTACAGATACATTTGGCAATGTTGGGGGAGGAGGGGGGAATGAGAAAATAAGGTTATTTAGAGAGAAAAGTGAGTTCCTCTATGTGTTAACGTCGGGACATTGAGGCAGCTTCTTAGAAAGCTGCAAACCAATTTTGCATGCGTGCATGCTCATTCTGTAATAGAAGGCTCCACTTTATTAAATCCTAAGAATTACATATGTTTGCCCTTTTAACAAAGGAAAAAAAAAAGACTACTTTTTATTTCTGAGGCAGGTTAAAACAGCCTCTGTTGTTGAACATGCTAGCTTTATGTGTTTGCTGAACAGTGTATGATTGCAGAGATACACACCAGTTCACTGCAGAACTAGAAAAATGTCTATGAAAACTACAGTATATGAAAGTCATTGTTGAGTTAGTTATTTAATGTCCATTTGCCTGGATGAGAATAGTAATTTCAGCACATTTCAAATCTATTTTGAAATAATTTTTAAATCAATCTCCTAGAATTTTTGAAAGCTGCAAACCCCTTTCACTTAAATCCAGCATGTTAGTTTTTCCTCTGTAAATGTGAATTTATTTCCACTGATTCATGAATTATCTTTTATGTTTAGATTTCTTTTCTAATTGATTAAATTAATCATTTTAGCTGCCTTTAGCTACTTTTTTAGAAGCACCAAATTGTCTGATATGCAGGTGTCATATTGAAATATCTTTAATGAGATTCAGCATTTTCTACCACCTGCAAACTTCAATTTTGCTTTTATCTCTCACTCTTTAGATACAGTTGTATCCATTGCTAAATTAATACTTGCAAATATTAGAACAATTCAGGACTAAATCCTGAAACAATATTTAGACAACATCCTTTTATGTCAGCAATGGGATTCTTACCTCAAAAAGAAGTGAATGGAAAGGGATTTGGAGTTTGTCTACATTTTGGCAAATTTGGATTCCTGCCTATAGCAATTCTCTTAATTCAGTTTTCAGGAGAGAGTAGCTGTAGCAAGATTTAAACTATAAATTGAAAGGAAACCTATTCAGAAGCATGAGAAACAGCAGCTATTGCAGGCCAGACCCTGAGATTATGTTTACTGTCCGAGCACTGTGAAGGTACATATAGGGAGCTGAACGACCCCCAGAACACAGGCTGTTCTTTGCATACCAGTCCGGCTCTGTGAATTTAAAGGAACCTGAATACACTGCTAATTTACATGGTTTGGAGTATCAAGACCATATTTAGAGGAAGATGAAAGCACTCCCAATTTATGTATTCAAAAATGTGGTGACCATATCTGGAAAAGAAGAAAACAAAAATTATGGTATATGGTCTGAAAAAAGGCAGCTTTGCTTAATCAAGAATAAAAAATGTAGCAGACTCTAAAGGCATTTTCACTGCGGCCAAATACCTTGAGGGTTGTATTAATAGGCCTAAAAAAGATTTAATGAATGGAATCCAGCTCACTGAACTTCAGATGACCACACTGGATGTGGGAGTCCCAGCAGACTGTCTATTTTCCCCATATAGTCTGTAAAGAGTTATAGACAATTATTCATCTGATGTATTTCAACAACTATTTCAGACTGAGATGTCCTGCACTGCACTCCCCTCTAAGCACACAGACTGCCAGCAGCAACCAGATCAGATGTAGATACCTGAATATGGTCAGATGAGTCCGACTGTGAGAAAGCAATACTTGCCTTCCAGATGAGAACAGACAGTAAGTCCCAAGACAAACAGGTTTTTTCTTGAAGTTTGTAAAACTGCTCTTCCATGATGTATAGGAAGCTACACCAACTTCCATAGCTATACTATACGGTCTGTTTTTTTAGGCTGTGGCTCATCCACTCCCAATTCAAGTTTTACTACAAGTGAAAGACTGCCTGATGCATTTATTTTTGAAAATGCCATTTGGAGATCAGCTATAACTATCTGGCATGTAGCCGGCATGTCACATGCCAGAGGTTGATGATGAAGGGGCTCAGGTCAGGGGTGCGTCTTGTCACACCCTGTTTGTAGCTGACCAAAACAAGCTAATAAAAGTTAACTAGGTTAATTTTTATAGCTCTTTCTATTAGCTGAATGTAGAGTTTATCATTCAGGAGAAAGGTAGTATCATGATAGATGGAAACCAAACATTAAGCCCAGACAGCACAAACAGAAGCCAAGCATAGGTCACTGGACAATCAAATCAGGCTACAACAATGGTTTAGGAGTGATTGGGGGCATAGTTCAACACACAGCACAAACGCACTGGTTTACAGAAAATAGAATATTCTTTTACATTTTACTGATTAATCTTTTTTCTTTTTTTTTTTCAGAAGAAAGAGTTGAGGAGTCTTTTGAAACCCATCAACAATTCATTCCTGTTGTCACATTTTTTAAAGAGAGGTGGAGAACTCCTATCACAACCTTTGTGGTAGGTCACTCCATGATCATGAATATATGATGCGTTAGAATAATCCTGTTACACAATGGTGTAGGTTATAATCCTCTCTGCCAAGAATCTAGTACAGAGAAGAAAGGGTCAATATACAAAGAAGAACAAATCAGCAGAAAAACTAGGCCCAAAACACATCACAGAAAATGTTTATAAACCAAGGCATGCTTACGTCTTATGAGATAGATGTTCTTGGCATTGATTTCTTGGAAGATTTCCCTATATGTCAGTATTGACCCAAGCACTTTGGAATAGTGTTAAGAATTTATATCCTGGAGATGCCATCTTTTAGACAAAATAAAATCAATGTCACGGCTAGTCAGGATTTTTTACTGCTTGTTCCAAAATAAAATGTCTTTGTCTCTGGTCTTCACTAGATTCCAGATCTTGTAATATCTAATTTCTCTCTGCAGTCTCACTTAGATCTTCAAATTAATGTAGCGGTCCAGTCACACTGTGCATGAAGAAGTGACCGCAAACTACCACCGTTCTTGTGGCAACTCATTGCTGCTTAGTAACACTGAATTTGCATGGAGTTGTATTTTGTGATAAATACACAAAGAAAGGCACATAAGACACAGTAACACCACTAACAGTTATGCTCCTGTAAAACATCCATTTACAAAGCACTGTTCAAAGGTTCTTTTGATTTTTAATGTTTTTAAATGTTTCCTATTTATGAACAGACCAAGGTTATCTGGCACGGGCTAGCACAGTTTCTTCAAAGGAAAAAAAAGGAAGAATATTACCACTGAAATATACTAGTGAATGAAAATAAACACCCAGCGGGATCATAATCTAGGACTCAATGTAAGAGGCAAAGACATTTACTAAGTCTAAACAGACACTTGCAGGAATAAACTGAATGTATTGCCTTTCAACTTGAAAAGAAAGGAAGAGAAGGAAAAGCTTAGCATTGTGTTCAGCAAGCTGTTGTGGAACAGGTGAAAAAGAGAAAACTTACTGACTTTGATGCCAGCTATACCAGATGCATTTGGCAGTTGCACATTGTCTAGTTTATATGTGTGTTTGCACGTGTCTGTATCTGTTTATTTGCACTGAATATATTAAGTTGCTTTGAGCAAAAAAGTCACTTAAAGATATGCCCAGTGAGTATGGCAGAAAATAAATTGTTTTTTGGTTTGTTTTTTTTTATTTTTTAATATATACTGTTCTATGGTTATCTAAAGCAGAATATACTAAAAATGCAATTCCAAGCTCCTTATCTATGGAAAATTTCAAAGAAATCGAATTTTGTTCTGAATTTCTGTGGAATCTAGAGCCATCTTCAGTCTATCAACAGTCCAGAGGTGTCAGAAGTAAGACAATTTAAGGTTTGTAAGTTTTAGCATAAACTGGATTCCAGGTAATACTGGCTTGTCTGCAAAAGTGTTTTAAAATATGTTTTGAAAATATGGTAGACAAAAATATCACTGGATAATGAACTTCAGTTTACTAAATCTGTGGGAAATTTTCCACTGACTTGTTGTGATACCAAGTTTTCATTTTGTAACAGAATGGATCTTAGGCATGGAAAACCCATGCAACGTCGGTCTCCTTGTATTTGCATTGGAAAAAGATATTTGTAGCATATAATGGGCAATTTTCATCTAAATAGACTTTTCAGCAAAATACAGATGCCCACACATATTAACAGACACTGCTTCTTCCTTGTCTCTCAAGCCCACCATGAACAGCGGTCTCCCGTGAATAATTTTACCCCATGCAACCAGGACTGGCTCACAGACCCAAACCTAATTTCATCTCCTTCTCTTCTGCTTCAGCATACTCCTTGTGGCCCCTGATAAAAATACTACTAGTAACTAGAAAACATAGAGACTTCTCAGCCTTAAGTAATAAACCTAATTCTAGCCATTGTAATAACATGCTAAAAGACATTAAATAATAATTTAAAAAAAAAAAAATCAAAAATAAAAAAACCCAAAACCAAACCAAGAGAAATAAGACCATTCCTTAAGATAGGTTTGCAATCCTGACAGAACCCGCACTTCATGGCCAAATTTATCAGTTAAATGAGAACACCCAAATTCCCAATTAAATCCAAGGTTTGGGTATCTTACAGGTACTGGATTAGTTGTTTTTAAGAACTCAAATTTGAATTCTGAATCTTGCTACTTTAGTTATTGTAACATGAGGTTGCACTGTGATATTTTATAATCATCATTTTCCAAACAATCTCATTACTATGCTCAGTTGTTTTTGGAAAAAGTAAAATGTTCAGACACATAGATCCAGAAATTAAGACAATAGCAAAAGATTCCACACTATTTTGCAAACTCTTATAAATAATTTGACATTTTACTTACTTCAAACACGTTCTTAATCTGTTTTAACTTTTTCATTTATCTCTGTTTTTTCTATGATGCACCTTCCTAGTCATAATAGACAAGTGACCACACCAAAGAACTGTGAGAAGAGGATCTGGCAAAGCAAATAAATAACCCTAAATAAGAGCCAAAATACCCCACTGTAGGAATGTAGAATTCTATTTACATCACTGGCATTCTGGAAGGCTGAAGTTTTTCATAGGCCGTACCATATGCTAGACAACAGGAGACACTCATGGGCATTTTAATAAAAGCAGGGCATTTGCCTTTGGAAAGTTTTCATGTGTTTGTGGAAACTCACAAGCTTCCCATCATTTTTAGGCATCTGTGATTTTTTTTTTTTTTGGTAACATATGGAACTGTCACTTCAAAACATGCCCTCGCATCCCTAGAAAATGCATATTTCATTTCTCTAATCCTCTGTGGCAGCCAGAGAGAAAATATATTTTAAAACATACTGTATTTGTTGTGCATTTCAAGGGATAGCTTGAGCTTCCTGTAATGCTTCAAACTTGAAGCCTCCTCACCAATTATATAAAATGGCTGGTAAGCACTGCTTATGGGCTGCAGCAGTTCCCATGGTCTTAAAACCCAGCTAACCTCATAACTGAAAGAACAAATGAACAGTGAGTTTAATGTATTGAGGCTTTTGGACACAAAAGTCAGTATCAAAAATCCAGGAAGAAGTGTGGCCAAAAAAAAAAAAGAATCTTTTCTGTGATTTCAGAGTATTTTATAGTGCAGGGCAGAACTAGCTCTGACTCCATCATGTTGTGAACAGGATATGTTTGGGCAATTTACAAATATAATCATACTATGGAAAAGGATTTAGATATGAAATATGAAGGGTGACAATGTCTCCAGGTGGAAAATATGACTGATGCCAATATGATATGCACTATGATCACTAGGAAAATGTCCCACTTATCAACTAATATTTAAAACCAGTATAGCTTTGTAAAGTTATTTCCTTTGAGTTCATGACAGAGCTCTGAAGATCTCCACATTTTAAGTTTGCATAAAAAATAAACATATTTCCCTCAATCTCAGCAAATTCCCAAGGCACACAGAACCTGCAAGCATTATAAATGTTACAAATACACCTAAAGTAAAGGAATTATTATCAGTATTTCTTCAAACTGCCTTCATGCCCTTCACAATTTTCAGGTGAAAATGCCAAATATCTGCCCTGTAATCACACTTCCCAGAAAATATGCATATCCTAGGGAAAAAATTAGGGTTCTCGCATAGTTCTTTTCCACTTGTAGGACACTACTTAGGCAGAAGCAGCTAAGCTATCCTAAAGTCTCAGATTGAAAATGTTATTCAGGTACAGACACAGAAGTTGCCTTATTTTCCTTCTCACATGCCATTTACGTACATCATTGCCAAGACAACATATAGTTGTCCATTAACAGCACAGCACATTAAAGAATAAATGGTAATTAACAATAAAGCCCATAGAGACCTTGTCAACTCATTGCATAGTTTCATGCACTGGCATTGAAACATGCTTGCCTATGTGAAACTGTGCTTATTCATTTGAACATTTCATACCGGAACGCTGAATCACTCATGGTGAACTGTACAAATAATTTCAGTGAGCTGAATGGGCATAACAAAGTTGAGCATTTGCAGCATTATTTGCAGACTCTTCTAAATCACTACTTCATAATGACTCATCTTCATTATGCCCAGAGAAGTGCTATTGCTAGCAGAGTTTTTGAAAGTACCTACAAGAATTCATTTTTGCCACTCAAGCTTAACATGTACGGCCCAGTCTTTGAACACACTGGGATGTTTATATAGCTCCGCATATAATATACTGAGAGAGGGTAAATCCCCACTTTTCTTTCTTGTCTTTCAGGTATTTTCAGTGGTTTCTTTGTGTTTGCTATTCTATTTGAATTTTGCAATCCTAATTCTCAAAACCAGCTGAAGAGTCAACAGAAGCTTTGTGATGTGAAGAAAAAAAGAAGAGGCAGATGAACAATAAATAGAAAATAATGCAAGTTTCTTTTGCATTCCTTCCTTTAAACAGAGTAAATTTAGAGTGAAAGCTTTTCTCAGAAAAGAGAAAACACTGAGTTAAACTTGTGCAACATGTAATGATTTTAAGTGGCTAAGAAAAGGCATTTGGTATCCAT
Source organism: Anabacerthia variegaticeps (assembly GCA_035583185.1). Lineage (NCBI taxonomy): Eukaryota > Metazoa > Chordata > Aves > Passeriformes > Furnariidae > Anabacerthia > Anabacerthia variegaticeps. The sequence continues at coordinate 26,887,431 of JAWWEW010000131.1, read as the reverse complement.
GATATATAGTCAAAATCTTTTATCAGGATTTTCTCAGTGTTTTTTTGCTCAACGTATGTGGGAATTACCTGCCTATTTTCAGTCAGCAGCTGTTGAAAAGACAACTACACAGTTCCCATCTCTGTCAGTGCAGTCCATTCTGTGGACATTCTGGGTCCAGCTTCTCCTGGGACTCCCCAGAAATGAAAATTATATCACTGAGTAGATCATGCACTTTCTTTCTGTTTCTCTCTAGATGGCAGCATTTGCCTTAAGGACTTTGCTCTAGATAAGCTTTTCTCATACAGGAGTAACAATAAGGGTTCAAGAAAAGTACTGTCAGGGACTGAAAATTCTTTGCCATTTCTTTTGGTTCAATTTTCCTATTTTTACTGTTTTTTTTTTTTTTTTTTTTTCTGTTTTAGGTTTGTGCCCTTTTTATTTTTGTTTGTTTGTTTTGCTTCTTTGTGGTGCTTGTGTGTGAGCATTCATCACTTTACTTTGATAAATGAAGTTGTTTTAGCACAAAGAGTTTAAAACTAAATAGCCAAATGCAATTGTGTGTATGAAATCAAAATGCAATAAGATTTCAATTAACAGAGTAACATGCAGAGTAAGCAAAAGATCTTAAATGGACATGGATTGAAATTAATGAGTTGAAAAATTCTCCCCAAAATTCCAAACACATCTGGGACAATGTTTAAAGCCTGAATACTGTTGGGCTTGCCTTGCTCTCAGTTTCTGAATTCTGTTTATTTTATATAATTCAATATACTGAAAAATCTTGTTCTTGTATATTCCTTGTTTTCATACAGACCCTGGAAGAAGCAGATTTAAAAAAACCTTATTTCTAGGGATGAACACACCTTTACATTTTAAAATCAAACTTCGAATCATTTGGTATTTGCCATTTGCTAAAATTCTGATCTGCTACTCCATACTTTTAGGGAGGATCTCAGTCCAGTTGCACAGTCTTATTGATACAGAGGGACTAAACAGAGGTCCTTGACTGCAGGCAAGGAGATTCAGTTAAGAGACATAATCTACATTGTCAGGGTGCAATAAATACTGCATAATAAGCCTGTCAAAACTGGGCAGATCTGCACCCCACACTTTAAGAAGGATGTTAAGGTACTTGAATGCTTCCAGAGGAGAGCAACAAAACTGGTGAAAGGGCTGGAAGACATGTCCTGTGGAGGGGCAACTGAGGACTTTGGGTTTGTTTGGTTTGGAGAAAAAGAGGCTGAGAGGTGACTTCATTGCTCCCAGCATCTTCCTGAGGAGGGGAAGTGGAGAGGAAGCTGCTGAGCTCTTCTTCCTGGGATCCAGTCACAGGATACATGGGAATGGCTCAAAGCTGCATCTGGGGAGGTTTAAAATGGACATTATGAACTATTTCTTTATTGAGAAATTGTTCAAACACTGGAAGAGGCTTCCTAGAGAGGTGGTCAAAGCCTCAAGCTCATAGCTTTAAAAAGACATTTGAACAATGCCTTAATAGCACACTTTAACTTTTTTTTTTTTAAACTTTTGGCGCTTGCTCATTATTACAAATAGCCATTTTGGCAGTCCTTACTGTAGTTTTATTATTCCCTCTGGTAATTCATGACTATATTCATTACTCCTACAAAACAGTTACACTGAAAACAGCATAATTTTTAATTTGTAAGAGTATGAGGATGTGACATCTCTAGCCTGCATTAAATGACATAAATGAGAATTACCTAAACCAGGAAAAATCTAATTTATGATTAATGCCTTTTTTTTTCAACTAAATGCTATTCATAAAAAAAAAAAGACACATTTTATTAGGTGTATGCAACAAATGATCTTGTTGCCTTGCAAGCAGGTCATAGCTGCATAATACATCTCTCCAGTAAATTTGTCCATCTCTAGCCTTCTCTGAAAAGACACATTGCAGTCATAATCTGCATTTTCAGTGCATCACCACATGTACTCACAGTAGGAAAAGTGTGCTATCAGTTGTGGTAATTCTTTAGTAGACATTTATAACTCGTTCTTTATTTACTGCCTATTACCATGCGTAGTCATTGCAACAATGTGCCCATCTTTTTTAACTTGTCCATCAGTCACGCCTTCAATGCCAGCTCTGTCTATACTCTGAATCTCACAAAAACTAGATTTTTTTTCCTTTAAATGAGCTCCATCCTCATTTTTCTCATGCTTCCTGCCCTCATTCAGTTTGTATTTGCCTCTAAGTCCCCTTATTCATGTTTGAGCCGGGCTGGCAAGCTGAGACTGTGGGTCCTTGGCTGTCACAGCCATATCATTCCCCCGGACAAGAGGGGTCTGCTTGAATTCTGCATGCCGGTCTACACTTAAATATACATCCTAAAAGGCTACAGTGTAAGATGTTGGCATCTCACTACTTGTTATTAAAAACTGAGGAAAAGAAAAATATTTTAAAATAAAAAAACCCTCAAACTAAATACATAGTACAAGTGCGCCAAGTGTTAACTCACCTATCAAAAAATGTTAAAGCATAAAAATCTAATGCTGTAGCAGTTTGATCCAGCCTCCCTATTTAATCTTCTTATCTCAGCCTCATCTGATGAATGCCTAGCCATTCAAGAATTTATTTTCCCTCTCTCTCAGGAGAAACTTCTATAATTATTTTTAAAAATTGTGTTGTGGAGACTTGATGGCCAAATGCCTATTGATCATGTGGAAAGATACATTCTTCTTCTGACTTCAAAGGCCACAGTGCTGTCCAACGAACTAAAACTGGCAGCCAGAATACCAGGGGAGAAATAGATAGGGGTGAGGAGAGAAAGATTGTATCTCAGAGTGTGGAAAAGAAACCATCATCTTCAAACTGTTCATTTAAATTACAGCAAAGGTACAAAGCTACTACAAGGTGCCAGACTTGCTGGAATATCTTTTGAAGATAATAAGAGGTATTTGAATAAATAAACTATAAATCTACTTGACAAAACCATTTATAAAGTCACAAAAGCAACAGTTCTTTCCAAAGTTGATAGAAACAGAGAGGTCATGTTTAATTTAATAATTGGGCAATCCATGGACAGTAAAACAAATGGTATACTCCAGATACATATTCAAAGAGGGCAGAAAAACTCGTCATATTGAAATCAGATGCCATGTGCATCACACATCATTCCTTCCTGTACTGTACTCCTGCCCTGTCCCATTTTTTCAGCTTTAGAAAGCTGTTTGTGTTTCTTCTCCCTCAGTTGATATGATCCAGTTAAATCCAAGCTTTGGAGACACTTGCATCAAACATCAGCGATTACTTGATTTCTCAGCATATAAATCTAACTACAAAACTTACCATGTAGAATTCTGTTATGAGGTAACTTTTCTTATGCAACATTTTTGCCTCAGCTGCTATTTGCCCTGAGACTTGCATTAACATAACACTGTCACAGCTGCTCTCCAAAAACATATTAAGAAATTATTTTCCCAGAACAAAATGATAAAGCAACAAAAGGATTAGACAAGGCCTTTTGGTTTTTCAGTAAACAGCTTCAATGAAAGTTCCATTCCAAGCAGCTTTTAGCTTCTAAAAAATCAAGGCCACAAATAGCTTCTGTTTGATGCAACCTGATTAGAGAGGAAGTTCTCTCTTTAACTTGCCACTCTACCAGCTTTCCTGAACTCTTCTCTGCTTCTCAGGACTTTGTCCAACACTTCTACAGCAAACAAGAGTTCAAATCCTAGTCCCTCTTTTGTCCACCTCTCCTGG
>JAWWEW010000131.1:26702627-26883625 GCA_035583185.1 Anabacerthia variegaticeps | reverse complement strand
GAATGAGTCAGAACAGGTCATACAACAAGCGAAGTTCATCTGATAAGCACTGTCTTATCCATCTGTGCTGCCACCTCTTCTCACAGCACAGGAGGCACAGCTGGGTTATTACCTTCACTACACCCTAGTGTTGCATTTCAGTCAGTCCATAACTAACCGAATGTCCTGATTTACAGATTTTTGCATTACCTTTGCCTGGTAAATCTTCTCACTCTGAGATTAGAGGAATACTGGATTCCCTCACATTCACCTCCTAAGTTTATGTCACCAAAAAGAAACCCCAAAAGCTGCTGGGAGTACAGAAGCTGCACAGGTTCTGCCTTCTGTGGGCACAGCCAGCCACTGGGAGAACTGTAGCACAAGTACCCATAACACCTGGAGTCCTCCCTTTAGATGCCTAATTGGTGAAATCCTGCCCTTCTATGTGTCAAAAAAGACAGTCAGCAGAAACTCTGATAAGGGCTTTACAGCTTAGTGAGGTTATATTACTGTGTACATAGTTTGTGTGCTTATACCTTGCTGGCTTGCTAAGGAAAATCTTGCAATGTGGCATTTGAAACAGCTATTACCTGTTACTGGATGGAAAGGTTGGTACACAGCTTTGGGGCCTAGTTTCCAATTTGGAATCACTTTACCATATAGTATCAAGGGGACTATACATTGGGTGACTAAATGTGAGCAAGGTACTAGATTTTAATGTCTGTAAATTGTGTGGTTCTGCTAACTAGAACATAACCAACGTAAAGACAAATTCTGAAGATTGGAAGACTATTAGTCAACTGATTCACATATACAATGGTTTTCTTAAGCTGTGAATTTCCTGACTTACTTCACGTGAAAAAAGCTCTATTTCAAGGTCATTACAATCAATTAGCACTATCTATATCTTGCTTTATTAAATTGATTTTTTCAAAAACCTGAAAAGGGTGGTTTGCATTGCTTCATAATTTTGCTTGCCACTTCTTCCAAGAGCTCTAATTACTCACATTTATTGCAACACTGTGAGAATTTTATTATCTAGATATACAATTTCTGTTCAATATTATCCTTACCATTTACAGATACACACACCAGATGATCTTTGTATCCAGCTGAATACTATATGCATATACATATAGAGAAATGCATAGAGGAAAAAGTCTAAGTAATATATTCGCTCTTAGTCAGTTCAAATAAAATAGCCATCCACCCCCGGAATGTTTCATACTGCACTGAAGTGGAAGACAGAGATTGGAGCTTGCAAAGTAGCCACCTAATAAGTGATATTAAAATCCACATTTGTTTGTGCAACTTGACACACAGGATCACAGTTAACAGACAAGGCTATGTGTCAGAGGCAGATGCGAGTTTAACACTCCATGATCTTTACCAGATGCTCTGAACTGGCTTTGGTCTGGGACCTATGACAGTTTTGCCTACCCACTTTCAGATGTCACCAGCCTCGACTAGCAATTAAGGGATTGTCTCTCCTTGCAAACGCATGGTTTTACATACAGTTTAGATGACAGCCCTTGACAAATCAAGAACTGATCTCACACCAGTGTATTCCCACTGGCCAAAATGGAACTGGTGTGAATAGGTGTATGTGAAATGGCTATTTGGCTCTCAAGTTGAGATAAAAAAAATTCTTAGCCTTAACAGATTGCAAATACAGGGTTGGGTTGTTTCCTATTTGATATTTGTCTTTACCAGTAGCAAATACTTCTGGCTTCTTCTGTGCATTTCTATTAAAATACTTATACCAGCACACTTTTATATGTTCCTTAAGGCTAAAGAGGTTTTCTTCTTCTCCCTTCTCCACCTTTCCCTAAATGAAATAAATAAATAAAAAAAATCAAATATTTCTTGCTTGTTACACAACAAAGTTACTGCTTTTCATCAGACCCCTTTCTTCCCCTCTAAAAAAGTGCTTTCAATACAGGGAATGAAAAAAATTGGAACATGAGATTAACACAAAAACATGAGCTTACTAATAATTGTAGCGATCAAGTGATATTGAAATCACAGAAGCAGAATAAGAATTTAGACAGATAAACACTAAAGTCATGTCCCATGTCTTTCAAGGACACTTAGTTATAGAGTAAAAATATCAAGAAGGCAGAAGAGTCAGTTTATAGGACCCTGAAGTTTTAAAACAAATCTTGGGACTCTCTAGTACATGCCATAATAATTTCCATATCCTGAATCTCTAGAGTTCTTAAAACTGCATTTTGATATCTTGATCCAAGAGTTAGTCACAGTAAATTGAGAATTCTGAAGCTTTGCAAAAGACTATAGCAGTGTTTTTGCCAGTAAAAATATAAGAACAAAGTACAGACCCCAACTGGCTCGATCCATTGCTCTCCCCCACTCCTCCTCCCTTTTTCTTTTCTAAAGTGCTCCTTGCACATCTTTGCCCTGGGACATTACCCAGCAAACTGATTGCTGAAGTTCACATGCCTTTTATCCATTAATAGCCTATGCCAGAAATAATTCAAGCTCTTCCTGGAGCTAAGACACAAGGCTGTCAAGACAATGCCCTGGCTGCTCCTGTGTTCCCAAGCCAGTAGGTGTCTTATCAGCATTCCTGAAGGCAGCAGCTGCACAGCTTGGGAACGGCATTGGCCTTGTCAGTGGCCTCTTATCTCCACCACACAGCGCTTCAGTATGGGTCCAGGTGGATCACCCTGCTTCCAAAAGAGTTCCCAGGAATGTTATGGTATGGTTTTGCATAGCAGACAGTAAAACCAATAGAAGCATAAAAGATTATACCATCCCCATCTCCCAAAATTGTTACACAAAGGTGGTGTTTACAGATGATGTTAAAAGAGGTCTGATACTCCATGAGGGAAGAGAACTCCAATCCCTTTACCCATAAATATTAAGACAAGGAGTCACATGTTGTCCATATCCCAGCAATCCCCTGGGCTTTGTGGGCTCCTTGCTGTCTAACAGGAGCAAGTCATCCATGAGGTCACTTTTGCAACTTGAGCTCTGCCCTGATGTAGTTCTAGGGGTCTCCCTGATAAATAGACAGTCCCCAATATCCACATTGGCTTCAAGCAATTGAGAAGATTGAGCTACTCTAGTAGTAACAATGTACAGAAAACAATGGCAAACTAAAACCTCCTTCTATAAGTCATGCACCGTTCAGCTGAGTTACTATTCTCAGTTTCAAGATTTTCATTAAAATATAAATGAATTTTATAGGTTCTTAGGCTGTCTCCTTCTGGTGATTACATAACAAGCTGCCCAAGTAAGAAATTCCTTCAAAGGAACTCCAAAGGAGCACAAAGTGCAAATGGACATACTAAGAGTCTGATTTGCTGGAGAAAGTCAGAAAAGCTTATGCTGACTTCAAGCCTGAAAGTTAGTGGTGTCTTAAAGCTCAACAGTGTGGCAAAATTGGGCTTTAAAAAAGCTAAATGATTAGTCTTTTGCTACACAGAGCTGGTGACAGTGGGCTATTTTCCAGCATAGGTATCCAGAAGATGTGGAGTTACCTCTATGAGATACCAAAATACAGAGAAGATGTCTGAGTACTCCATGCTCCCTTTGCTGTTTTCTCTGCTGGTATTAATTCTCTTTTATTCCCTTTCCTTGCATCCACATATCTGTGATATATGTTCCAGCAGGGGATTGCAGACTTTTGGGTGCACTGAGACATCTACAAGCAAATCCCTGTTCACAAGGGGAAAAATCACCCCTTGCCTTGCTCAAAGTGATGGGAAATTGTTTCCACGATGCGTATTCTAAACCAGACCTCCACAGGCATGAAAATTATTAAAACTCACTCTAGCAAGAGCATTATTATGGAACATAAAAGCTATTGCTGCATTATTTGATCATTCTTTCTAGGGAAAAAGCAGAAATACTGTGCCAGTCTCGACAAGTTCTGGATATTTTTGAAAGGCAGAACAGGGAAACATAACAAAAGACTATGCCACTTCATAAAAACATGATGGAGGATGAAAACAGGAGTTCTTCTTTTAACGTCCATGTCAAGTAGGAATGTTTTCTACTTTCCCCATCTTACTATATCTTCAGCATACAGCATATAGCTGTGAAGTTTGTGAGAGGCCTGTATGGCATAAGCTATACTAAGTCTGTGGTATAAATTGAATTTTTAAGCCAAAGATAAGATGGTGCATGAGCAAGAAAATTTGATTTATACTAGGAGGGGGGTGAAATTAAGGTGAGAAAGGGCCAAGGCAGTAAAACAGCTCAGGGAGCAACCATAAAACAAGGTTATTTTTTCCATTATATTTACAAAAGTCAAGGCATTTTGCTGCAAGTGATTGAATGCTTTCAGGCAGAGACAGTTCTTGTTCTGGTCATATAACTTTTTAAAAGTCTTTTACTTCTATTGCTATTTAATATTTCTATCAGGACCCTGCCTTAGGGAAAAGGGGACTTCACTGTGCTGGACATTGCACAAACAGAGAAAATACTCAAACCTTTTCTTGATAGTTGTACGAAGTAAAACATTTTTCTGATTTAGGGACAAATTCTTCACCGACGTACACAGGCCCATTACTGTGCAGATAGAGGATACAATAGAACTAGTCACCTTGTCTTTATGGTTTGAGATACTAATTAACAAGCACGGTAAGCAATATTGTATATAGCATCACTAAAATCATCAATATAAGCATGGCAGAAAAAGGGCATGCATGCTTTTTGTGATTTTCCCACACTGTGCATTGACAGTGGAAAAGGTCAAATTTAAGGAAGGGAAACAGTCGAGGAGTTAACTGAGCCCAGTGATTGGGATGCAAAGCTGTGAAAGCAGTGGTTCTGGCTGGTGATTGCCCGTGCTGGGAACCATTTGCAGAAAGCTGTAGCTCTTGTCTCGGCAAAATGCCACCACTCATCTCCATCTGGAGTCAGCCTCATTCACTGACATAGAAGTAACCTCTGAAATACACCCTGGTACTTTAGGCCTCTTTCAATAAATCTCAGGAAAACAATAAAGGAAGGGAAGTTTTTCCACTACACTGAATTTCTGATAAATGAATGCAACTGAAAGCTAAATTGCATAAATTAGAGTCTTTAAATGGCCCCTTCATGGTTTCTCAGTAGCAGGTAAAACCAGAGATTTCTATTTCTCTTATAATCAATTGCACCTTAGAGCAAAACAGCAAACCGTAGAGCAAAAAATAGTCTGTGGCAGCTGCTTATGGAAAGAAGCTGAATATACACTGTGAAGTGTGGGTGAATGCTGCCGACCCCTCCCCAAAGCTAACAGGAACTCAGGGAGACTGAACAAGCCCTTAATCAGATTCTGTTTTCCGAGGTAGTGTGTGCTGCTTTGATTCTCTACTTTGAATAAGAACAAACCTGTTATCTTGCCTCTGTTCAATATCTGGCTGTTTCAGCAGGTAGGAGGTAGACAGAGTACCTCTAGACCTATTTTAGTCACAAGATACTCCAAACAAAGCATTTCTGGGGCAATTTTAGATGCCTTGGATATACAGCTGCCCATGGAGTGTTTTAATCCCTGAGAAATGTCTGAAGTCATTCACTGCTGTTCTGAAATGGGATATGGCACACACAGTACAAAAGTAAGGAAAAAAAGGAAGTGAGAGTCAGAGAATGAGAGGAATTTGACACATTCTGCCAAGTTTCCATGAAAAACACAGTGATTGCATGCTAAATCTGACCATGGCTGTCAACTAAATGCTGTCAGGTAGTTCTCCACTGCTTGTGGAGCCAGAAATTAGACTGGTTTAAAACATTTTAGATACTTCCACTCTATCATATGAAGTGAGAATATTTCCACACTTTATTACCATAAACTTATGGAAAAGGAAAGAGAACTTCTGATTTATTTATGATAAATGAGCAAACACTTGACAGTCTGGAAAAACACTGCCTCTGGGAAATGGTCATTGTGGGAGTACCAGCAGACAGGGAGAGGTGGCTGGTAGATGTAGAAACTACTAGCATTAAACTCATTGTCCGATCTAAATACTGGTTGCTGTTCTGATAACAAAGGATCTTTTCAGTCAGATAAATTTCATGCTTTTTACAAGCTCTGCTGTCAAAGATACAATTTATATGTATACTAGACAGACCAATGCTGATTATTTAATCTAATACAGCATATGGATATTACATTCTACACTTTCAATTTTGTGCCTCAAAGTAGCTGTGGGCACAACAGTTTACAATTTGGCCTCACCTTGATTATTAGAGAGCTTTTAAAATGAGAGGGACATTTATGGTTACCCTATTATACTGTCATGATATTAATAGAACAGTTGCACAGAGACACTTACAGACAGGCAAGGAAATAGAAACAAATAATAAACCCATTCTTCTTCCTATATTCATGCTTTTTAATCTGACCGTAGGCTTGCCAAAATCATAAAAGATTTCCATCAACACCAGATTAGTAATGAAAATATCTCACATTCAATTCCCACGATAGATGTGGCTATAGTTGGCTTTACAGACATCTAAATCAAATCCGATGCAGTTTCTTTCTACTTCAAAAATTCAGTCTCTGAATTTTTTTTCTACAGTCTTTAATAACTCTAAGATACAATGTCCATAAAATCAAGTCTATTTCACTTTTGAATTCCTTGTTGCAATTGCTCTAAGTGCTACTTAAAGAAGTCTTTGCCTACTTCGTTATTCTTGTATATAATAAGAAAGCTTGTTTCATTTTTCTCCTTGGAAGTAGTATACCTCAATGCAAATAAAACTGCATATAGGAATACTTTGTGAATATGCTACAAATTGCAGAGCAGAGGTAGTTAATATGTATACACTCAGCAAGCATCTTCCAAGAATAAACTGCAATGACACAATGGATACTACACAATGGCATTTGTGTGTGTGCGTGTGTTACCATGTTATGGCACATCCTGGAAAGTGAAATTTTCTTGTTGGAATGCACAATTAGTACTACGTTTGTATTTTACTTATATTTTTTACAAAAGCCTTTGATAGATGTGTGAATCCACACACATGAGGAAGCTACAGATTCTGAATATATTGCAATTTTTAGACAGGGACAGCTAACTCTTTAATAGGTAGTATATGTGTTTTTACTACAACCTTTAAATTTTTCATAAATTGATATATCCATTAGAATATATACATATAAAATGTTGTATGAATCTACAGCATTTTTTAGATATTTATAAAAAATTATGGCATATAAATATGTTTCACATATAATATTAGGACAATATTGACACAAACCTACTTGTGTGTTTCCATTCAAGAAAAATTTTGACAGTTCTATTTTCACTGGAGATTGGTACACATTTTCATATTTGCACTCTCAGAATAAGTGAAACTGCTTTTCCAACCCATGAAAAGCATTCCATTTTTCACAGAAGACTTTCTCCTCTTCCATAGAAATGGGATGGCAAGCCTGTAGCCCACAGGCTGCATCTGGCTTACAAGCAATTCAGTTGTAACATTCATGCTGAGACAAGAACATGTCATCAGCAAAGAGCGGCAGGAGAACAGACAATTTGTCACTGGTAGGAGGAAATGAGCCAGCAGCCACTACTATCACTGGGTCAGGCTGGGTCTCGGCCAAGCTTCCAAGTGTGGTGCATGTGAAATGGGCTCTGGGGCACCCATCACCATTTGCCACACTCCTAGACAGCGTATTCAGTCAAACAGAGCTCAGCCATATGAAGATTTCGTAGTGGCTTGTAAAGTCAGACAGGCTAATCATCTTTTTTTTGGAAGGTTAATGCAGTAACTGTAAAGCTAGATAGGGCTGGAAGTAAATGTCACTTCCCTGCTAGTAGTTGCATGACTGAAATCTGATTTAGATTACAGACAATAACCAGCAGCGTGTACCCTGGCATGACTAGCCTTGTGAGAGACAAAAATTTCAAACCACACACTGACTTGATATTTGAATCATGCTCTTTTCAATGAACAGTACATACACCTTCCAAGAACAAGCCATTCTTGAAATGAATAACTTAAATTGGTGTTCCCCCCTGAAATTTCAAATCAAGTGCACTCTGTTCCCAAACTGGAGGCTCTAATTCTCTTGCCATGCACTCTGCAATAAATTATGAAGGAGAATAAAAATACGAGGTATTTGTCCCAGCACAAGGCTCACTTAAGTGGCATAGCATTAGCAAGACAGCTCTGTACTTAAAGTTCAGGTCAGAGTAAGGGCAGGGAAGTAGTGTGTTTGAAGAACGTTTGTCTGCAACCCTCCTAGTGTGAAACAAAACCAAAAGGTAGAACTGTAATTAATCTGCATTAGTTTATGTCAGAGATTGGAAAAATTTCCTCATTGTTTTGGAATCAGGGAAGAGGGGTTGTAAAGGTGGAACGCAGTCCTGTGTATGTGCTCAGCTCCGGTACAGCATGTATAAATGGCAGAAGATACCCTTTCCCCTCCAAGTCCGATATTTGGTGTCAATCCCATCTCATTTCGTTCATGAAATGGGCAACAGACTAAGATCCAGTTGAGTCTGGATTCATCCCAACTCTAGCAGATGCTGCAAATTTGCACAGAAACAATCTAAAACTTGGATTGAGTTCAGATGCTTTGGTATCATTACAAACCTATCCAGATTCACCAAATCACATTGGCAGAACTTAACTAATTTTCCTCTCTTGTCTTAGCGGTGTCTACATCATAAGCCTCACAACAGCATGATGTCCTACTGATCAGTTCAGGAACATCTTTTTCCCACCTTAAGTGTCTCTAATTGAGAGATGATTACTCCCATGCAGCCCCAGGACCAGGTGGCCTGTTTCACTTTGTTCCCTGACCTTTGGGATTTTATCTGACTATTCATTTATTTTGGAATGAGACTATGATAAATTATTATTCACTATTGCAATTGAACATGTTTCAGTAGCACTACAGGTTAGCATTGTAGCAAAGTAAATGTAGATGATAGAAAAACCTATTTAAAAAGAACTAGAAGTAGAGTACCTTGCTCACAATGACCAACAATTTTTGTAAGAACAAAAATGTAAATTAGTTATTGTTATGCTGCAATCAGCCTCTTCTGATGTGACATTTTAGAGTAAGAAAAATGTTAATACTTTATGACCACTGGCAATACCCAGATACATGAATGCAGCCTGTGTGTGTATATAGCATCACATGATTTTGAAGCCAAATATCAGACAGATGAGACATATGGTCACAATATTCTTCTTTTATTAATAGGCTGAGACTATCCAACTTTCAAAGGCCTGAATTAAGAAGACTGTCTATCATTCCCTGTTTCCCATCAGTTCCTTTAACAGTAGAGAGGAAAACCACTATCCTTTGATGTGGTATCTTGCAAAATAACAGTCTATCCTACCATTCCACCATATACTGTCCGCTCTCAAAGCAGTATGGTAGCTCATCCAGCTTTTTTCTACCTGCAGTTACTTCAGGTTATAAATACAGGTTTTTCAGTTTGGTGCTACAAATAAACTATTAACACAGCTCAAACAAAGAAATAAGCTCAGGTTTTTATTTTCTATTATTAGAGGAGAAATTGATTAATTTCTGCCACAAAAAGCTATTTAACAGATACTGTGAATTTTAAACAGAAAGAAAAGGAATGGCAAAAGGAAAGAAAAGGACATTTGTTTTAATCATTAAGCATTAGGTAAGGCTGTGTATGAGGACTCAATAATTTCTCCTTTTGTATCATACAGCCAAATTCATAAAGCAGTAATTCTAAACATAAATTTACTCCCAGACATAGCATTACTATCCATCCCTAAGAGACAGGTAGATTGCTATACAAAGAACAATCGTGGTGCTTCTGGTTGGTCATAGAAACTCCACTAACTTAAAAAAAAAAAGTTAATTATTAACTATTTTGGAAAATACACAGAAATACACAGAAAACCACAGGAAAGGAAAGAAACAGAGATCAAACTGGCAACAAAATCTTTCACTGAATTTCCTGGAAAGTGGTTCCAGCTGAGTACTGAGAAGGAACAATGTGAAGTCCCAAGAAGCCAAAAAGTAAGTAATATTGCAGAATAATTCAATAAGCTTCAGAGATTCTTTTGCCAAAAATAATCAGGGTGTTTGATCTCACCTTGACTGGAATATGCAGCTAGGAATAAAATTATCCCATTTGCTGAAAGACTTGTAGTCCCATGTCTCACCATTAAGGCTAACAACAACTTGCAGTCAGATCATCACCTTTAACTGAGTTTTCAACCAATGGTGTATCAATTAGAGGGATATGTAGCTTTTAAGCATGTAAATAAATTCTCAATTTCAAGATTGCGTGTCAATACTTCAGAACTAATTTACATGATATAATTAATAATAAATAGTATGAAACTAACAGAATTGTGCATTTTTTTCTTTCACAGTTACATATAATGAATCAGTACATTTTCCTACCGATATTTCCCATCTAAAATGTCTTAAATATTGAAAAGAGACAATCCCACAAGTGGAATATTCAGTTCTGAATACTGGTTTTAGAACTTTCTGTCAAGATGTTTTTAACAAGTATTAAACAAACACTCCATGTAGAGATAGAGGAAGACACTGCACTGATTCATAGAAATATTTGATAATGAAGGTTTGACTAAAACCAGGAATATTTTTCTTGTTTTTTGAACTTTCCTCATCTTATCTCAGGGAAAAAACAACATAGCAACTGTATTATCTAATGAAAGAAAATTCAGCTGTCAGTCAACCTTAGTAGCAAGCTTAGTTACCACACATCTTATTTCTAAATCCCTGACTGATGGTTTGCTGCAAGCTCACTTTGAACTTGTACTACATTTTTACCCCTACTTCATCTTCCACTCAAATTCAGTTTTGCCTCCATCAGAGATCTAACTCTAGGGAAATGTTTCTTGATCCCCCATTCCTTTTTAAAGTATAATTAAAATAAGTCTTGGCACTCTGATTAACTGGTGTTTTGCATTATGAATTAATAAACAAGCTACCATAAAATAAAAGTGCAAACTTGTAGAGAATTGTTTTTGCTGTAACAACATTTGTACACAAACTTATTCTGAGAAATGTTAAGTAATTTTTTAAACTTTACTAGCTAACTTATTAACAGGACCCCTCTTCATTTTGTCTGCATGCTCAGGAGGACACATTTTACCACCTGTAATGTCCTCTATGTAGGTGACTGACAGATATGGAAATAACCTTTGAGAGACTATTTCTCTTCCCTCAGAAGTTTAAGACCTGGATTAAACCATGACGGTGGGACTGAGATGCTCACTCACGATTTATGTACACTTTACTCACTTGATATATATGAATGTTAATACCAACAGGAAATATTCTGATAACTATGACTGCATTTTTGTTTTAAGGGCTTACACATATGTAAAAGGATATGGATGTTGTTTTATGAAGTTCTATATCCTACTATTTTCTATTCACTTTGTGTAGAGTTTATAAAAAAATTAGGAATTTGGCATTTTGTCAAAACTAGATTGAGACCATTAACTGGTTGTGCATTTACAAAAAAAAAAAAAGTTAGTAAATAGATGATGTTCTCTTTTTAATTATTATATTTTTGCAGAGCTGGTAGAAAGAGAACTTTCTTACATTTTTTCCCTTTTACTTTTCCTCTGATACACATTTTTTGCTTTTTTTTTTTAAAAAAATGTGGATGCAATCCTGTGCAATGTGCTCTAGGATGACCCATCTTAAGCAGGGAGGTCAGACAAGATGACCCACTGTGGTCCCTTCTAATCTGACCCATTCTGTGATTCTGTGAAAAAAAAGAGTTCCCATGTTAACCTCTAGATTTGTAATGTTCTCCGTTCTCCTTTGTAATTTCTCCATTTCTGTTATTTCAGGAATAGTGCCTACAAGCACAGCACTTTCCAAGAGACGTATGTTCAGGGATGTAATGCGTGAGTTTAGGATGAATGAATTTCCTATCAGGAATAGTTTCTTCACCAAAAGTGTTGTCAAGCGTTGGAACAGGCTTCCCAAGGAAGTGGTGGAGACATCATCCACAGAGGTATATTAAAGATATGTAAATGTGGCACTTGGGATCATGGTTTATTGGTGGGCTTGGCAGTGCTCGGTTAATTGTCGGACTTGATGGTCTTAAAGATCTTTTCCAAGCAAAGGGATTCTGTGATTCTATGCATAATCAACACTGTTTCCTTCAGTCAGTGAATAGGGTGCTAATGTGTCCTTGCAGGTACAAGTCCCAGAACTCTTTGAAGACCTGAGCTTAAGTTTCCTGAGTGCTGTTATAGAGGAAACTGATTAACTGGCAGCATGGTTTGGGACTTTTGGATTGTTCACGTCCTTTGTTTTAAAAGCAATCACTGAAATCCAATTGGTGCGAAGTATCTACAAAAATAAAAGTTTCAAGTTTAACCATATAGTAACTATTTCTTTTCAAGGGGGTAAGTTCTATTCATACTTGCATTACAGAATCTTTGTGCTAGTGAGTTTTTGTGCTAGCTGTTGGTAAAACAATTGCCCAGGATGTGGGAACTTGAATTTTGTTTTCCCTATTCCCAGAGAGGTTTGCATCTCTCTTGTCAAGACACTGCTGTAATGAACGTGCCATATTTCATTAGAGAGATGTTTTATTCCTCTTCCATTACAGATAGAAACACCCAAGATTAGCTCACTTGGTTAGAGCACAATAACAAAAAGGTTGCAGGTTTGACCCCCGTACGGGGCATTCACTTAAGACTTGGACTCAATGATCTTTGTGGGTGATAATCACACGTAAAAAATTTATTTGGTGCAGTGGGAGGTTTCATCAGGTATATTTCTTCAAGATGCAGAATCAGCTTTACTATTGCAAGACTTACTGCTATCGTCACTTACTATTTATTCCACAGTAACTAAGGAACACCTCAAGAAGTGGATTCAAACTGGAATAACTTCCATCTTTGCATTCAGAAATGCTGGCAATCTAGTTCTCAAAAAGAGCAGCAGAACAACAACAACAACAACAACAAAAACTCCCAACAAAATCAAAGTAAAGCAAACCTGGGAACCCTGAAACTTAGAAATTTAACACAGTAGTATGTTTCTTATGTCTTATTTGCTACTCTGAAGAAAATTCTTTTTGTGCTGCTGGTAGAAGGGGCAGGAAGAACAAGAGTTATAATAAAACCTACTTCATTTCTAATTAAAGTAAGAAAGAAGTAGCGATGGCAAGACCTTCATTCTACTGTTAGCTTTCCCCATTGCAGAATGAGAACCAGATTTAAAAGAGGATGCAAGTCTCTCTGGAGTAACAGGAGAGAGTCAAAGGAGTCTGACAAACAAGTGATTACAGATGAAAGTAGAAATTGACGAAGAGTCAAGGATTGTTGAAAAAAGTTCTGAGAAACTTGTTTTTTTTCCTGTTTTAAGCTCTTTTGCCTCAGTCCTTTGAGACGCATCTGTTCTTTTTCCACCAGCTTTTTTTTTTTTTTTTACACTTCTATTTCATTCTTCTCCTTTCTACCTTATAAACCTCAAATGATTCCATAGTCCCCACCCCCCAACCTGACCTAGTAAGTTACCTGACCTGATATATGCCCTGATCTTAATGTGTGATGTGATGAATGAGGTGTATGTCTCCGACCTGTCACCTTCTCTGGTAGCCTACTTCATTCACATCCTAACACTTGGTGTGTCCCTGGGGTTCCCAAGAGCTAACAGAATCAGAAGACGGTAGCCTGGGCAGAGCAGATTGTTCGCCTCTCTGATACGTGGGGAAGGATGGAGAGTTCCAGAGGACTACTGGAAGTCACAGAGAAGCAGGAAAGTATTTATCTGAGATTTACTGAATCCAGAAATAGTTTGCTTTCTGCTCACTACAATGAAGACTGTAGTAGCTTTTATAAAAATTATTTCATCCATATCAAACAAAAAGAACCATAAAAAAAAAAAAAGAGGAATGTAGGGAGCATAGATTGAATGAAGTGGAAAGAAAGTAATGGCACATGGAAAAAAGTAAACTTGCAAAGGTTTGGATAAATTTGTATGTTTAAGATAAGCATCCTGTTTGGGGGGCCCTTTCTGAACTAGACCTTTCAGCCTTTTGAGTTTTGGCAGTTGCAAATATTTATCTCACCATGAAGCGTGCAGAAAAAGGGAGGAGAAGAGGGAGAAAGAGACTGATTTATTAATCTGAATTCTTTGAAGGACAAATTAATTGCACTGCAGCACTTCTCTATAAACCAATATTGACTTAAAGGACAACAGGAAGAGATGAAGACAATGAGTCCCTGTAGCAGTTCCATGTCGCAGAAGCCCATTAGCCACACAGCTACTGAAGCGGTAAGTTCATTTGGAAAAAAGAAACCTACATCCTATAGATGAGTGCAGTAATAACCATTTGAAAAGGGTCTATTCTTTATGAATACCCACAGATTTTGAGATTATCTTTGAGATTATATTTTTTAAAAAAAAAAATTTTTCTTTTTCCTCTTCTTATTTTTCTAAATACTTCTTTTACTCTCCTTTTAACTTCAGAGGGTTTTAGTAAAATCCCATTTATAAAACTGTACACGTTCCCTTTACATAGGTTTCTGTGTGCCAGACTGTTTGTATTAGAGTATAACTGAGTGCAGTCTCCCATGGAGTCTCATGAAAACACAATAGGTATTCTGCTTAGGACCATCATCAGGAACAAAACTTTATATACAATGTTCATTTCTCACCAGAGGAAAATAGAGACTTACAAACTGATCACAGTCTCTGCTCTCTGTAGACAACAATACTGAAGTATTTTAGGAGGAAATACAAATAACATGTCTGTATCTCTTCAAACCACTTTAGTTTATTAACTAAAGCAATGACTTCTCAGCACCATAATTGAGAAATCACCTGCACACCTTAGAGACTCTTAGCATCTTCACTGCATGGTGCTTTGCATTATAAAACTAAAAATCATATTAGGGTCTTTTTAATTAAAAAAACAACCAAAAAACAAACAAGAAGCAACTGTGGGAAGTGAAACCTGGTATGACTATGTGAACTGACCTTACGTAGTCTGGGTTTGAGTGTATCTG
The DNA here is from genome assembly GCA_035583185.1 of Anabacerthia variegaticeps. Taxonomy (NCBI): domain Eukaryota; kingdom Metazoa; phylum Chordata; class Aves; order Passeriformes; family Furnariidae; genus Anabacerthia; species Anabacerthia variegaticeps. The sequence continues at coordinate 26,868,682 of JAWWEW010000131.1, read as the reverse complement.
CAATAATGTACATGATTAGAATTGTCAGTAACACTTCATGGAGTCATTAAACATGAACATGTGTGCCAATGCATTTCTCTGACATCTTTCAGTGAGCTCTCTAGAAATGCTCTGCCTTTCCCTCACAGTTAAAAAGAAGAGAAATTGCAATAATAGGATTTCTCATGCAGATTTTAAAAAGGAGGCTAAATTCGTAGAGAAATAAATACAGTGGGGAGTTCAGTTGTCATGGAACTAAATGTCTCATATTTCCAAACATCTATTCAAAGGGATAAAAATGTAGAAGATAACTACAAAAATTATATGGTTACATAACTTGAACTTACATGTTCAATGTCAGCCATCATAAAATGCAATAAACAAAAAATTGCTGTGAATGCAGAAGAGCGAGAGCTGGTTCTAGAAGCTCTCCTTCCTGCCCACTACAAATCCTTTCCCAACTTACATACCTTACCACGTGTCTAGCACTAGGTACACGTCCTTTGCTTTGGAGAATGAGGAGGACATAAAGACTGTTTTCACTAAAACCCTTTAGGGAAGCTGCAGTGAAGATGCAGGAAGTGCCAAAATGGCTTGAAACACCTTGTGCACCCCAGTGCAGAGCCATGTGCTGGAGTATTGAACATTTATATGTTTTCATAGAAGCTAATTTTAAGTCCACTTAAACTCCACTTTGAAATTTTTGTTAAACAAGTAAAAACTTGTGATTGCTGCCATTAAAAGGCAGGCATGACCATTTTATAATGTTTGTATTGTACTGTGTCTGTGCAACTGAGTCCATCCTGTCTGGCAGTTGTCACCTCCACAAAAAAATGCTTAATAAAGCAATAATAACTACTCTGAGTTAATGAGTAAATGTTAATGCATTTCATGTGTATGTAGAAATGTGTATGTCAGAGAGAGAGAGATTGACTTTTAATTTCAAGTTATTCCCCAAAACACAAACTACATGCAGGAAACAGAAAAGTAGATTAGGTTTTATACAATCCCTAGGATCATTTGAATTATGTTAATAAACTTCTTGCTATAAATCCCCTTATGGATCTGCCAGAGAAAGAAACTTTTGATGTTCCTTTTGTACAGGGCACACCACTTGGAGTACTCAGAGTGGTATTGGTTTGACTCTCCTGGCCATCAGCTCCCTGAATAGTACAGAAATCACCATGCCAAGGCCACTGCGTGTGGGGCAATGCATATTTTCTGCTGGAGTTATTCCCTTTCAAAAACAGAGTTAAAATGTTGGTATGGATGGTACTGCAGCGACTGGGCCAGAGTGGGACCCAAACACTGAAGATTTCACAGTATCACTGCTGAAATTTTGCAAGTGAGTCATGTACCTACATCCAAGAGAAGCTTTCAGTGACAACGGCAATGGGACCCCTGGGAATAAGCCCCTCTCTACCTGGAGGGTAATAAAATGTATTTTTCTTCACAGCCTTTTGAGATGAGTGGAGTAGGCTGCTCACCATTCAGAACCTGGCTATTTTACAGCTTTCTGAGGGATGCAGCTTCTGTGTACTGTACAAGGAAAGCCTATGGATTGCACTCAGGTTCTCTGAGAATCAAACAGCAATTCAACTCGCAGTGAAGCAAAAAGGAAGTTTGATTTGCCTCTGTTATTTTACACCCTCCCCTCCCACGTGATTTCAGTTGAGAGATTACTGAAGTGGTCTGGCATAAGTAAAAACAAGGGTTGTCTAACTCCTGCCCAAGACAAATGTTTTATAGTGAATCAACCATGTAGCTCATTAAAACAATTGGGTTAGATGACATTGAACTAATGTATAATCCATGAATTTTTAAGCTACCTTGATCCTTTCTCCTCCACATAATTGCAAAACAGCACAGTATTGCTGGCACTAAACGTAGGGGAGATTGTATCTTAACATTTCAATATGTTGATTAATGCTGCTGTAAAGATACACTAACAAACTGCAGAATCATTTTACCTCCAGTTTTTTGCTAACTTAGCACATCAACAAACCAATACTTTTAGACAAAGACATGGTATTTTGTGATGAAATGTTCTTAGACGTTGTCTGCTAAATCCCTATAATTAGCATGGCCCCTGGTGAATGTCACGGAGTATTTGATGAAACAGGGCATGAACTCTGCAGCAACACCCAGGGGGGTCGGTAATGCTATCCAGAATGACTCTTGGAATTTTTAACTACTAGATAGGTTCTCCTTATCTAGGAAACTCAGGGGAGAAAGGCATTTGTCCGGTCTAATGACCCCTGTTAGCAGATTTATGCCACCTCCCTCTATACAAACTGTCTTCTCTCTCCTCCTTTTTGAGAGTAACTATACTAAGGGATAAAGTTATAAATGATATAATATGGGATATTAGAAGCGATATAGCATGAAACTGTTAAAGAAAGAAACCAGCCAAGTTTTTTATTTCATGCTGCTTATGCAATTGTTCTTAGTCTTCAAAAGACCACAAGAGCCATAAGATTTGCAGGTAACAAAAAGAAAAATTCAGGAGACCATGAATGTAGTAGGTAATTTCAAGGGTCCTGGTAGGACTAAAATTTATTATTAAAAAATATCCTGCCCCAGGGAAAATACTACTTTCTTTCACTACTGTCAAGAACAGTTTTTCTTAACTGTAGAGGTGTACCTGCAAAACTGAAAGCTGCTTTGCTGTGTGTTGGAAAACAGTATTTAGAATTGTAAATACTTCAAAAATCATACAAAGTTCCTTTCCCTTATGGTTTTCAGTTGTCTGCTGGTTACTAAATTTTACCTGAGACTGAGAGACTGAGTCAAAAATCTGCTACAACACAGGCCCAGTAGCTGCACTCCAAACCAGGGTTCTTATGTCTCAGATGAGTGCTCAAGGAGGCATAGCGTTAGCTGTCGAGACAGTCTGCTTTTGAGAGAGACTCCAATGCAGACCTGAGAAACTGTCTTGATAAAATTTCCATTTTGCCTGGCACATTTATCTCATGGTATTTTTCCCCACCATTCTGCATTTTGTAGCCTTAAGGATTTAATAGTAGCATCAATCTTGCTTTAGAAAACATCATGCATCTTCCGCATTTCAAATGCTGATAATTCTTAGATGAAGAATTATCTTGGAATGCTCTAGAGCTATGTAAAACCAAATTGCATAGCAGTATAATATTAATGGCATTTATTCCTAAAAGAAAAAAAAAAGGAAAAAAATCTGTGACAGATTTAATTCTGCAAATCTATACAATTTTTAAAAACCCATCTCTCTCATACTATATAAGGGATTGAGGGTGGATTGAATGAGAAATCCAACTTTTCCTTTTCCTAATTTTATGTCCTAAACAGCGCACAATATCCAAATGATGGAATGAGCTGTAGCTAGGGTTAGGGGGCAGGGGAGAGGCTGTCTATTGTATTAAGGACTAACTCCTTGATTAAACGTAGACTCAAAACAAATAACCTCTGTGCATGTGTTAACTAGCCTAATTAATCTTCATGTTAGATTAACTTGATAAAATGTTGACCTAATTTGGGATTAAAAGATTACAAGTAACATTTTCAGCTGAAAGCTGTAACATGCCTCATGTCAACACAGTAATGACAGAATTAACCCTGCATGCCCTTTCAAACCTGTGCACTGGATGTCACTGCTTAAGTAGAGTTTGGATGACCTGTAAATGCAGGAAGGTACTACTATATGTATAAAACAGCTAATATTGAAATACTGATCTCTCTCAGTGTCTCACGGGCCTGCAAATACTGAGTAATACCACAAAGCTAAGGGAAGAAGTAGAGATGAATCATCCACGCACTCCTACAACTTATAAACTTCTACAAAATAAATATATGTTGTGTCTTTATTTTTAGATGTAGAAACTGGAAGATTGGAAGGAAGCACCTTATCAATTCACTATCATGAAGAAGATAACGATGCTGAAAATGTCTTTGGGAAATATGGGAGATTTAATTCAGAATTAGAGGCAGGAAAATTCAAAACCAGAAAACCAATGCCATTTGTAGCCCAGAGGAGCCTTGCAGCATTGATCTGTGTGTGAGCAATGGAGAGCTCTTTCCTGCACCAGGTTTAGATGGATTCACGTGTGTATTCTAAAGGGTTTTTTTGAGCTGAGTCAGAAAAATATTGTGACCTTCTGAAAAGTATTTTAGTGATTACTCTTTTCTTTTCAAAGAATGCAGTGAAAGAAGAGAGATGAAGGAGAGACTTCAATGCCCACTTCTGTAATAAGTGATTCTTTTAGTTCATGCTATTTTTGTCTCAGCAATTTCATATCTGCTCTTTTCATAGATAAAACTGTGCTATCTCTCACTTACCCCCTTGGAAAGCACTGGAGCCTCAAAGATGAGCCAGACTCTTTCCAGCTCACAGCATCTTTAAGGCTGTGGTTCTTCCCATAACCAGAACTCACAACCTGCGCCACCATCACATGCACGCAAAATACTCTCCCACTTCCACTGTGGCTCTCAGCACTAATTCTGAGACTACACAACTCTGAGATGGCTATTGAGAGAGTGAGTGTCTCTGGCTTCTGCTTAGAATGGTCAGATTAAAAATAAAGTTGTAAGAAGTGGAGAACAAAGGTTGTAGGGTTGCATACTGAAAATGCATCTCTCACGCCGGGCTGTGGAACTTACCAGAAAGAGCAGGAGAGGGAACACTTCGTAGTGCTTCACCCATGAGTGCACAGCTCTTGTCTGCTCACACAGGCTCCTCTCTTTACCAAAGCCCTGGGAATGCAGCAGCTCTTGCTGCAGTAGTGCAAGTGCAACTAGCTGGTAAAAGTGAATATCCCTAAGAACAACCCAGACAGAAACTGCATCCAGAGGTCAGTCCTTCAAATACCAAGAGAGAGCCTGCATTGGTAGACAAATCAGAATATTTGATCACCCTATTTATTAGATGCAAGTAGAGGTAAAAAGAGCCTTTGCATGAAATCTGCACCAGAGCAGAGAAATACAGCTGTAGTTCTGAAATAAGTTCTTACACCTAAGAATTGCCTAATGGAACATACCAGTAGTTGACGTGAGACTGAATTGCAGATAATGTGAACTGAATGCTGGGAGACATCTTTTTTTGAGGTGAGATTTGGAACCAAAAATGTACTTTAAACTTCACAAAATCAAGGATGATACACTGCAGCATAAAATATGATATACAATTAATCAGCTAAAGGAAAACATAGGTGTTTTGCTTACTTCTAGCATCACTACTTGTTAAAGCAGAATTAACAATAGTGAATTAATATTCTTCAGTAGCTTGGAAGGGGCTTTTTAGTGTCTATACCTAAAAAAACATGCAGACTCTTATTCCCCTAGAACAGGAAGATATATTCAATAGTTTTATGGCTTTATTTCCATTAAAACTATATGCTCCTTGATAATTTATTATTTCAGCTATTTCTGTGTATTACTGTCTAACTTTTCCTGTATGAAAATGGGAACAGGATATTAAAGTTTTCCTAAAGCTGCTGTTACTAACGTCACAAAAAGGAACATTCTGAAATTTTTTATTGTACTCTGTCACTTCTGATAAATTCATGACAAAGAAAGAAATGTTTGGTCAAACAATTTGGACCAATGTGGACAGGCTTAAAAGTTGAGTAACAGAATTAACAGTATTTCTCTTTCTTGTATTCCCATAGAATAATGATTTGCAGCCATAGCAAAGTGTAATGCGATTTCCATCAGCTCTGAAAAGTTTTACGCAAGACTGGAACAGATCTGTCTTCAGGAAGGACAAACTGCAGCAAAATGCACTCTCGCTGGCCATTACTTAGGTAGCATTCTTTACTGATTAATTTAAAAGACACTGCAAAATGCTGTGCTAACAGTATGGATGTCTTTTCCCAGTAGACCGCTACTGAAGTTTTGACTACCATTCACCATTAGATGTTGCTTTATATTACTGTGAACGGCTGCTAATTAAATTCTTCACACAAGTTATACTGCATCTACCCCTATATCTTTCTGCAGTTTTCTTTGATCTTTGGCCCCAATTATTGTGCACATTCTCTGAGTTCTCACTCTACTTCAGCAATAAATGAAAAAAACACTTGACAACTACAGATTATGGAGATGTTTGTAAGCTCTTTTTGAAACATGCAGCATAACAAATGTCTCGGGCTTATTCACAAGTTCAAATACTTCAGACTGTGAATATGGATCTTGTGAGTGCCCACAGAAATAGATTAATAAACAAGTGAATTATCTTTATTCTTTTGTATATAAACAATGTTGACAATATATATTTTTTAAAAATCTGAAGTAGTAGTGCTTAGTAGAAAAGGATACAAGAAATTCAAGTTCATAATTGTAGACAACTCGTTAAAAAATCAAAATATATCTCTAGCAAACCCTTCATTTTTTTCCCCCCTTTTGAACATATTCTTTTCTACTCTAGCACTCTCCTCCCGATATTTTTAGCTTTAAGGTGAAACAAACAGTACTGCACTGCTGTCCCAATCTTAATGTTGTGTCATTTAAAAATAGTTAATAAACATTTGTAGAAGCCTTCTAGATGAACAACCATAACTAGAACAAAGATTTATAATACCACTAATATTTTCAGCTCTATTGAAAGCTTAGAGATGGAAATGCAATAAGACACTGCTTTTGAAAAGTTTGTTTTGTTACAAGTAGCATAACCATGCAAAATTAAATAACTTAACTTTTATCCAGAAAAAAAGTGCCAAAGCATAATTTTCAATCTGTAAGACTTCTATGAAATACTATTTCCAAGGGCAAACAGAAGCCCAGAGAAATTTCATGGCTTTCACAAAACTTTGATCCTTTCAGATTAAAATGCAACAACAACAGTGGTTCCAGGATCAAATCTAGCCACCCTGTGTCAGACAAGCATTGAAGCACATGCTTAATATTCAAAGAATATTTAATGGGTTCAAATTTGCAAGCAAGACAGCCCAAGTTAATCCAGCTTGATTCTAGCCTGTGCTGTTGTTTCCTATTAAGGAAGCTGTTCTGAAGATCTAGAGTCAGCCAGCAGCATATAGGAGGTGTAGGGACTCAGTTTACGCTGTGTCCGCATAAACATTTTACTCTATAGGAGATATTTTTACCACTTGTTTACTCAGACTCTCAGCTAGCCAACTAATACTTCTAAAAGATCATACGGGAGATAAATATCTTCAGATTATTTTATGAATAGGTTGATGTGCATATGCACACACATGCGACATCTAATATTAAAACAGCGATATGGTGCTACATCGTCCACTGTGCTATTTTTAAACTGAGAAGTCTTAAGCATAGGAACCAATGTACAGAAGTTCCTTCTTTCCCATTTCCTCAGCCAAGAGACACTCTCCAGAAATTTTCCACAAAGGGTTTAATATGAACCCAAAAATATTCCCCCATTTTCCCCTGATTAAACAAGGCCATTAGCAGCCAATTGTAAATTGCAGTTTAATTTGCACAAAACAAAAATTTTATTAATTTTAATCAGAACAGTAACAACTTCCTGTGAAAATTACACTTTATAATTTAAAAGAGATGCTGTGGTGTGATATGTGTGGATGAGCTCACTGAAGCAAGGAAAAATACATTACTTTTAACTGGAGTTTAGTTAATAACAAAAAAGCAGATTCTACAGTGGTAAGTAAAAGTCAGCTACAGCAATTCCTCATACTTTTTTTCCTACCTACTTCTCAAGAAGAATCGAGTAAACAAAAGAGCTAATAAGACTGCTTTCATATATAGACCACATTTTAGGGAAACATAATGAAACTGGGAATCTTAGCATCAAAATGTTTGTTCTATGGCTGATTATGAGACAGAAACTTAATGTACAATTCATATGCTCAACAAAAGTGAACGCAACTCTCTTTAAATTTGATATACTGAGTAGCCACAAAATCTGCATACAGATGTAAATAGATCAAGATGAATTCATAGACAATTCTTCCAAATTCAAATGCATTGTTTCTACATTTGGATAATTCACCAGCAGAAAATAAAAATTAAAATAATATAAATGATTTTCAGCAAACTATTTTGCTGTACTATTGCATTTATGAATTGTTTTACACTGCTACACCTCAGCAACAGCATAATCCACACAGCTATAATTGATGAATCATTTTTTCTTGTACTAAGGATGCCATAAAATGCTTTTGGCATCTTAGTAAAAATATAGACACTGTGCAAAAACTGAACAAATCTGGTACACTTGACTAACAAAGACTAAGTCCACAATACTTTTTACAGTCTTTCTCTGACTCACTCTATTTGGTCCTTACATGCTGATTTGCTAGCTTTCATTTGGAGTCTTTTTCTTATTATAAAAGAGGAATTGCAGAAGCCCCCAGCCCCTCATGCCACTTCAAGTAACCTTCTGAAAACCAATTCTGACTGACGTTCATTGATGGAAACTATTCTTCCATTGCCAAAGAAGTAATTGTTAACAAACTAAGTAACATTTACAAGAACTGATGGAATTCTTCCCAATGGAGAAAAAAAAATATGTTTTTTTTGTTGTTTTGTGGTGTTTTTTTCCAAATGTTTCCCCCCTCTTTAAAACATTAAACACTTGCAGTACTTAAGCAGTAAAATGAAATAACCAGATGAATTAAAACAGAGAATCTACTGTGTCAATAATATTGGTAATCCAATTGTTTTAATGAAAAAAAAAAATGGAACACTGCTTCCAATATTTTGAAGTAAATGATAATCACATAAAGGAAACTATAGCATAAGTATGTAAATTACATTCAACTTTATCCTTCACCACAAAGACAAATAAAAACCCACCACCTCTCCCCACTCCCAATATTCCACATTAAGCAATTCCAAGCGCTATGATTTCTAGATAATTTTCCCTTTGGTTTGTACTATACTATTGCAATTTTATATTTACCGTGCCATCTGTCACAAGAAAAACAGATACAGAACAGTGGCAAAATCACGTTAAAAAGATTGCCTTGGGATAACAAAGAGAAAAGTTAATGGACGTGGATTTACAAATTATTAATGATTTTTCGTGTCATTTCTTGAAAAATGAAAGCTATGCACGCTGTCTCTTTCCCCAAACAGATTGCATTTTATTCCTCTGCAGTTTGTCCGTCAGGCTTCACTCTGACAACATAATCCAAAACTAATCCAGAGCATTCAGTTTTCCTTGTTGGCTCTCATGCACACTGCTTAGACAAATCCTGCTACCTGTCAGCCCTCCTGTGTGTGCCAAACAGGCTGCCAGGTTAACCCCTGGGGAAGCCGAGAGACCTGCTGACTTAACCCCTGCTTCCCTTCAAATAATCCACTGTAAATACATAGGACGTTAACAGGCTAACTGTTCTAATCAGGGCTGGATCCCTTAAAATCTGTTTCATACACAGCCCTTAAGAACTAGGGATCTAAGCATCACTGCTGAAAAGAGGAAAGGATTGCTTCCAATAATACAAGCACTAAATAAGCAGATGGATAGAACACACTGAAAGGTTTTAAGCCCCTAAAGGAGTTTGAAAAAATATACACATCACTTCAATTGCCCACCTCATTGCTTATAAATTTTCCCTAATTGTCAGAACAAGATCAGAAATAATTTAGTACAATGAAAGCGAGTCTAATTTAGTTACAATTCTGGTTGATAATGGCAAACTTTATACTCATTATTTTTGTCCATTTTCATAAAAATCAGTTGCATAAAAAACAGCTTTTCTTTGTGGAGATCCACACTGAAGATATATAAGTCACTAGCTAAATTTTCATAAACAGCATACTTTACAAATAATGACATTGTAAATTACTTGTTAAAGATAGAATTATTTCCAAGCAGCACTTAAAAAAATTAATTTCTTTAAGCCCAAAACAGAGAAAAATCTGAGTTACAAATCTTTTCAAGATACTCACTCTGTACTCAAAAAACCAAAATAAACCAACGCCTTCTCCTCATCGGAATTCAAGGCACATCACTCTATCTGCTGCTGCAGCATCAACAATCCACAGCAGAAAATAACTTGCGTAAGCACGGCATACCGAGGAACACTTAAAAGCCACACTAAGCTTAGCCACATGAGAAATGTAATAAAACATCGCACAGCTCATTTAATGTTTGGAAGGCATGATGTCCAGGTTAATATCTGAAGTGGGGGAAGGTAGAGTAAGCCATGGGGAGGGCTCCTGAACTCTGCCACAAACAACTGGGAAGGTCCATTGTGCCTTCTGATAAGAACATTTATTTTACCTCAATTAAATTTCAGGCATTCTCCTGAGAGGAAGAAGGGAAAATTGTTCTTCCCTCCTACGCACTTACACACATACACATTTATGCTTTACACATACATGCAAACCACACACCTCAGTCTCAGGAGTCCTGGAAAATGTTTAAATGGTTTTATTCATTCTTCGAAGTGTTATGCTTGTGGCAGCTAATAAATAGATCTTATAAATGCTGCAAATTCCAGAGATGTTTAAGATACTTCTGCAGCTTTAAAATGGAGGCATAGTTTTAAAATCCCACTCTTTCTAGATATGTTACTCATTCTAACACTTTTCTTATTTTTTATATACAGAAGTGTTTTAATTCTTAATGAGCTATTAAACTTGTCCTCATTGCAATTTTCAGATCCCTACAAGCCCATATCCAAGCAATACAGAAATAAATATTTGGCAAAAATATTAGTTACTTCTAAAATAAACTAATCTGAAAAAAATAACTAAAGCAAATGGGTTTTCATTATCTATGCTCTCTTTTCCCCAGTTCCTCTCAAAACAACAGTTATTTTGTTGACAGAAAAGTTCATTAAGGTCTCAGGCAGTAGTTTATCTTTGGGGAGTTGACAACTTTGGCTGGGAAGAAGGCAGTAGTTTAAAAGCTATATCTTATCTCTCTGTCGGATAATTTTGCTCAAAATCAGACCTTTTAATTTTCTTCCCTATAAAAGCATTTCTTTCCATCTTATTTATTCATTACTAGTTAAAGTTATAAAAGAGAAACTGTGAATGGATTTTGGAAAAGCAAGCTACATACATAAAACAATAGTTTTTATTTTTGTTTTGATAAAATCCTGACTCTCTGCAAGTACATAATGAAACTCCCATTCACTTTTCTAGGACCAAGATTTTGCTCAGTGTCTAAAAGACATGAATCCTGGGCAATTCATTGATACACAACAAAGTTTTGCATGTGAGAGCATGTGCTTGTGTTTAGCATTTTGCCCACACAAATTACAGGTAAAATACTGAAGGCAAAATAAACTCAACACAGTTCCATAACAAATTTCAGTGTTATACCCAGAGGATTTCCTCTAAGATACTGTTTCCTCCTCAAAATACTTCTAATAAACTTATATTTTGCAAATGTTCTTGGGCTCTCTTAAATGCCCACAGAACCAGAATTTATAGAGAACAGCAGCCAGCTAGTTTGTTAGTCAAAATACAGTGCCACAGGAGTTACACTAGACCTCAGAGAGCTGCTGCTCAAGAATTTTATTCATGATTGTCAAATAGCTTTCAGTCTTCAGGGGTACTAAGCAAATGTATTTAAAAAGAACCATACCTCAGCCACCTCCAAAATGCTTGCTTTTAAGCTGAAACACCTCTTTGCTTTTATACTTACTGTTTTGAATTAGGTTCATAATGGCAAGCAATGTTTGAAAAAGGTCTGTTAGAAAGCTACTAAGTTTATGCTATGGAGAAGTTCATTAGGCACAACTTAAAGATCTGCCATTACACTCAGAAATGGAGTTTTTGTGTGTTTGATTATCCAAATATACACGGTTCAGTGGTCACCATCACAACTGTTCAAAATGCAGTGACTAATCTGTAACTTATCAATATATTACAAACCAACGTTGACAATGCCAGGATCTTTGTTGATAATTTTTCCTTATATAACACCAGCTGGAAGATGTTTCCCTATTATTGATCATGCCACTTATCAGCTATTCACAACATATTTCTTTGTACTTGGTACAAAATCTAAACAGTGTGGACTTGGTTCATTAACCTTTTGATATTGGGCAAAAGGGGGAGTAAGACAGGGAGAGGAGAAGCACTAAAAGTAATTTCATTGTTATTTGGATTTTCATTTTGGTCAAGACATCTGAAGGGGAAAAGGGCACAAACTCTATAGGATTGAAATAGCACTTAGAACTTGGTCTGAAATCTATAGAAGCAAGAGGAAGACCTTATGCTGAATTAATTTTCACTGGTTCAAATACTGAGCAAAAGCTAAGTTTCAAAAGCTTAAAAATAAACAACACACCTATCTTATAGTGGTGTTCTTGAGGACAGATTGGAGGTAGAGCTTTACAAGGAGTTGGCAGCAAATTCTGTAGAAAACAGAGAGAGTGTGTCATATAGCCTCAAAGCCAAAACAGAAATTCTTCAACAAACCTCAACACAGGTTTTCAGAAAATGTGAATTAACTAACACCTCAAAATAGTGAAAAGCTCTAAAAAAAAATATCACAGATTCAATCCCCAGTATATTTTTAACATAACTTATAAAGTGTGGAGTCAGACTGAAAATTAAATGTACTTCTCAGATAAATCTGGTAGGACTCTACATAAAAATGTATATACACCAAGTAAACTGATAAGGAAAGGAAGTTAAGGTTGCAGAGTCAAGCATAACATTAACTCTTGAGTTCTTGCTCTTTACCTAGGAGGCAGCTCACAATGATCTGATCCCCCTACAATCTTTTTGTCATTCTTCATCTCCTGCTTAGCCACATCCTGCCACCAGTAACTTGAGCACTTCATTCCAGTATGAATGAGTGCTCAAACATGTCTTTTTCTCCCAGGAACTTCTAATGGTTTTGCAAGAGGAGAAAATCAGTGATTTGCATTAAACATTTTTGTATGTGGAGAATTTGTACTGTAGAAAAGTTGTAGTTTCAATAAAAAGGAAAATTAACATGACTGACTTGTAAAGGCTAATTTGAATCCTGAAGTATTTCTACCTGTTAGTGTTGTTGTAGCATGCAGAGTTGTAGTTCAGCTGCCTCATGTCTCTACATCCTCTTTATACGGACTAGACCATCTACATCAGCCAATAATGCTCACAGTGCAGCCTCGCAAAATAAACTGAGGCACACACACAATAGGAAAAGCACTTCCCAGCAGCTTTGCATGTGCTCCACCATGGATATTGACTCCTGCTGGATGATCGCTGCAGTGAACTGGTTTGGGTATTACATGGCCCTACCGCAGCAACCCTGTGCCCTGTGGAGGCACCAGCCCACACCAGTGCAGCCTTGCGTCTCCTCACCATGGCTGCATCATCACCGGCTTGAAGCATAAGAGCATGGGTCTGCCTGCACCCATCCACACACCGTCTCTGAAGCATCTCTGTTTTATGTCTGGATCTCCTCCTTTCCTATCAGTTCCCAGCTGCTAGGGTAATACAAGGAGCAGTATTTTTCATGGGTTAGCTGAAGCATTTCCTTCTCTAGCTCCTGTAATAAAAATGTAGACTTTTTAATCTTGGTTTTTTTTGCCCTGGCAGCTCTGTCAGACAATCACAGCCAAGAAACACTCTAGAATTAAGGTCTGTAACAGCAGTCATTTTGGCTTGTCAGAATTACACCTGATATTTAGGTCTCTGTATACTAATTGCTCAGTCTTTATTCTGGCAAACTCCCAAGGCTTTCACTTCTGTCTCATCAGAGATACTTCTGTCTCATCAGGAATAGTTACAGGGTTGTCTGTTCCTATGACAAGGTAGCTTTACTAGTTAGTATGGGAAAGACAGAGAAACACTTCCCTTGTTCCCTTTTCTTTTATTACTTCATACCTGCATGGGTTTTAAGAAGCATAAGAGCCTGCTCCCTGTTACATTGCAGTGCAATACAGTACTGAGTATAAAAATGTGGGAAACTATGCCAAACCCAAATCATCTTCCAGACCATCAAGAGCTAACCTTACTGTTACTCACCCCAAGGTCTCCTGCCTTCTCCACTACAAACATTTTAGTTGCTACCACATTTATTTTTTTTTTTTTGTCTGTGCTACAAGGTATAATAACATTATTTTAAGATCAGGCTTAATGGCAGGTAAAAAAATTTATTGCATTAAGCATTTATTGTTTTGTTCTCTAGTTACTAATCCAATTTTTTTCATTAACATGATTTACATAAATAATATATGCAGAGCAAGTTAGCATCCTAGTGAGAGCTTATTTACAATTGAAGAAAATATTAATGTTTTTATTAACTCCCCAAGCACATATACTAGCCATGGTCTTTAAAGATATTTTGATCAAGTTTTCATTGACTGCAGTGAAAGCAGCCTACATCAAGTGATACATCATGAGAACCACAGAGACAGCACTTAATAAGCAAATATGGATTATTATTGTTATTTAAATTAGTTTATATTTTATGTATGTGAAAACATGCCTCTCTACATTTTTGAAGCTGCTTAATTGTGATTACTTAGAAACCAATAGCAAATACTTTCCTAGTGTCTTAATTTTGCCTGGGATAGAGTTAATTTTCTTCCTAGTAGCTGGTACAGCACTGTGTTTTGAATGTAGTGTTTGAATAATGTTGATAACACACTGATTATTTAGTTGTTGCTTAGTAGTGCTTACTCTAAGTTAAGGACTCTGCCATTTCCCATGCTCTGCCAATGAGAAGGGGCACAAGAAGCTCCGATGGAGAGTGACCAGGACAACCAACCTGAACTGGCCAAAGGGATGGTCCATACCATAGAATGTCTTGCTCAGTCTATAAACTGGAGGGATGCTACTGCTCAGGGCTGGGCTGGGCATCAGTCAGTGTGTGGTGAGCAACAGTATGGAGCATTACTTGGGTTTCTTGGATTTCATTCCTCTCTATTATTATTATTATTATTACTACTACTATTATTTTTTTTTAGCTTATTTCCCAATAATTTAACTCTCAACCCATGAGTTTCACCTATTTTTTCTGATTCTCCTCCCCATGTTACGGAGGAGGAGGGTGAGTGAGTGGGTGGCTGTGTGGAGCTTAGCTGCTGGTTGGCGCTAAATCATGACACAGAGTATTGCAAAATACCACATATATTTGATTGTATTGCTTGACAAATATAGCATGAGTATTTAAAGCACAGAAAAAATTTAGTGTATTTGTGCCCACAAAGGATGAACACTATCTACCATGCTATTATGCAGTGCCTGAAAAATCATGCCCAGGCTACTTTCCATGCCTATTTCAAGCCTCCTCCTCAAAATACAGTTTTAGCTTTGTTTCCTGCTATTTCCTACAGTTTCATCTAGATTTTACAGCACAGGAAGAAGCAGGAAACCAAATTAAATCTTAATGTAACATTTAAGACAGTAGCATGTCTAAGTAAATAAGTTGTTCTTTAGTCTACTTGCTTTTTTTATTCCAAGGGCCCTTTTCCTCTTTTTCTAGTAAAGAAGATAATAAATCTTAAAAATAAAATAACTTTTAAAAAATTGCACTAGAAGTCAGCAGTGATTGCCATCATTACTGGAAGTCAAAGGAAGCTAGACTATGAGAAAAATAACTTTGGCTTTAAAACACTAAACCCATCCTCAGTAGGTTCTGCAAGTGTTCTCTATTGTGCTTTTCCATTCTGAAACATCCTTTGCACCCTTTCTGGCAATCTAACCATTGATGACACAAAGCTTCTCTTGTCACAACTTGTTCCTTCCAAAACTGGAAAGCAATTCCACTCTACAGTGACACGTGGACAATGTTTGGCAACCCATCTTTCTGCTCAAAACACTATCCGTTCTCATGCCCTTCACTCTCCTTGCCTGAGTTTGCCCTGGCCATTCATGGAGGCTGCCTGGCAGCTGTAGAAACCAGTGTCAAATTCTGTAATGAAGTATTCCAGGACTGGAAAACTGGTGTTAATGTTGACCTAAGGATTTGGCTAATTAAAGCAATATATATTAGATATTTATATCACTGGCAGTTCCTAGTTAGTCAGCTCTCTGGGCACTAATTAGATGTTTAGAATTCCACCATATGCAATCAGTGGAAAACATTCATAGTTTGTTTACAAAGCTTTATTTTAAAAATGAGAAATACTATCAGTATTTTAAGCTACAGTCTTTTCTTGTATTATTCAAATGGAAAAACTGTATGTTCTATGATTCATATTAGTCTTACTCAGCTTAACTGATAAAAACTAAAAGTGCCTTTTTAAAAAAAAAAAATAAAAATTCTGGCAATAAAAAAAATCAGCATGAACTAACATTCCTATTTCACTTTCCCTTCTTCTGGGTGCTTACTGCTGCAGCTGAGTTTCCATTTGTGTTCTGCAATCTCATGGTAATAGTTTAAGAATCTTGTGGACTAAAGGTAGTGACACATTCAAATATTTACCTCAGTTCTGTAAAAGAAAATATGCTTCTCTTACCTTGGATCATTATTTTTATAGGAAGATTTCTCATGTAAGGGTGTAAGGGAAAAAGAGAAGGAAAGGGAAGCATTCACTTTAATATGCAGAATAAAGCAGTCATACTAGTAAAAAACTAATTAAAAGGTGTTTTTAAGCATATAAGAAATCACAGAACGTGCCATAACAAATGGAAATAGAGTACAACGTTGCATCTTGTCCCATTTGCTATAACAATGTAACTTCATCTAAGTTCCTAGAGTTACACCAGTGCCAGGAGAAAACAGCAGTCATTACTACAACACACTCCTATAGGTTGCATATAAAACCCAATCCAGAAAGCCAAATTCAAATTTTACCAGCTATGAAGGCAGGACATTTATTTTATGGGCTGCTACAAAATCTGTCTGGCATTCATGCTCTCTGTAAATGTCAAGGTAGATATCAAGTGCAGTCTCCATTTTCATAGAAGCAATGTTTCCATATTCTTTTGGCAAGCATTGTGCAGGCTCGTAGGCTGGATGTGTTGTACCGTATTCGTGTATATCAGAAGTGAAACTTAATTTGTCTTTACATCAAGGGCCAAATGTTTTAAAGCTTTTAAATTAAAATGCATAGTGCCTGCCATGCACAATTCAAAGTGGTAACCACTTCACTTCTTGTTGAATGCTCTGATTGGTGTTCATGTGGATTATATTTTAATATTAGGCTGGAAGCTTAATTATAAAGGATTATTAGCAGATCATGGGAGTATTGCAGTGAGATGGGGTCATGCAGAGTAGAATATTAACAGCTCTCTAATCTTTGACCACTTTCTCCATATCATTTTGGAATCATCATGCAAATAGAGCCACTCACAGAACTGTTCAAGACATTTTCTTCTTCTGCCTTCCTCTGAGAGGTCTTTTGCTGGATCTCTTGAAGAAATCTGATTGTTTTGCTAGTAGGCTTTTTGGAACAGGGACCACATGTTTCCTTCCTGCTTTTGCATCTTTCTAAACATACCTTTGGAGTCAGACAGATAATGACATGCTTTGTATGTGGAAGCCCTGTGGCAGTAAAGGTACTTCAGAGGATAGGAGATAACATGTGTGAGGGACATTGAAGTCAAGATAAAATATGTGTGTATATAAAGTCAATCTGAAAATAGGTCATAATAAAATTGCAAATAGAGTGTAGGTGTAGTAAAGGCAGTTTAGCTTTGCTTTCTTTGGTAGGAGTGATCAGAATAAAAGCAACACTATTTTTCTGTAAAAGGATGCAGTGAGGTTTTAAAATAGCACTTATGTTGGCTTTTGTCACATTAACTGTGGGAACTCTGGTGGAAATACATTTAGGTACTTGAAGACCATAAGTTCAGAGATAAGCTTGGCTGATACCGAGAACAGCTTTCCTGAGAGGTAAATTGCATGCAGAAACTAAACATGACAGCCAAAGATAAAACACTTATTATGATTAATACCAGAAGATGTAACAGGCTTTACTTACTGCAGCCCCAGGAAACCTCACTTTTACCAGATAATGTTTACAACTCCAATTGCACTCACAGGGCAGCCACATGCTTTTTTAGTAGATGGTCTCTTATCTGTGAAACTTCTCACCCATGGGAATTTTAACTTTTGCATTATTCATGTGAATGTTTTAGGAGATTTACAAGTCTGTAAGATTTTGTACACCTATTAAAAACATAAAACAGTCTGACAGCAAGACAAATTTTTAAAAACGCTGTAGATGAGGAATGTGACAGTCTCCTTCTGGGCAGTTTACACTATGGAGATTGCTAAATGAACATTAGCTTATGTAGAAGGTAGCAAGTAAAGTTCACTCCAATACGTATATTGTCTCATAAATATCTGCACAAATGACCATATTGCATTCCTCATCTCCTATATGACAAATGATGAAGTATGATTCCATTTAAATGCAGTAAAAAAAAATAAAATAAATCAGAATAAAATATTTCCAGCTTTATTTTAGCATCGCTTTTAGCTCCTTTTAGGTATTTCTTAGATTTTGGATCCACTTCTGAAATTTATTTTGCTTCAGTAAACATGAGTAAGTCCTGGCTGGCAAATACTAATGCTATTTCTTTCAGCTCAGCAGAAACCCCAAATTTCTTTTTTCACTTTAAATTTTGTTCCATAACCCCATGATAATTAGTATCTATACTAGAGGATTAAAACTCCAATATAAACAAGTAGAACATCCCAAAGAATATTTTCTTCAAATTTATTTTTAAGGGTAGCAGATAAAAGGAGAATTTTTATAATTTTTTAGATTATAGAATAAGTAATAAGCAGTTATAAAACAGTATAAAGCAATATAAAAGCAACAAGCAACCCATATGGAGCATCAATAGAGGAAATTTCTATAATATTTGAAGTATTTTGAGGTGCTAGGCCTATTTTACAATAATAATTCTGAGTAGCAGTTGGAAAATAAGATTTAGTTTCCTAATGGCTATAGATTGGACCAGAATGGTATTCTGATAATGATAAACTTAGTTAAATAAATTAATGAGAGGACTCTCCAATTTTTAGTGGTGTTTTTACAGAATTATATACCTATCAAAACCACAGCATACCTAAACATAAGCCAAGGAGAAGAACTCGCCCTCTTCTTGCACCTACACACACAGAGACAAATAGAGTTTGTTGAAAGAGGAAGCAGCAGGGAACACATGCCCTCCTAAAAATGCTCCCAGAGCCAGGAATGTGCCCTCACTCAACCAGGAAGGCAGACTGACAGTGGTGAAGAGACATCAGCAAATTTAAGGAAAGCAGCTACAGCCCTTTCTGTGTGGCAAAGGGAAGCAGAAAGCAAATTGATAAGAATGATGCTGTCACACCAGGGCTGCTCTCAATCAACATAACCCGTGCTTGAAAAACCAAGAGCAGCTGGATGATTGGAGGCTGGAGATGTCACCCCTGCACGCCTTCATCTCTCCAGCCCCCTGTTACCCCACACTGTCTGCAGGGCATCCTGCAAGTGGAACTTGCCTGCGACCTGGGTCAGACAGGGCTGATGTCCCCATTTCACTCCCAGGCCCTTGAGAGTGTGCAGCGGGGGCTGTTTTAGCAGGGTTTAATATAGGAAAGCTGCATGTAAACTGACATCTTTCCTACCAGTCTCCAATGGTCTGTGGTATTCTCTGAAGAGGTTAACAACAGCTGATTTTTTTGGTTCTCTGACTAAAAGAAGCAATAAAAAGGAACTTAATCTCAGTTTGATTTAGAATAATTTTTCAATTTATTGAGGAAAAAGCAGAAAAATTTACTGGATTCAACAGTAACAGGAGAATTATTTCTCCTTGTTTTCTTCTGTTTAGGAGTGTCAACGTTAAACTCTTTTTAAGAAAACTAAAGATCCCTAAAAAATGATGTAATTCTGAAACCAAAATCTGAAAACATAGTCATGCACTTATCTCCTTACTAGGCTTTCCCCAACCGAATGGTCCAGAACTTCCCAACAAATGAAACCCAAATTTATTGTGGTTCTAGTTCCACAGATTCATCTCCCATGTGGTCCCAAAAAATTCTCTCTCTTATTTTTGTTTTCTGGTCAGTGAAATCCTGCATGAAACAAAAATTAACTCAGCTCCAATATTGTTCTCTTATGACATTATTCATGCTGCAGCAATGGAGAAAAATCTCTTGAGATAAACTCCAACATTATAATAGAACCAATACACTATCTTCAGAGAATAAATGACTTTTGGATTTTAGAAAAAAAATTGGATTTTATTTATCAGCTTAGAGAATTGATTAAATGTCAAAATCAAACTATTCCATATGGGTAAAATAATATTGAACTTCTATCAATCATATAATTGTTTTTTGCATGTAAAGTCCTCAAATTTTTATGTGAAAAGAAAGCAGCAACAGATAGCAAAATCCAAAGCAATGAGTCAAGAACTCCATACCTTTTTTCATTTGATGCTTTTCCAAATTTTTATTTTAACACCTTTTAACCAGTTCTAGTCATCTGTGAATATAGCTAATAAATTGTTTAGACTAGTAGTTAGCATTGATTTTTTCTTTTTTTTTTTTTTTCAAATAAAAAGCATTCGGGTTTTTTTCTCCCTCCCTTTAGAAATATGTCAATTGGCAAAACCACCCTGTGTTCCATATGTTTATCCACTAGATTCAAAAACATTTTCATTGGGGAGGGTTCCTTAGCATGATGCTAAACTTCTGGTCAAAATGGGCCATAAGATGCACTAATTAGACATTTAATAGCATAACAGCCTCAAACTCCAGCTCTGTACATCTAACCTATAGACATGAGCCTCATTCCTTGCTTTCTCTTGAATTTTGTTCCTTGCAATGAGCAAAATTTCTGGGAATTCAGTCAGGCTGTGTCAGAGTCTTCATAAAATATAATGCTGTAAAGTTTATACAAAACATTTCTCCCCAAATAGAAACAACATAGTATATAATTTCCTGGCAGTAACTAAACTCCAAGATCTTTTTTTCTTAATTAAATTAGGCATTAAATCATTGCAGCAGATTTATTTTCCTGTTTGTATTTTTTATTAATTAAATCTACACCATCTGCCTCTGTTTATCTGTTTCGCAATCCTTTCATCTAGAACTGTATGTTTATATTTTAAAAGCATATTGGCTTTCATGGTGGATTTTGTAACTGCAGAATGGTAGCTGCAAAGACAGTGGTAGTAAAATGATAACTGAATGCTACAAAATAGCAGCACAGAAAAATAAGGGACAGAATCATATAACAGAATAGGTAATCAAAATAATGCTTCCTTGACAAGAAACCACTTCAACACAGCAGTATAACACGGAGATACCTCTTCCATGAGCAGGGATGTGGGATTAATTTCTATATACTCACATTAATAATTCAGAATATAAACAGAAGACATTTCAGACCTGTCAATCTAACACATAAAACTCTCTTTTTACTAAAATTGTCAGACTACTCCCAAAATGGATATTAAATTGTTATATATCCTGTAGTAGCATGCAAGTTACAAAAAAGGCATAGGTGTGTATAATATTTACTCATGGGCTTGAGCCTTCATCATTTGCTACCAATTTAGTCTTTATCTAAATTTTTTCCCTCTTAGGAAAAAAACCCTCTAAAAATGTCCTTCTGAAATTGCATAGTGTATCTCTAAGTATATGGATCCTTATACAGACTCCTTAGGGTTAGACTAATCTATCATATTGAATTTCAGGTGCTATCAGTCTCCCCCCACTGAAGTTAAGCTCTGTTTGCCACAATTAACGGAGACAGACTTGTAATGTTCTTTCAGTATGAAAGAAATACAAAGTATAATAACTATGAATACTGAATGGCTGAATAATAGAACTTTCTGTTCTGATTGATATCACGGACAGTGATAAATTATGAATTTTTACATAGTTTTAATCTATGATAAGTGATAGTGGAGTTTAGAAGAAGTTATCTGTTGCAAACCCATTTCTAGCAATACTTTTGGGCTTGTCTGGTAACCGATTTTTAATGGAGTTACACATATGCATGAGAGACTCATGCTAAGAATTTAAATAACTGTCATTTGATGCCACAGAATAAAGAAACAGTCCTTGTAATCTGTTAGAGGTTACAAGTGATTCCTATAGGTATAGGTCATAGATTTGATGGTAATAGGTAAAGAAAAGGCTGAGATTGTAGGGGAATAGTTTCTCAACCAGTACTGATTGACAAAAGGTATACAAACCCCCACATCTTTTCTTCCTCTTTTTATATAACTCAGTGAAATTAACTTTTAATTCAATTTCATTTGGAGGAGACTAAGGCATTTTAGTTTGTTTGTTTTAAAATCTAGAATGATAACAATTGTAAGCACACATAACAGTAAAATTACCTATGAGTAACACTAACTTATCAGTCTGACTCTAACACTCCTCTCCAGGTCAGTTACAATTAGAAACACATATTTCTTAGCTACGAGTGACACTTATTGATAATAGAAAGAGTCACACAGAATGAGATTCTGGAGAGGCAGAATCTATTTTTCCGTAAAACCATTTTGGAGGAAAATTCCACTGAGCAAAGGCCATTAAATGGGCAATGATCAGACTGAGCAGTTCTCAGATCAGTGCACATTACCAGTAGGAAAATGACCTTGGTGTGTAACAAAGCCAAGTCTCCACACAGATTTGGAGAAAGAGGGAAATTTAAGGACTGTGCTCTGGCTCCTTATCAAGTTTAAATCTTTACCAGACAAGAATCCAGTGAAAATCCAAATCCACAGGTTCTGAAGGATCACCATTCCTCCTAAATTACCATCAGACAGCTCAGGACAGTTCTAATTTCACTAAACAAGGGGAAGCCATCCTATCAGTGTGCTGTTTCCATATGTCCTCAGCTCTGATGTACATACCACAGCCATTCTCCTGCTCCCTTGTCCCACAGGTGCAGCTACGGCCCTGTTGCTCAGCAAGTTGGCCAACAAAATTCCTTCCTCCCCCAGTGCAAGGATCTTGTGCTCCTCTTGGCACAAGGGATGCTTGAATGCATACTTTTTGTTAGCTTGATTTGGCAGGCCACTCAGAACTGTCTTATTCTAAGTATAAAGAAAAGCCAAACCTTCATACATCCAAGCTCTGTATCACCCACCTAAAAATATCCTGAGCTCACTTCATGTCTTCCTGGGCAAATACATATGCAGGTTTTGTTTCTGTCTACCAGATGTATTCTTTCTTAAATGTGGAATCATTCTAATCCTATAAAAACTTGCCACTCTGCCTTCTAGGCCCTACAAGACTTTGTTATTTATTTTCATCAGAAGAACCATAAGCCTGTCAGAAGCATTTTGAAAAAGTGGTCTTGCTGAGTAGGCAGAAGTGATTTATCAAATCTTAAAAGGACAGTCCTGAAACTGCATTTTTTTTAATCTATTTGCAAAATCTGGCAAAATACATTAAGATCTCTTATTGTATAAGTTAAGAATCAGTTCTTTCCTATTCAGTTGTACTTAAGAAACCCCACTGATTTCACTAAAGATCTGTGGAAGAATATGAGACAGTAATTTTAGATTGTACAACAGACTATTCTTCTGCTAAAAATCTTGATTATTCATTGATTTTGGACACCTGCTATAATCTGCATTTTTATCATAGGCAAGAATAAACTGATACAAAACCTATGACTCAAAAACTCTTCAGATTTGAGGCCAGAAAAACCTGAATCTATCTCTGGATCAGATATTCTGTGATTCGAGCAGGAATTAATAATAAAAAGGAAAGAGATGTATTAGTTAAATAACCGGTTCTCAGCTATGCATGGGATGAATTCACTGTTTCAGCTTCAGCTTAAATGTATAAATCAGAAAAACATGAAAATACTAACTATCATATAATTTTGATTTACAGATGTCCTTGCCTCAGTTGGTGACATAGCAACTCCATGGGACTTAAGACAGCATGTGGTTCTATTTGCCCTCCTAGAAATGAAATCTCCCAACACGGTTTTGAACTAAGCTAAAGTGTTCAGCATGGGCAGAATCAGACTCAGACCGTCATTGACTTCAGTGAGAGACTGGGAAGCCAAAAGAGTCTTGTTGTCTCTAATACCAAGCATAAATTAGACCTACTGCACATACACTTGGGGGGTAAATCTGAGGGTGTTGTTTGACAAGAAGCTCAGCATGACCCGGTAATGCGCACTTCCAGCCCAGATGGCCAACCATGTCCTGAGCTTCATCAAAAGCAGCATGGCCAGAAGGTTGAGGGAAGGGATTCTACCCTTTTACTCCACTCTCATGAGAACATACCTCAAGTGGTGCATGCAGCTGATCTTCAAGATCCCTTCCAACCCAAACCATTCTATAATTCTATGATACACCCCCAAATTAGCATATGAACACATGGGCATGCAAATCATAGTACGTGAGAGGTGGAGACTGAGTTCACTGCAAATCAGCTTTCTGTACAAACGCAGGGCCCAGCACCCCCAGGACCCTGCAGAACAATACTGCTTGGATACCTAGAGATATAAGACGTGGAATTCAGAACTCCCACACAAGTGCACAGGGACGCACAGTAGCTGCAGCATGTCTGACAGAGCACTTGTGCACTGAAAATCGATCGTGGAGGACTGCAGGGCCTCACTGTAGGTCACTGTGGCCTCCTGTCTCAAAGGAGAACTGCTTCCAAGACAAGTAGGTATTTCTAAATTATTTCTAGGATTATTAAAGCATGCGCTCCATACCAGATGTGTGCTCTGTGGTGGCAGCTGAACTCTGCAAGTCTACTGGAGTGCATTAGAAGAGTGGGAAGCTCTATGACCACAGGAGGAATGTGGAGCTTGCCCATTTCTGCTCAATTTCAACCAGCACTTCTGTGAGTGTTTAGGAGACAGAGACATTTAGCTGTACATTTCTCTCTCTCCTCCCTTCACCCTCCCCCTCATCTTTATTATAGTGAAGTGTTTCATGCATTCAGCACAACATCTCCTTTAACAAAATTCTTCCTTATGCCTCAGAACCACTCACAACCTGGCACTTGGGGAAAATTTTCAGCTATTTTACCATATGCATCATGTCTTAAAATAAATCTATGAGCTTTTTGACTACAAAGATAAAAAGGTCATCCTTCCTCCGCACAGCCTTTTGTTCGTATTTGAAGAAGAGTTGCTGTGAAATACTACTGTGTTAAGTCTGTTGTGAAATGTCTGTAAATGTAAAAGATCAACTGATTCAGCCCTACCAATTAATTTCATTTTACTGGCAACAAATTTCCTTATAATGCAGCTGAGAGCTGAGCTAAATAAGCTATATTGCTTTTAATGAGGTGATGCACAACTTCTCTCTCATTTCTAAGTGTTTTTCACAATTCCTTTCTTAACATGAATGAACTTCTTTCAGGGCATAGATTTTTCATTACTTCATAATTTACATATCTATTTAAATGCTGTAGAAAGGAGTGGTAACAGTATCTTTGTGTCAACTTCTCATTTTTGCTGATTTTACTCTGAGAGTCTGGCTAGCTTCACAAAGTGTCCCGATAAGGCAAATTGCTCATGTCATGCGAACTGTCTCACAGAAACAAGTTCTGCCAATGCCTTTAGAGTATTTGTGCCAGTAAACTGTGTAATCCTTAGAATTTATTATTTAAATCTGAATACACTATTAAAAAAATCCAGTCAACAAAGAATACAAACAAATCATCAAGTTTCAGTTTGGGTTGTAAAAAATTAGTTAATTCTATTTGTGCTAGAAGTAGCTGATATATCAAATTTATAGAAGCAGCCTGACTTTTTCTAGACAAACTAATCAAGTAAACATGTAAACAAAAATCAAGATTTCTCTGTATGTTAAGAAAAGCAGAGTGTCATGGGGCACTTTAGAAATTATTTAGGAAGGATGCTCCTTTTAATCCCTTTCAAAACCAAGCCTTTCTAAATAAAAGCTACATGGGCAGTTGAATGAATTATGGCCTTTGTCAAACACTGCACTACCAGGTCACAGTCACCCATGAATCAAACAGGTTTGGTAAAATCTGTAAATGAGTATTTCGCTCTCATCAGAAAAAAAAAAGACTGGTATGGGATAGAGGTTTATAATCAGAACATGGCTTTTAGGGAACAAGACACAAGAAGTCTAAATGACCTTTTCTTTGAAGGTGGAAACTGTGAATGACAACAGTAATGACAAGCAATATCATAAACAGACTAAAAAAATCAGGAGTCCAATTCTACACTGCTTTGCATCATTTCCTAGTCATAGACATCCCTACAAAGCCAGTATGAAATGTAGACAGGTTTAGACAGGTTTTTACACCAAGCTTTCATGCCAAAGGATGGAAAAGCAGCTTAGATTTACATTTACATTTGGTTTGGCTGTTCTCATATTTGAACAATACATGTATTGTTATCTACATGCATGATTGCCATATATAAGAATCCTATATATTGCTACACAAGACTTGAATATATATATGTTTTAAATATGTATTTAGCTACATACACAGATCCCTCTTCTTCGATGCTGAAAACTGAAGCTCTAAAAAAATCTCTTTTATATAAATAATAGAACAGCAACTTGAGTAACTGGCTTCAGTCTGTATCTACTGGATGATTTCCAGATGTTTGCTCCTAGTTTTAAGACATGCTTGCATATTATTACCAGTGACAGTAAAGCACACATTTGCAAGTAATGCTCTAGTCTCACAGCCAACTCCAATAATCTTGCTGTGTGAAAGCCTTCTGGATGACATTGTTCCAATAGGTATGCAAAATACAAGAGTTGTATTATACATGGCAAAAATTACAGAAGCATAATTTAGGTAGAGTAAAAGGAAAAGGGTAATTAGTCAATAGTATACAAATCTTTGCTAGATGCTCCCACTGGCAAAAATAGTTTTTTGCTGCAAAAAGCCTATTCTCTAAGCCTTTGTTTTCATGGGGAACTCATTCTGCAAGAATTCAGTGCAATTTTCCCATGCTGTCAGTTATACATACACAGTTCCTGTGTAGGTAGGTCTCTGCAGCACTGTTTTGAAAGTGGGATAATCCCTCCTACCTGGAACTAATTTTATCATTATGTGTGCATGTGGGGAAGCTAACATAGCATAGCTGATAATTCATATGTTCACAGTTTACCTAACTATGTAGTAACTTCCCTGTCTGTAGAGAAACTATAATACCACGGAAGAAGACATAGAAAAGATTTTCTATTTTAATTTAGTTCCTATTTTCCTGTACTAACCTATAGGCTTTAACCTCTTTAGTTTTACATGTTTTACTCACACAATTTCCATGCTCTTTGTTAGCAAGCAATGTATCTTCTTTTTATTAACCGAATAAATTACAACACTCCAATCCAAGACAGTATTTGCCATCATTGCTGTTCTGCAAGTATTTGAGTTCATATTGAGATCTATGGTCTAGCATAAATACAACCTGATGCATAATGTATTGTCATGATCTAGTCTTTTATATTACACTCTAATTAGTGATCTAGTCCACTGCATTATAAAAACCTCTCATACTGGAATCTGTCAAATAATAAACAGAAAATACCTGTGAATAATTGGGCAGGTTCATTCTGTCAAGGACCGTGTTACATATTTGAAAACAGATGACTAGTGTTTGTTTACAGTACCCAGAAAGCTCTCTTGTCATTAATCTCAAGGAACATGCACAATCAGAAAGTGGTAGGGCACAATGCAGTACAGTTAACTAATGCACAGCAGAAACACTACATAGACTTCCAGGAATCATTCAAATACCTTTATCCAAACTGTTTGATTAATACTGTTGAGAGCCCTAAGGCTAGTTTGTCAGTGCTAGTTTGTCAGTGACTGATTCACCAGTGGAAAACAAAAGCCCAACACAAATGCTCAGCATGTTTTGATACTCTGCTGTCATGAAACAAGTGTTTTAAGGTCTCTCTAAAAAATCACCAGCAAAGGTGATCCACCACATCCTGTGGAAGTGGACAGCAATACACAGAACATATGAGGCTGGAAGGCACTTCTGGAGGTCTGTAGTCCAATCCCCCAGCCCAAAGAAGGCAGCCAGGGCAGATGGCTCCAAGCCTACCTTCCCTAAATCAAGTAATTTCTTTTTGTCCCCCTTCCTTCTTTTCTTTCCCCTCCTCTCAGCATTTTGAGTTCTTTTGATTTCCCTCCCATTGTTATGAAACTTTGAACAATGTTCTGATGGAGAACTAAAATCACATTTGAACAACAGAAGCTGACTAAGAAGGCCTGGAAACCAAGGTTTGCACTTTCTCACATTTGAATGTCAAGTATTAGGTAAATAAAACACAACCTTACAATACAGTTCAAATAGACAGAATTTTACCTATATCCAGTGGTCTTAATTAAGTGGCTAAAGACAGTCTTTCAAGTCCTATGTTTCATATTACACCTCATTGGACCCAGGAGACTGAGAAAAATGATTAACTTTCACCATCTAATTTCACACTGAATTTCAGAAAAATAGCTCCGGTTGCAAGTTGGATGGCATGAATTAAAAAAAAAAAAGATTCAGTGGACGCTGTGAGGGTTTGGGCATAGCTCTTGTTCTGCAAAGCTCTACCAACGTCTCCCACTTACAATAACACATTTAATTTCCTTATATTTTAGAACCGCATAATCTTTATTGGACCAGTAAGTTTTGTTTGAACAAATGAGACCTTTCTCAGAAATAACCCTCAGAGAGATGCTCCCTCAGAGAACTTAAAGAAAAAAAAAGACAACATGAGGTTCAGGATTTAGAAGACCTTTTATCATAGCCCAATGTAATGATCTTAGTCCAATTTAGAATATTAATTGAAATGACACCACGAGTACCATGCCATTGCCCTAACATATAAAATTCTAGCAGTAAACCAAAGTAACTAAAAATGAAGATTGTACTTGGCCAGTGGTGAAAAAAATCAAGCATAATTTAACTAAATAAATGCAATTTGTTTTATATAAAAATAAATCTTATGAGAACTTTAAGAAACCCAGATCCACTTTTTAATTTGTACAAGAATCTTTCCTTCATCCTCAAAGTGATTTCCTATTTCCCAATACAGCGAGACTTTAGACAAACACACAGACAGATAAGAGAAAAGGAAAGACCCAGTTCATGAAACTGTATTATGAGAAGAACCCTGCTGACATCAGAGCAGAAACATACACAACATCAGTAAGTGCCTGCAAGCACATGGACAGATACCAGATGTGAGGATGCCACCCTACAGTCACCTCCATGGCTGGGCTAAGAGAGGCCATTTAAGTACAGCTGATCTTGCACCTCTGTTTGTCATGAATTGAAGACATCCTAACCCAACATATGGCCACAGGGAAGTTTTTCCCCTGCTTGCCTCCAAAGGACCAAGGGCAAGATGGAGATGCAAAGTTAGTTGCAGAAAGAGCTTTTTAAGATGGAAGGAGAATGGACTATCTTCCCCACCCCCCACAGCCCCTCAACTCTGCAAGGCTTCAATAACTGCTTTAACTTGTTCAGAAGGTCAGATGGACACAAGGTAACTTCATGAACTGAAAAAATAAAAGCCACCATCAATGAGTGTTATGGTTTACAATGAGTCCTCACATCTGTGTGGAATGAATTTAGCCTCAAACAAAGGTATGTGGGGGCAGAAAGGCAAAAGAGATCTTGCCAAAGAGAATAAACCCTGTGAAAACGGAGTCACTTCCTTTGTTTTTCTTCCTTCCCTGATTAATATAATCAGATAATTAAATTAATACTTATAGTTCAAAATAAAAAAAAGTACAACATTTTTCAAAAAAGCTAAATGAAACTATTTGGCATTTCTTATTTATTGATAACGAATAAGCTTGATAGTTCCTGATATAAAGCAGCAGTTCAGGGCTGACATTAACCAGCACAGACTGTGATGTCAATGTTATAAATCATACATGGGAGTCTCGTGTTATGCAACATACCACA
The DNA here is from genome assembly GCA_035583185.1 of Anabacerthia variegaticeps. Taxonomy (NCBI): domain Eukaryota; kingdom Metazoa; phylum Chordata; class Aves; order Passeriformes; family Furnariidae; genus Anabacerthia; species Anabacerthia variegaticeps. The sequence goes on along the minus strand of JAWWEW010000131.1, from coordinate 26,839,001 downwards.
AACTGGAGCACTAGGCATTTTTTGAAATAATAAAGTTAAAGGGTAAGTAGGTTACTTATGGTGTTACAGCACTCAGGCTTCAGCCAGTACAACACTTTAAAACATACAGATGGACAGTGGAGTCTCTAAATCAATTTGCAATTTCTGAACAGAAATTACAGACTTAAAAAGCCATGTAGTCCTGAAGGAGACCTTGAAAAGTAAAACAGAAGAGGTATCATTACATAATTATATTTGGAAGGAAGAAATGCCGTAAAAAGTTGTAGTCTCATTCCAAAGCTAAAACTGTAGCATGAAACTCTTTCTAGAGCTAGAAAGGTTAATCATACTTTTAGAGAAACTATAGGTAACCAATACCTAAACAGCTATAGCATACTTTAAAATATATTCTACTTTACAACATTCAAAGTCGGTTTAGTTTACTGCTTTTAGTGACAGGAGAAATTCAGAGTAACAAAAAAACCCAAAAAAAACAAACCAAAACAAACAGCAAGCAAGTAAGCAAGCAAAACCAAAAAAACCCAGAAAACCCCAAAAAAACAAAACCCAAAAAACAACCAAAACCCAAACCAAATAAACCCCCTTTTCCTCTCATGGAGAGTTTCATAATTTAAATTGAAGGAACTGCTAAATGTAAGAGGCCATTTCAAGTTCCCAGGCTGCTCAGGGGCAGGAACAAGTAAAAGGGGAAGGTGAGCTAGAAAGTTCCCTTTCAACAGAAAGAAGACAAGCGAAAGCAAATCAGCTTTGATCTCTTTTCTCCTTCGTATCTTTATTACTGAGAGAGGGGAAGTGAAAGGAAGAATGTGGCTACTGGGGGATTCGGCAAAAGATGCTCCAATCTTGTAGTATGAGCAAGAGTTAAAAACAACTGCAACTTCATATCAGCTGCTCCTTATTTCAGTATCATATAAAATTTAACTTTGGTATTAAATGTAAAATTGGCACACAACTAACACTCAGTCTCTCCCCAGACTGATTTGACTATGTGCATGGGAGCCTGGATTTCTCTACCTTCATCATGTACAGGCACTTGCACGTGCAGAAGGTGAACGTGTAATACTAGCAAAAGAAAATGATGCATTTTTTTCGTGTCAGGGCCTGTCCTTGAAAAGAGGTCAAAGAGATCTAGCAGAAGGGGGAGGTGGCTTGCAGAGGAGCTGCCTGCTACAAGGATGACATCTGAGGTTGTCTTTTATAAGCAAACAAAGCATCCTTCCTGTAGACAATTCTTGCAGCAGAGGCTTAGAGTAATTGCTAACTGCATATTATTGTATTAATGATGGACTGTAACAATGAAATGAAAAGGAAGCTTTCCCCTGAGAGCAGAAATTTGGCCAAGTGCTCCAGAAACTTCTGGCATTGGCTTTTCTTGTTTAAGCTGTTTGGTTTTTTTGTCTGAAGTTCTTGTGTGACCTCGTGAAACCCTATCCCTTCACATGCTGACAGAATGATGATGATGAAGCTATTCTTAGCTGTATGACATACCTAATGACTGGTTTAGCTAATATTGCTTTTTAAGCCATACAGAACCATACTTGTAGGGCTATTGTGTTGCAAACCTGTTGATATAGGTTTCGAAATATCTTGCAAACACATGCTTTTCTTTTGAAATCAACAGTCTAATATGTTGTTTATAATTTGTAATTTAAGAGTATCTAAACCAATGGCCTCTTAAAAACCCACCTACTGACATCTTGAATGATGATGAGGAGATGCTGAGGTTTCTACTTTGGGACCTACCAAATGCAGTGTTCATTTTTGTGCCAGGCAAACAGGTACAACTACTCTCTTGGGAAGTGTTCGTAAGTCCTCATTTTACCACATTGTGTTCTTTAAGGCTACACTGATCTGGCTGGAAAAGAGTTTGCAGATCTATTCCACCAATTAAGAACAATCCCACAAAGGTCAGCTGCATAGCCTGCAATGCTCACATGCTTCTCAGAGCTTCAGTGGAATTATAGTGAAGCTCATTACTTCTCTTCTCAGAGTCTCATCTTACCGTTATTTCATTACCTTAAACAATCTATCATATCAGGGTGTAACTAGAAATTTCCAGCATCCCTTCAGGAAATCCACCTTTTAAGCCAAAGGCCTTTCTTCACTGAGTCCTTATAACAGAAAAGGCTTTTGATATCTATGTTACTTTGTGAACATAGGTATGTCGTATGGGCCTTACATTAACTCTTCCACGCTACATCCAACCATAAAAAGTTCTTATTTTTCAGTGACTCTAACTGCTAAAAGAGGGATTTATTTCAGCAATTGCTTGTTCTCTTTAGACATACCAGTTTTAGTTTTTTGCTCTGCTAGCACCTCTGTACTGGGTTTCCTCAAAATGAGACTTATTTCTACCTGCTCCATAAGTTCCAGACAGGGGCTGTGATCAGGAAATTGGTGCTCAGTTCTCTTTCCAATCCTCTCTGCTCTACGCACACACGCACATGCACACACACACACATACTCTTCTATCCTTTCCTTATCTCTCTCTCAGCTTTGGCTCATAATCCCCACTTCAGGCCACTTCCCCAGGTCTCTCAGGAAAACATGCTATTGCAAGTCTGACATCATTCCTCCCTTTTTTCCTCTGTAGCAAAAGGCTTCTCCTTGATAGTCCTTTTCATCATACCAGTACAGAGCCCAATGTTCCTGTTTTCCACTTGGAAAACTAATGCAATTTCCCTATTTTTTTTTAATTTGGTGTAGTAACAGTAATTTTTGCTGTAAGCCTCTTCGGCTTTATTATTTTGCTCAGCTAGCCATGTCACTTTTTTGAACTCTTAATAGACCTGACTGTTGGAGTAGATTTCTCATGAGTTCTCCAGCTCTTCTGCACCCTCCATGACACTTTCCTATACCTACCACAGTTTAAATTGACACATTCAACCAGACAGTGCATAGCAAGTTCTTGCAACAACAATAAAACCTCACAAAACCCAACAACTGCAACAGAGCGACCCAGGAACAGAAAAGGGGGTTAGGTTTAGACATTTGTTTTATTCCCATTTACTCCAAAACTATTTTGGAGTAATTCCATAATAGCACTACACCCTTACGGTATAACTTAACGGAGTCACAAAATACCTAGTCTGTAGATGGTTGCCACACTACAGGAAAGCAGAAATAATGTTACAAACATTTCTGAGGTAACTGCAACCATCTGTAAGTACCACTGTGATCATGTAGGGCATTAAGATTATCCACAGGTCCATTCAAAACCCATCTGCTCTGTCTGTAAATATACTCTTTTTGTTTGCAGCCTTCTCAGCCCCAAATCAGATTACAGCATTCTGCGGAGCACAGACTAAACCTTTTCTCACCAAACACTGTTCTTCAATGTTGAAGTACACAACAGAATGACAGTAGGTTGCACCTCTACCTCTGTCAGATGGTCTGGATTGTCAGGAGAATTTGTGACTGCCAGTCAGTGTTCTGCAGAAATTTGTGAACTTGTGGTCCCTCCACTGCAGGTATCATTCATGCAGCTATCTTCCAACTAACAAAATCCAATTACTTCTTTTACATGGTGTGGTATCCTTAGATACTCAAGTCCCATAAATTCCAACCTGTGAATCAGATCAACCTGAAACCAGATGTGTATCACAGCTGGCAGTCTTGAACAGCCCACAGAAAGCCTGATAAAAGCATACTACCATGTAATTAAGGAGCAAAAGTCTCTATTTGAAGCGTATGATTAAACAATGCATTAAGAAAAGACACATGCATAGGCCCACTTAAAAACATAAACATATTTATGAATCACAATATATACCTCCTAGATGGTTAACTCTTATATCTGAAAGGCAGCAATGTTCCCCACAAAATGCAGGCTGTATGTTCAGAGGGAATTCTTCATAGAAAACATTTTTATCACAGTATGTGTGTAAGGCAATATAGCTGTATGCCCTAGCTATGAGGTGAAGTGAAGCAAAGCTGTGCCATTGGTTATGATCCATAAGAGAAATAGTACTTTGATATGTATAAAAACAGGCTTCTGAAGAATCTAAGCTCAGAGTTTTCTACATCTATTTGTGTGTAAATGTATAAGCAAGTGTTTGCACAATTTATCCTATATAAACTGAAAATGCAAAGGAATATTTTTCACTGATAAGCAGCCCAATTTTACATACTCATTTCGTGTTACTCTGTTCTAATCAAACTTTATAAAAAATAAAGAGCAGACTCTGTCTGCACAGAATCAATAGCTCTCAAAAGCTTCTCTAAGACAGTGCACTAAATGGTTTTTGTGGTGAAGTAGCATAGCAATAAGATTGTAAACTCAAGGATACAGAAAGATTCATCAAGATATATGAGAAACTTAATTATTTATAAGAGAAGGGAAATCAGGTAAGTAAAACTCGTTTTGTCTTGAGTATACCAACCAAACCAGTGTGCTTCATACAAGGTTGTGCTTATTGACAATGTTCCCAACAGGCAGGAGAGTACAGAGGATGAATTTGGGAACACAGCAGACTTCTCAGTTGCTAGTGAGGATTTCAGCTATTACTAAAATACTAAAATTACTTCTTGCTATTACGTCTATGGAGAAAAACTGCTTTCTCAGTCTCATAAAACAATATTATGTATGTCAATGAGTGCTAACCTAGAGTGAAACCATAATGATTTTAAAAGTCAAGTTCCTAAGCACTCACTAAAGTGTAACTAAAGCTTGTAATAAAAGAACATCACATTATGCAAATTGACCCTGAGTTGAGCAGAGGCATAACAATGCTAGTTAACAATGTATGCTTTAAGATTTCTGGCCTTTAAAAACATGGGAGAGGTGCAGGTGTAGATGTTTTTCTGAATCAGTATTTACTTTTCTAAGCTGTGGAAGACACCAAGCTAAAGCCTTGACACAGAAAAATGCAGCATCAGTACTTTTCATTTAAGTTAAAATCTTTTGTTGTTGTTGTTGTCAAAGCATACATCTGTGCAGACTTCAGCATCTGAATGAAGTCAGAGGGCAGTGTCCAATCCTACTGATGAGCTACATGCACAGCAGTGATGATTCAAGATTTCCCAGTACTCAACTCTATTTTCAAGCTGTTAATCCATGCTATCTGTGTAAGATACAGAGCCAACTGTATTACAGTCTGTACAAATGAAACATGGGCACTGGTCCCTATCCTGAGGTCTTTGTAGACCAGATATAGAAGAAAGGAAAAAAAAGTAGGTGAGTAAACCGCAGCAGAGGTGACTGCTGACCTCCTCCAGGTTAAGCATGTAGGTGTGTGACAGAGAAAGAAATGGAGCTGCCATCAAGCCTTCAAAGGAGCAGCTGTACAGCCACATTTCTCTTCTGAAGTGATCATCTGTGTCATATCCCCCACACCGGGCAGCACTGCTTTTCCCTGTAACCTATTCAGCACATTGGCAGCAAAACAGCTAACAGACCTTCCCAAAATAAACACAGCTTTGTCAGCAGCTGTTTTGGCAGCCATTCACACCGGACATTAGGATGAGCAGTTGCTTTCTTACAGTGTCTCTTCCAGGCAGGTTCTCAAAACCTAGTTTAGGCCCTTTGTATCCCAAAGGATTCAAAAAGCTGCAGTTTTTTCCTCTATAGATGGCAAAGGAATTTATTAATGCATTCCCTTAATTTGTGACAGGCAAGCACACATAACTTGAGTTTGCTTTCTGGTCTGCCTTGGTTAATGGATGCATCTGCTATTTTATTAATCTCTATTTAACAAGTAAACCTTGCACATCTCATAGAATTGAAAAAGACCCATTCAACCACACTTTGTAGCAAAGTCCTATGACTGAAAGTAGTAATGAACCATGACATTTGGAAAGGAAGAACAACCACCCAACAACATGAGCTAAATTTAGACCAATTAGTTCCATGATACAAATACAGAGCTTTTTATGACTACTTTGAAGAATTGCTCTGGTAGAAGTGACAGTAACAAAAGGGTGTAAGGGAAAATCAGTTTAAATTGTTAAGGATGCAAAGAATTCTATGAATAGATCAGTCTTCGGTATGAAAAAAGGTTATATACATATCATCGTTTCGCCTAGTGATTATTATTAGCATACTGCATCCTGCAAGAAAGTATACCTACCTGGAGCTGCAAAAGCAGCAACAGATAAAGCAGAGTGCTCACAACTTAGCAACAGCTTTGAAAGTATTGTCAATAAAACTACAGTTTGAAATAGGGCCAAGTGATAGTACGTGATAATACTGCACAATTGAAGCAGCACTTCAGTATCTAATCTTGGGATTAGGGCAGATCTGGAGGTTCACACTATTGAAACCATGTCAAGGCTGAATTTATAGCTCTCCTTGGCAGATATAAATAACAACTACAGATTATTGGAGGCAAACTTTGATATACTTCACCAAAAAAATGCCTATCTTAAAATCATGGAAACTTTCTTCCCCCCCAAAAAAAGAAAAAAAGAAAAAAAAGAAAAGAACATTCTCAGCTGCAGTAGATGCTGAGGCATCTGTTTTCCACTATCACTGTGTTTATATGAATGTTTCTAAGGATTCAGTTCCTTGATATTATGATTCAGTTAAACAAAAGGCCTGGCTACAAACCAGCCTTTTACCACACACAAGGTCTTCATGTGCATGAGACAATCATCATATTCTCCCCTGTGGACATGTGATATTGTAACAATTGGAATGAAATATTTAGCATAAACAAAAAAATTCAGAAGTCACACAATTCCTTAGTGTTTAAATTTTTTTCTTCAATTTGTTAAAAAAAATAAGTGTTGTGCACACACACACACACACATATACATATATACACACATCAAAAAGAGGAAGGATCTAAACAGAGGATTGGTTTGGAAATCAGGACAACAAAATGAAAAAAGGAGGAAAAAATAGCTTGAAAAAAAAAATAGAGATGCCATATTGGAAAGTGATCTTTTAAATACTCTTTTTCAAGCTGTGCTCAAAAGCTATCCAAGATACAGCCAAATAAGATTATATCTGTTGTACTAACATTTCCTTGTCATATTTGATTAATATCATGCATGTGATACACCAAGTGCAATTACTGCTGTCTTTCAACAGCTAAATGAACGATACTTTTAGCAGAAATTGTTTATAATTTTTTCCCCTTTTTTTACTGTATTTACATGGAAATTTCAAAGCAAAAATTATTGCCATAAAATATGGTTCCTTTTTTTAGCCTGACTGACAGATGCATCTGCTTGAGCAAGAACAAAACTCAACTCTATTAAACCAGTAATCCTTCCATATGACATTGTCACACAGCACAGATGTCCTTTCATAGGATTTCTGTCAAGGGGACAGCTTGCCATTCCACACTGACAGGTAGGTCTGGGGATGATCGGCAAAGAGATCAGAGATTACTTAAAATGCCTTTCATCAAATTTAAATCAACCTTTATGCAATTCACTGTGGAGTAAAATTAATTATTGCCCTACAGTAATCACTTCCATTTATACACACTTAAACGCTACCAAACTCTGGAAATGTGAGAGCTTCCTATCTGAACACAGAGCACCTGCCATTAACTCTTTAATGTCCCAAGACTGAGGACTTCAAAGCGGGGATTTTTCCCAATCCTTGTCTTGTTGAAGCCCGAGCAACTAGAATGTCTTAAGATGCAAAGATAGGCAAAATAGTCACAAATATTTTACTCTTTAAAAATCATTCCTAATAGAGTTTTCCTATGCTGAATATATAAAATGCATGGTGGTGTGATTTAAGGCAATGGTTTTACTGGCTTGCACACCTTATGTAACTCACCTGCAGCCTCATCACCTGCAAGTATCATGCCATCATCAAAAATGCAAACTAAATAGAGCATGCATTGTAGTTTCTCTGTGGAGAATACAACTTTGGCATTATAGTCTAGAAGCCATAATAAATGCACACGTTGAATAAGCAGGCAAACAACATTGCAGGACAATGAATGACTCATTTGGGTATGCTTCCTTGGTGCTCTTGAACCAAAATCAACCATAGCAAAGTAGAAGTATAGGTTTTTACCAGTCCAAAACACATGCTTTCCAAAGCATGAGCTCCCCTGCAAAATTTTTCTCTTCTTCTTTAAGAAGCTACTTAAATAGCAGCACATTTCCTTACTCTAAAAAAGCAAATCTCCAAGATAATCAAGAAACAATCAGACTTTTACTTCTTTGTCTTTTGGTATAAGAGGAGAAAGACTTCTTTTTTTTTTTTCTTTTATTAAAAGGAAAAAGACATACTTGTTTCATTTGCCAGAAATTAAATCCAGGTTTACAGCTTTTCTCCAGCCCACTACTGTTTGCTTGCTTTGGAGGGAAGTTACAGCAGTGCTAGGCCCTGGGAAGAACTTAAGACATGTGTTGGCAATCTTGCAAACTGAATTTAGAGTCCCTCAGATTCAATATTGGGATATTTATTAAGAGCAAGTCTTGCCTGAAGCTCTTTAAGGGAGTTTATGTTAAGCTACTGGCACTTTCTTCTAGGGTGAGTTTCCTGTTGTTTATCCCTGATGATGTTTAGAGCACTGCTAATCCACTTCCTAGGGCATCCTGCTGAGATACAAGTCACTTTATTAACAGCTAGTAGTTTTGGCCATGATTTCCAACAGGGCCATGCAAATTGGTTCCTGGAATCTCCTGCATAGCCCTGCATTTAGACAAATTGTTGCTGGTTGGAGAGAAAAAGTAATATCAAAATGAGAGAAAAATAGGATTTCCTATAGAAGGCATTTTTGTACATGGCCTGTATTCCCATAAGTTTCATCAGGACAGAGCAGTGTAAGCTAGAATGGACTTTTTCCCTTTTTATACTCTGTAAATAAGGTACACTGAACAGGTATTACACATCTTAAAATATGGTAGCAACCTTGTCAGGATTCTTGTAACAATGATTTGTGTCCAAATTTACAGGTAGTATGAAATTATCTCTATGGCTATAAATATTAGAATAAAATTATCAATGGAGTTACACCAATTTCTACAACCTGCATGTCTATTCTGTGGCCTTCATTACTAGCTTCACAATCTTTATGGTGGTTCAAGTCCCTTATGTATATATATATGCATTCAAAGACTTATGAAAAAGAACCAGCATGCTCATTCAGGCTTTCAGTTTTAACCACCACCTCTTACTATACTGGAAGATCCTAAAACGTCCTGGACACAAGATGTTATTTCTGCATTTGCAGCTTACTGACTTCATATTTCTCAGCTTTTGAGACCCGAGCAAGACTCAAAAGGTACTTGTCTCCTTTGTGGATTTGACATAGAAAACACTGGCTCTTTCAGTTTTGGAAGCATAGTCAGCAAAAGCACCAGTCAAGTTCACAGCTTTCCTGCTTCTGTTCTCTCTTTTTTTTTGAAAAGCAATTAACTGCAGCCTTTCTTAATAACCTTATGTTCTCACTCTTTTGCCATACTGCTCTGGCTAGGGATGAAGTATAATACTGCCACTCCCTCACTGAAGAACAACCAATTGGAATAAGGGGGAAAAAGAGAGTTTGTAGGTAATACCATTCAAAAAACAACCTCAAACCTCGTTTACTGACAGTCCCTTCACTTATGTACTCTGATTGCCACTTCAGTGATCAATGCAGTCCATCAACAGAGCCAGCTGTTGTATCTGTCACAAAATCAGAAAGGAAAGGTGACTAAAATGTGGACAAGCTTCCTATTGGCCATGTAGGTATTTCAGTTTCTGATTTAAGCATAGTGGCTCCCAGTTTGTCTAGTACTAAGCTTCATAAACACTCTAGCATTAAGGTTCATAAACATTTTTAGCCGTTCTGCAACACTCTAATTTTTCTCAGGTTGTGATGAGCTTGACGAAAGGAAGTTTTAAAAAACAAAAGCAAAATCCAACAAAAAACTCCAACACATTCCTGAAGGGCTCAACAGCGAATGCACTCTCAGATGACCCCTTGACATTTTCCAGTCATTGCATAAAGGGCTGTCCCCTTTCTGGAAATAGTCTAAACACTGATCCTCCTAACTGTTAGAAAAAAACCAGAGATTAGGAAAAAAAGGTCTTTTTCTGATCAACAACCTTCTCTTACAACTGCCAATATATAGCCAAAGAAAAGTTTGTTTTACATGATAACAAACAAATATTTGTGCAAGATTACACCCACAAAATTAGAAATTGAGTGTGACTATGATATGATTATATGAAAGAGTCTACAGAAGTAGTAGGACTGTGAAAATCAGATTGCCTTGTTAGGCGTTTCCTTTACCGAAGTGACAGTGAAAATCTAAGGTCCGAGAGGGCTTGGAAAAGCTTATTAGCTTTACATCAAATTTAGCATAAATATATTGCAGCATAGGATCTAAAGGCAACAAAAGTACAAGTTTAGCAGTAAGTACAGGCAGATATAAGCAAACAGCTCTGGTGTTGAAGACAACAATTGCAACAGGGCAGTCAGATCCAGGGAAGCCTGAATTCAGAAAACAGCTGGCCTAGAAGAGTACAATATATTCTAAAACTTTGGGATAGAGAAGAATATAAACTACAGAAAGAACTGAAGTGCGATTAGCTTTATATTAATAACTATATGGGTGCCTAAACTCTTAACAGGGAATGATAATGGGTTTATAAAAGTGATAAAGCTAAGAAAAGAACGGGGAGCACTCCTAGTTTGTTTTTATTGCTCCCTTCTCCCTACATCCTCATGGGAGGTCATTGTGGAGCAGGGCTAATGCCCATGCCTGACATCAACTTCATTATTCAATCCCCCATTCAAGAGCAGCATGGATTCTATCTCAAAGGGATCTAAAAAGGAGAAACATCATCTTAAAAATATGTTCATTCAATAGTTGCAGGACTTTCCATAACTCCTACACAGAAATATTTGTAGAAACCTCTCTCAAAACTTTTTAAGAGTGGAACACACATCTGTCAAATTTAGGTCAAGCTTCTATACATGAAACTCCAAGTAAACCCAAAAAATATCAGGAAATTTATGTGGAACTTTCAGTACAACTGTGGGGGTAAGATTTTAACAAAAGAGAATTTATGTTATGGATGGGTATTCTGTTTTATCTTAAATAGGAGGTTGTATACAGATGAAAGAAACTTCACTCACAGTTTCTCAAAGACTGGAAAGAGAAGGCAATTATGCACTACAACAGAGAAATCAGGTCTAGCCACATACTGCTAGCGTTTTCTAGGTTAATGCAATGTTAGTAGGTTGTGAATGTTTTTCAGTTTACAGGGAACAGTGGAACTTCCTAGCCTCCACCCTTGTGGACAAGGCTTTAATTTTTTAATGTTTATGGAAAGAGATTCACCCCATTGAACATTCATCATTGGTCCTTACAGTTGTTAATATTTCTGTCATTGTGCTCACAGAATAAAAAAAAACTTGTGGGTCACAAAGAGTTTGCATTGTAGGTGAGGGGAGATGAACACTACAATAGAGTACAAAAGAGTACAAAAAAGTACTGCCAGATTTCTTCAGAATGAAATGAGAAAGGGAAAGAAACATCCAATTAGCTCTTTTACCACTAGCAGGGTATTTACTACATGCAGTAACAAAACATTGGATATATAGGTAGGATCAGAGTTCCTTGCTCTGAGAAATGCATAAGTGATTTAAAGTTATGATCTTCCAGTTCAGTTTTTTACACCTTTTTTTTAAAAAAAAAAAAAATCAATGAAAACACCTGTGAAATACCAGGCGGGTGAAGTGCTCTACACTTCACTTGCCCTACAACTGTTTTGTGCTTTTTAAAAAAAAAACCAAAAAATAAAAATCTTAGAAATTAGAAAAATACTTAATTTATTCATAAGATAACATGAACTGCAAATTTTAATGCTGCCCTAGCCCAAAAATAGGGGATATTTACTTCTAAAGAGAGTAGAAAATAGTAAGATGTCAAGAGATGTTAGGAAGGAAAATCCATAATTTCCAGCAAATGGTTGAGTTAGTAAACAAAAAAAGAAAAAAAAGGAAGACGAATGAGACATCCACACCTTTTGTCAAATCAGAAAGGTTTGCAAAAATACTATTTGTTTAAACACAGGCTGTAAATGAGGAATAATCAAAAGTTAAAGATGAAGAAGAAGTTTTACTTCACACCTGACACTGTATGACATTATACCTTTCTTTTCATGTAGTTAGAGATTTTAAGAAGAGGTGTCACTTGAAAGTTGAAGTGTTATCAGTCTGTCTGGGAAACATCTGTTTGAAGGAATTGCACTGCCTCTAAATTTTTGTCTGTTGCTGTCATCAGTTGAAGCGTTGTATCTCATCTCCAAGAATTACATGCAGAATTACTGAAGCTAGCGTGAAAGGAAGATGGGAAAAAATCCACTGTGCAATCCATCATTTGCCTTTTTTAGAAATGTTTAGATGTGAAGACTTACTATCTTTGTACAGTACCTTCAGTACTGCTGAAAATATCAATGTATATTCTAAATCTTGGAAAAGGTAAAAGTGTGGGGAATCAAATGCCTCCAAGAGATAGAGTTGGGCACAATGGTCTTTTCCCTTGAAACAGCAGTTTAGATATAAGTCACAAAGTACTAGAGATGATGTTTTGAAGATTGTTCTGTAGCTCACTTGGATATCAATTCTGCCACTGTCCCTGCTTACCAGCACCTCAGCTGGTTTTAACTCACAAGCCTCATACAGAGGAAGGAACAGCGGGAAACTTTCTCTGCAGGCAAGACACAACATTTGCAAATCAGTGTGAGAAAACTCATAAATTGCATAATATCGGCTTCATAAATAATCTGATACTTCTGAAGACCTGTATGTCCTCTGACAAATGCCAAACTCCAAGTTATAAAAGACATCCAGTGGATTCACAGATCTGTATTTCAGAACGCCTTAACATATTTCCACTGGCTGTTTGAGCCCTTTTATGAATTTCACATGTGTAGCTTGCTGTAAACCAACTACTTATCTGAAAATTTTTTGCAGGCTGCTTAAAAATAGCGCCAGAAGAGTTATGTGCCACTGCTTAAAAGTACAAACAATGAACTTTAAAACTCAGAATTTACTTACTGTAAGATCTATCATAAGTTAATGCTTTCCAAGCATGAGAACATTCTGCAGGTACCACCTATTCCTAGACTAGAGAAAAGCAGATACATTCATTTATGTCCCCATAGCACTTCACATTTTCAAAGTCTTCTGCAAACATTACTAATTAATCCTCGTCTACTCTTGCCAAATACGCTATTGTATTAAGAATTGACCTAACATAACCTTAAACATTAAACAAAGCAACAGTCTACGGAAATTATAAAGAAAAAAACTATTCAAGCAGGGAGCTGGGAAGTATTGAACTCACTGTTTTATGAATGTTTATTAATTTTCAAGATATTAGCCAAATTGATCACTGATTGGAGTACTAAGGCACTGCAGTTATAGCAGAGGTGAGGCTGGCTCACTGAATAGCATTTATTATCCATGAGAAACTCTGCGACACACTGTTTCAACAAAGATGAATTTGATTTAGGGACAATGGTCTCTTTGTTAGTGTTTACAGGTTTAAAGGATTATAGAGCCCCTTAGATTTCAAAATAACAAAAGATCCTAGAGGATTTTATTTTAAACTCCTGTTTATTTCCTAAAACACGAATTAATACAATTTTTGGATATGAAATACACAGTACTGAGCGTACTCTAGTGATAAAGTAGCACAATCTGAAAAGTGAGATTTAACAATGGAAACAGTAGGATTAATCTTTGTCTCTCTTGTTCAATTTGCCTTTGAGAAACAGAACAAGAATCACCTCTGATCTTTAAAAGAAAGACATTCTCTTGCACTCTTCTGCATACTAATTGTATGAATACTATTTTACTGAATACTGATGAAGAAAAAGGTACAGGCACAACTCAAAAATTATTGAAAAGTACAAACCTCAGTCCAAGCAAACAAATTACACAATTTTTACCTTGTTGAAAACCAAATATTAAAAGTGCCTCAAGAGATACAGACAATAACTAAAATACAACTACACAGCTGCAAATTCAATACACATAATAATTTAGAAATGCCTCATTTACTGCTACCATGCTAAAAATATGACAAAACCCCCTGCACAAATCCATCTTTATTTTCTTTCACACAGAGTTTTCCTGTGTTTTGAACTCAATGGTGTAAACAGAAATTAATCTATAATATCCTGTCAATATTTCAATACTTCTGTATTCATGTATCACCAAATTCATGAGCTGGTCTAACAATTAACAATACCTGTTTACTGTCCAGAGAGGTAATTTTGAAAGTTTCTCTATGACATGTTATCAGAGGAAAAAAATAAAATCTATAAATATCTTGTAAAATTGTTAAAAGATATTGTTAAGAGATATAGTTGCCTTATTCTGAACACTTTGGGAACATTTATGGAAATTTGAACACTATATATTATTACTAAATCCACTGCTTTAGCAACCTTTCAAAGCTAGATGTACTTACTTATTTGGTGGGTTTTTTTTTTGCTCTTGTGGGATTTTTTTTTTTGGTTGGTTGGCATTTTTTAGTTTGGGTTTTGTTCTTGTGGGTTTTTTTTTTTTTGGTTGTGGTTTCCTAGGGGTTTTTTTTGTTTTGGTTGGTTGGTTGGTTTTTTTGAATATTATGGCATGGCTGAAGAGGCTAACAACCAACTCTGCATCTTTTACACTTTTTGTGTTATGTGTGCACCATTGTATCAACATGACTCACACAGAAGCTCCTCCTGAGTAGTAATATGCTTCTGTTTCCCAACATAATAAATAAAAAGTAATAAAAATTAAAATAACAACTACAGCAAATGGTGCAACCGGCCCGGTTCAATAAATAATTGTATGCTCTGATAACAGGATTGTTGATATGAGAGCAAGGGCCTTTATGACAGTGTAGGAGTAGAACATGAACGAGTTAGTTGAACTTTAAACAGGCTGATGCAATTAATAGAAATCATTCAGTGATTTTTGCAACAGCAGTGTAATAGGACCAATGGTTTCCAGATCTGTAACTCTGGAAAATTATTATTGACCTTAGTTATCAACTTCCACCCAGTTTGTTTAATGCTACTGTTTTTGAATAATAACTTTGTCTATAGAGACAATAAGGTTAATATTCTGACAAAATCTCCCATTTGTTTTCATGAAATTTTTCTAAAGGTCTTTTTAGGCTCAGGTACTACACAGACTAGGACTGACACAGCAGGTGAGACATTCCTCTTAAAAAGAAGCTCCAATTCTAAGTCATGCTGGTTTTAACTGCTTCGACTATGGAAAGACCTCTTTCACTTGCTCAAATTTCTCAGTGTATTTTGTTTGCTGTGGTTGCTTCCCTTTCTATGCAACACTTCTTTTATTTGAAGAGGCTTGCTCTTTGCAAAATCTGTAGCAGGAGCACTAAGAAAACATAAGTCACAGACAGAAAGCCTGAATGGTCAACTGCCCTTAAATAAGGGCATGCATGTTATGCATACTTGAGACAGATGTTCTGTTTGTGCACATCTGGATTTGTGCTGAGAGTTTCTTCTTCTGCCTGCTTCCAACTGTAGATAAGAACCAGGCTACAAAAGAAGAGAGGTTCACAAACTCTGTGTTCCTGATCCATCTGCATGTAGTCACTACATCTTTGCTATGTTCAATTAGCATTAGTTATGAGTAACTAGTGTTATTTATTTATTACTATTAAATGCGCTAGGAGCCTAAACCTGGAACAAATGTAGAGGGTTAATCTCAATTCAAAATAACAGAACACTGTAGATCAAGGAGGCAGGGAAACAAAGTCAAAGGTGACAATCATCTGTTAGATGGTTTGTAATGTTACATAACAAGCATTGTTATAAGATATTTGAGTACCCGATATTAGAATAATAGAATCATAGAATATCCTGAGTTGGAAGGGATCCACAAGGATCACCAAAGTCCAATTCCTGGCCTCACCAGAACAGTCTCAAAAATCACATTATGTGCCTGAGAGCATTGTTCAAATGTCTCGTGGACTCTGGCAGGCTAGGTGTTGTGAATGTTTCCCCTCTCCTACTCCCTACTTCTTATTTACATATTCCTCAAATGTAAAGGTTTTCAATATACCAAAGGGTCACTGACATCCCAGTATAATTGGGATCATGAAGGAAAGCAGTGAGAAAGCTGTACAAGGATGTAGTACACTGAAGCCAGTGGAGAAAAAATAAAGCTAATCAAGAAAGATCAGGTTAGAGAAATAGATAGGTACAACAAGAGGAGAGTGCTAGGATTTGGAGAAAGTGAGGGAGTATAATCAGCAGACAGGAAAGATGTCTGGAATTTTTCTTTTGCATTATTATTTTAAATATTAATCTAAAAGGATATTGTGCAGTTGCTCATGTGTTTGTAATTCATTGTCTGCTACTTGTGTTTTAACATAAGGGGGTCAGGAATCAGTCTCCTGCACTTCCTTCATGACCCTGTCTGCATCCCTGGGCGCACCACTTTACATGCCTTCATTTCCTTATGGAAGATACATTACAACAGCAGTATGCAGCATTTGGACTTAGAATTATTAATTCAGATTTCAGAACCAGTACATACTGAACATGCAATCAGCATGTTCAGGGTTACTTTGATGTGAAGCCCCACTTAGCATCTCAGCTGAACTCTGTCAAAAAACAGGGAGAAAAGGCTCATTCTTCACAAACCAGCAAGCTGAAGACAGGTCTCTCTGTGCAAGGGGTCTCTGCTCTCTTCCAAATCAGGAGAATGCATCACTAGCTTTTCACTAGGCCATCCGTAGGGGGGGAAAAAAAAAGGTATGTTCCATATGTAGTTAGGAAGATACTATTCTAGAATTTCTCTAATTCTTCTTGATTATTCCAGTGTGCACAGACTCATGGTAAGTACTGAGCATGCAGATGTATTTCTAAATAGTTATCTCCTAAAAAGATAAGAAAATTCAGGGATTTTAGAAATTATTACATAACTGCACAATCTCTCTTCATGTACCACCAAAATATTAGCACTGTCCTGCTCTGTAATCAATAAGCTTAGAGTGAACTATATTCTCCAATATGCACTTTGTAAATCATAAATGCTCACTCACACCGTGCATAATCTCATGCCTCCCAAAATTTTAAACCTTAAGAAAGACGTGAAATTTAGATCTTAATGCTAGATGTCTTAACACAAGAGAACATACTGCAGTGGACACCTAGCTCATAATGACCTAGGAAAGGACTGGATGTCAAAACAAGAAAAGGCAGTTTTGATGATACCTATGACAGATGACCACCCAAGACTGACAGATTTTGCTCTGAAAATCCACTGCCAGTGGCAGTGGGTGAAAATCAGTAGCCGAATCTTTATTGGCACTGCAACAGAACTATGAATCCAGGAGCACCTCCAAGGCTTAGATGCTGCTGGGTAGCTCCCCTGATGAAAGTCCCACAACAGGAAGCTTCACCTGTCAGTCCCGGATTCCTTTTGCTCTGTGAGGGCTTAGACATTAGGGATACCATTCACACATTCTCTGTCACCTGAGTGGTATACCATGTTGTACAAAACAGCTTTCAAAACATTTAGGCAACCTGCTGTCATAACATCAGATGTGCTCTGAAAGAATCAGAGAAAATTCCAGGCATGACAAATCAAAGGGAAGCTCTCTAAATTTCTGGACTAGTAGAAGAAAGATATAGATGCCCCAGCTGTTCTAAAGGTGATAAACTGCATTGCATAGGTAGTGCACATAGAAATGAAGCCTTCTGACACTATAGGACTGAGCTGAAACCTGACATGGGGCAGGAACAAGAAAGGACTCATGCGCTTTAGAACTGGATTAATTTGACTGTTACATTTAAATGTGTGTAAAGCATTTGAGACCTGTTTTGAAGAGTGTGTTCATGATGGAAAAGTGTGTGGAAATGAAGACTTAAAAGTCCATCCATCCCAAATTTTGGGCCATAATCTAAAATAAAAAAATGCTAGCTGTCAGCTGGCTGTGACGCATTGTAGATATGCTTGTTTCCCAAACTGGAGTGTCTTGTGTCAGTTCAATGCAATATTTTTCCCAGGTACTTTGGGCTTACCACGTTCTTTGCAGACAGAGAAATTTTGCAAAATACATTTTGGACTACCTAAAAAAATGAAAACTCTCCAACCCTGAATTTAAATCTTCAAACCCTTAAATTAAAATGTCATATGTGCCTAGTCTCTGTTTCCATACTCTCTTAACAGACCATTTTAAATCTGAAGCAACTACACCACATGTCTTTGGCGATGTTCTCTAAAGGAATGTTCTTTTCCTGTCCTCTCCACCAAGCCTCAAAAAAGAAGAAATTATATATGTACACACACATATGTATATAAACATATATCTCAATAAGCATTTATAGCTGTGACAAATTTATTCTTACTGTCAATTTAATACATCTGTTTTCTATTTGAATTTGATATAGAGCCTGGTGTTTTCTATTAGATCATATAAACAAGTGTTTGATTTAAAACAGGATTATTTTTCTTCACAGAGATTGAGACCAGCAATAAAAATCACTCTTTCTGGGAATACAAATGAGGTGGTAATTCCATTAAATCTGATGATTTAAATATGAAAAAATCATTAAAGAATAAAAAAAAAATGCTTGACCACAGGCCTGATATGTCTACTGATCTTCTGGACAGAAATTGTTCTTGCATGACTGACTTCTCTAGTGGATTACATCAAAATAAGACCTATTTCGTTTTTCCAAGTATGCATACTTGGAAAAATCAATCAGTCTGCTGTCATTAGCAGCACTGGTGTGAAGCCCAAAGCAAGGTAGGCACTTCACCACTCTATTGGATGAAGTTCCCTTTCTGTTCTAGATTTGTTAATCACTTCTTAGGGGGGAAAAAAAAAGGCTCTTTCCCCTAGACTTGTATTTTGACTTCTGTAAAAGAGGACTGCTGCAAGTCTGCAGATGTAGTTTGTAAAATAAAACCTTAAAGGATTTGAGTGAGAGCATTCTAACAGTGAGGAATTATGGCCATAATCAAACTTTAGTGGAAGCAAACCCACCTCCAAAGGAGTAGAATGTTCCCAAAACAGAATAAGCTCATATCAGAGAGAGGTATTTATTGTCAGCACACCTTTACAAAAAGGCAAAGATTTGTCAGATTCCAGCTGACAAATATCTTGGTATTCTGTCCAAAGAGCTGGCCCATGTGGGAAGACTGGGCTGTTAGTAGGTACTATCACAGCAGCTACCACTCCAAACTGAACCAGAGAAAACCATCAGTCATGTGCATGGAAAGAATAAACCAGATCATTCTGTTGTGCCTTGTCTCATCATTAGCAATTATTTTACATTGATTATTGTACCCTACAGATCTAATCATAGATTCATAGAATCATTTAGGTTGGAAGAGACCCTTAAGACCATCAAGACCAACCATTAACCCATCACTGCCAAGGCCACCACTAAGCCATATTCCTAAATGCAACATCTCCACACCTTTTGAATACCTCCAGGGATGGTGATTCTATCACTTCCCTGGGCAGCCTTTTCCAATGCTTGGTAACACTTTCAGTGAAGAAATTTTTCCTAATAACAAATCTAAAATTGGCACAACTTGGGGCTGTTTGCTCTTGTCCTATGGGTTGTTACTTGGGAGAAGAGACAAATACCTATCTCACTATAAGCTATTTTATAAGGTGGTTGTAGAGAACAATAAGGTTTCCCCTGAGCCTCCTTTTCTCCATAGTAAACAACCACATCTCCCTCTTAGCTACTCTTCACAAGACTTGTGCTCCAGATCTTGCACTTCTCTGGACACGCTCCACCACCTCAGTGTTTTTCTTGTAACAAGGCGCTGAAAACTGAATACAAGATTTGAAGTGTGGCCACGCCAGAGCAAAGTACAGGGAGATGATCGTTTCCCTGCTCCTGCTGGCCACACTATTTCTGACCCAAGCCAGGGTGCCTTTGGTCTTCTTGGCCACCTGAGTGCACTGCCAGCTCATGTTCATCTGGCCATCAACCAACACCCCCAGGTCTTTTTCTGCCGGGCAGCTTTCGAGCCATTCTGCCCCAAGCCTGTATCAATGTCTGGGGTTGTTGTGACCCAAGGGCAGGACTCAGTACCTCACCTTACTGAACCTCATAAAACTGGCCATAACCTATCGATCCAGCCTGATCAGATGGCTCTGCTTAGCCTTCAGGAGATGAACATTCCCAACCAACTCAGTGCCACCTGTCAGCTGACTGAGGGTGCACTCGATCCCATTCTCCAGATCATCAATAAAGACATTAAATACAACTGGCCCCAACAATGAGCCCTGGGGAACTCCACTGGGAACTGTCAGCTAGATTTAACTCCATTCACCACCACTCTCTGGGTCTTGCCATCCAGCCAGATTTTTACCCAGTGAACAGTGCACACATCCAAGCCATGATCATCCAGTTTCTTCAGAAGAATGCTGTGGGAAACAGTGTCTAAGGCTTTACTAAAACCTAGGTAGACTACACCCACAGCCTTTCCCTCATCCACTAACTAACATCTTGCCACAGGAGGAGATCAGGCAGGTCAAGCAAGACCTATCTTTCATGAACCCACACTGGCTGGGCCTGATTCCCTGGTTGTCCCACATGTGCCATGTGATGGCACTCAGGATGATCTGTTCAATAACTTTTCCCAGAACTGAGGTCAAACCGACAGACCTGCAGTTGCCCAGATTGTCCTTTCAGCCCTTCTTGTAGATCAGTATCACATCTGCTAACCTCTCCTGCTAATCAAGTTAGAATGAACTAAAATAAGACTTGGAAGATCTAGAAAAAACCCCCATGAATTTTGTCCCTCTACCTAGATACAGAATAGCAAGGTTTATGACTCTACAAAGCATATTTGGATGGACTACATAGTTTTTGTTTACACAAGAAACGGTCAGAAACAACATGTACACTGATCCAGTCTGCGCTGCAGCAGGCATGAGGACAGATCTTTTGCAATCAAAATAAAACAGAGAGGCCACGAGAACTGCATAGAGCTTATGACAATCAGCTCTCTGGCTGTCAATCTACTCCTTGGCACTGGGGCCCAAGTAACCACTTGCTGAGAGAGGCTGGGAAAAATTCTCACAGTTTTTAGATTGAGGAGAAAAAAATACAAGAGCCTACAAACCTCAATATGTATTTTACAGTGGTTGCAAAGTGTATATGAATAGCATTTTTTCCTAGTGAAAAAAACCTCAAGATAAAAATGGCTATAATGCACAATGAACCTCTATCCTTCCTCTACTGCTTTGTGGGTGTTTTTTTTGAAGCTTCATATTTTCATATCTAAGATTCAGATTATTTTGTTTCCTGATGTAGCAGATAAGATGTACAAATCAAAACTTTCTCTCAATACATCACATTAGACTTTCAGTCACAAGTGTAGTGATGCAAAGGACTCAGCCGAAATAATTAAGTACTATTTTTTTTATTTTTAGGAGTATTTTAGCTGTATAAAAGTTAATCTCAGTCAACTCCATAAATTATAGTCAGTGTTTTTATTAAACTGAATGTTTTCCAGAGCAAAGCTAAACTAGTCAAAAAAAAGAGAGTAAATGGAATTTTTGTTTCTTGGAAAAGGTAGTACATCATTCAAAATATACACAAATGGCAGCATTTTGAAATAGCCTTTGGGTTTTCTTTGGGAGTACTAAAACTCTTTTACACACTTAGGACAAAAACATCTTTTCAGAATTGTGCTGGTTTTAAGTCCAATGAAACCAGCTCATGTGGCTGTATTTTGCCTTCCCCTCCACTCCAAGAGTCTGTCCAGTACCATTACATCATACAAATCCAACAAAATAGCCTTGAGTATCAACTTTATTTTTACTGAAATTGGGGCAGAGTTGGAGAAAAGATAGGTAAGTATGACTTAGAACAGCCTTACCTGGACTTCTCAAGCCACACTATAATCAGAACTGTTGTTCCAGGAGTTCTTCCAATTTATCACTTATTTCCTGAAAACTATAGAGTAGTGGGTATTGAGACATCATACCTTTATTTGGACTATTTTGTATCTCCTCTGTCATCCTTTGTGGCAGAGAAATGGACCCTGGTAGTGTGGATGCAGCATAAAATCAAGGTTGCATGGATTCAAAGACAATTTGCCTTGGTGAATCACTACTATTAGTGATATTACAGAATAGCAGGCTGAACCCTTAAGACCAACAGTTAGAAAAATTAAATAAAATACTTGTTTACCTATGAACTTCCTATTTTGACAGTCAGACATACTTTGAGAAACAAGGATCTCCACACACACATTCTTCATAGAGGAAAACGGAACAAGGAAAGTCTCATTTTTGCTGGCTAAAATGTTTGAAAAAACTTGCAGTATGCAGCATGGAACAGAATTTTCCATACTCCCACTGTGTCTATGGCGGATATACCAATACAAGTAATTGTTTTGTTATTCTCAAGGGATAACTATGAATAAATTTACATTATACATAATTTATAGACATACTAATACAAAGATAGCAAGACAAGACATGGAATGAAGCACATACATCTAACAGGTCGGTAGCTGGAACAATTAATTTCCATGTTACCCTTGAGCTAGGACACCGGCATGTTACACTCTTCTTTATGGTCCAGTGAGACAGATGTGCAAATTGTAAAGCTTCCAGTTAAGGAAATGAAGGTCATCTAACATCATGAGGTGCATTTATTGAGTCATCATCAATACATTTTCTGTATGGCACATGATTAGAAAAATGTTAATTTTAACATTGGTGATGTTAAATGGTACATTGTGCGTTGAATTGCATCGTTCTGTCATCACATAACAGAAGTGTTAGCATCAAAACACTGTGGCTTACGTGCACTTTGACTATAGCAATTTAAGAGAATCATGAAATGATTAAAATTGGAAAAGACCACTAGAGAAGTCTTCTCAGAGTTTAAGGAGGAATGAAAAAGAGTAAATATTTTTCTCAGCTGAGAATATAAAACCTGTTCAATACTATTTAAATTGTGGTAGAAAAGCTTGCATACCACTTTATTTATTTTTTTTTTTATTTAGCATTATAAAGGCCTAGAATTTTTAGGAAATCCAAAAAGGAAAAATCTCACTTATTAAGATTACATATTAAGTTCACATGCGTCCCTTGCAAACCTGCATAATTGATATCTTGAAGGCTGTGCCTTATGAAAAGCTATGCCACTGCTGCTGAAATTGAGAACTTTTGTAAATAACCTTTTTGTAGAATCATAGATCATTAAGGTCGGAAAAGACCTCTAAGGTCATCCAGTCCAATTAGTAACACAGATCTGCCAAGTCTACCACTAAACCGTGTCTCCAAGTACCACATCTGCATGTCTTTTGAAAACTTCCAGGGATGGCGATTCCACCACTTTGCTGGGCAGCCTGTTCCAATGCTTGACAATCTTTCCTGTGAAGACACTTTTCCTAATACCCAATCTAAACCTCCACAACCTGTCCAACTTGAAGCCATTTCCTCTTACCCTACTGCTTGTTACTTGTGAGAAGAGATGACCCCTGCCCTACTACAACCTCCTTTCAGGTTCTTTTGAACAGATGCACCTACTTGAAAATTTTCATATGCACATTTCGTGATAAACCAGAAGCATTTTAGAACTAATGAATTACTGACAGCTGCCACATTCACACAGAAATTGAAGTGGCTGTTACAAACAAATGACACCAGGAAATAAAGAGCATTCAGCATCATAAAGTACATCTAAAACACAGTAGAAATTTACAAAACAAAAACAAATTAACTGTAAGGAAACATACCAGGAAACAAATTTGATTAACTTCTCTCTTATGAAATATGGAAATATATTAATTTCCAGGTTTGTGTTTTTTTCTTTTTTGTGTAAATTAACTTAATATTTAATATTTTACTCATAAATCTGGTCTGTACAAAAGGGACTTTTTTTAAGTCACTCCAAGCTAAAAAGCCTACCAACTTCAGTGAAAACAATATGTACTTAACCGGTCCTGCAGCTCTGACATGGAGGCTGGATTTTACATCTGCTTGTTCATCAGGAATAGAATTGGCCACGAGGGATCTGATCTTTCAAACATGTTTAAAGTCAAACAGTTCCACTGGCTTAAGTGAGTACTCATATCCCAAAATCTAAGCACATGCACAAATCCCTATCATCTTACAACTGTGCAAAACCAACACAAGATCTCTGTGTGAATTTGGTCCCAGCTGATGATGCTTCCAGTGAAGGAGGAAAGCGTGGTTCATTAGGTTGGGTGAACATGTGGCACAGCTGCACCACATTTGAGAATTGAACTAAAAATGGATAAGATACTATTATACAGAATAGAGAAACTTATTTCTTTAGATGTCTATAGAACACATTGCTGTGTGGTGAAGCGATACACAGAGACCAACTGCTTCACTACCCCATAGAGCTGAGAGTTATGCTGCTTTGACCTGCTGGGTGCCTATACAGCACAGCAACAAGTTCAGATATGTTAACTCCAAGACCTGCTGAAGAAACAGGTCTTTGCATTAAATATGATTCAAAAAAGGACCACCAGCTTCAGTTTGAGACTCAACTCTCAGTGCATCATTCAGACAACAATTTGCAGCATCCCTTGGATAATTTGTATTATTCACTAAAAAGTATAAATTATGAGATAAAAAGATTAATGAAATGAGATGCCTTAAACCATTCAACAGACAGGCAAGTTTTGACAGGAAACCAGACAAATAACTGATGGAAAAGTAAAGATGAGCAGACAATTTTGGACTCTCACAGTAAATTTCTGCAACTAAATCCATCGGGGGAAAAGAGGTAGAAGGGATTAGAACACCAAATTAAGCTGGTAACATTAAAAGAATAATAAGGACAGTGAGCAGATACAACTCCAGACAATGCTTCTTACATTATTACACAATTTGTCTGATGTAATTACAGTTTTAGGACAGAGGCAGAGATGAACACTCTTACATTTGAATCAAGGAGGATTTAGAGTCACAGAACTTAAACTGACCTGAGGCTGGAAATGAAAAACACAAAAGACTAACAAGAGCCTATATAAAATAACGACAGCAGGGACAGGATAGAAATAAATCTCCCACCAACAATAACACAAAAGAGAAATAAAAGACAGATTTCAAGACTGGCTCTCTCAGGTCACAGTGAAATAGCAGTAAAGGCAGTGTGCTAGTAACCTCTGATCCTGGCAAATCCTGTGCTCACACAGCAATGAAAACTGTTAAATGGAAAGATGTAGTAAGACTTGGGGAGCTCGGTGGAGGAATGCACCTGCCTGCAGGGAACAGCCTGGAGGCTGATCTGCTCAGACATAGTCCTCTGCAAAAATAACAAGCTCACCTGTCCACACAAAAAATTCTCCTATGTTTCTGTACAAACAGGTACTAAAGGCAGGTACAAGTGCAGGGTTCTCATCATACTTTGGATCCTAACTCTTTCATGGCCTTTAAAGACTCCATGTTTTTCACTTGCATTAAGGAGGCAATAAGGGTGGCTGGTTGCATATGATCTCTCATTATCATCATATACGGATCAGGAGAAGCAATAGCCTTCCTATCTTTGCAAATGTTTCATACTTTAACAATTTCCCCTACAGCAAGATTATGTCAAGTTCTTTCAAACATCGAGGGAGAATGATAAAGACCAAACTATTAGTCCAGTGTTATTTGTTGGCACTTTTGGATTCTGTTTCTGTTATAAACAAATGGGAACCTCTACAGGAAACTTGATGGTCTGAGGTATCTAACTCTGTACAGAACATCTAACCATCTCAAGAGAAATATATTCAGATGAGTATACAAACTGATGAGTCATTCTGCAATAAAAAAGCTTTGTCAACAAATAAGCGATCAGCTACAACTTCAGAGTACTGTAGTTTCTTGAACAGCACACTGTATTTTTTTTATGAACTAGAATTAAAAAATTAAGGCTGTTTCCACACATCTTTAAAGACTGAAACCTTGGGGTATTTCATGACAGATCTGCTTCTCAGGTTTGCATGAGTACTGTCTGCCACGTTCACTCAGATGCTTACAAGGAACATCCCAAGTGAAGGAAGCAGAGCATTTGGATTTAAATTGCTTGTGAGAATACAGTACAACTTAACATTAAAGGAAAATATGCACTAACTCCACAAATGATGCTGATAGAAGACAGGTGCCTAAAAGATGAGATTCTACATATGGATATACATAGGGTAAATATTTAATTAACACATTATATACATATATATATGAATATAAATGTGTGGGTGTGATAAATGCTCACTTAGTATACCACACATTCGAATCACAGAATTAATTAGGTTGGAAAAGACCTCTGAGATCATCGAGTCCAACCTATGACCAAACATCACCACAGTACTAAGCGTCACATCCAGTCTTTCCTTAAACACCTCCAGGGATGGTGACTCCATCACCTCCCTGGGTAGCCCATCCCAGACTCCAAATCTATTTAAACAAATAGCCTAGTGACCCACAATAGCATTTTGCGGGTGACAGGAGCCCCAGGCCGCGATGCTCTGCCGGGAGCCCCGGGACGGGGCTGCGCTGCGGTCGCGCTGGAGGCTCCGGAGAGGGTGGCAAAGGTGCGTCACCCTCTGCCAGCGCTCGCTCCACGCCCCCTAAACCCAACGATTTAAGCCATGCAGGGGCGACCTCTGCTGTTCCTTTTGTTTTCAGAACTACAGAAGGGTTTTAAAAAACCCCAACCCACTCCTTTGCCACTTTCCTTCTGCGGAGGAGGAGGGGAGAGAGGCTTTTGACATGCTTCCAGTACATTGCAAATTATCTTCCCTGCTCCTCTGTGCCAGCTCAGTCTGTTGGCCTCAATATTAGACCTCTGACTACGAAATCATTAATTGAGACAAATATATGGTATTTATCTAGCAGTATTTACATAGCAGATGTCTTCTTTGGACTGTGAAAACAAAAGAAATAAAGTAACTTGGCTATACTGAAGGCACTTAAAAAGACCTTCAGCAAAAATATCAGTTAGCTAATATTCTATACGAGCTGGTGGTTTCAAACCATGTCTTATTCTTACACTTTTTACTAGGAATAACATTTGGGCAGCTTGATGTAGGAAACATAAAAATACAGATTTCACAATCAGTGCTAAGTATGAAACCTCTCTTGATGTTCCCTTCAGACCTCCACATCTTGCAAAGTACAAAGAAACCACATCTTATATTGAAAGAATGTAATAAACCCTTGTCTGTTTTTTAGACATAGAAAAAAGAACAGCAACGCGTCAGCAGTGTCCCCATCCCCTAAAATAACCAAAGTTTTCTCCTTATTTCGGTTTAGGGGCCTTTGGGGGACCATCTAAAGCAGTTTTCTAAAACTTTTTGTCTTTCATTGATATTTTTATTCTTCAAGTTTCAGATAAATTGGGTGGGAACCATTTCCATGCAAAAACATAAACCTAGAATCTTTTTAAATCTTTAGTCCATATAGAGAATTATCTAAAGGTAACTCCAAGGACTTCTCTACATTTATTATAAGGAGACACAAAACACCAAAAAATCCTTAAGTGCTAATATAAAGAGAGGGTCAGGACTTCCTTTTTTCACTTTAGTAGCTGGACAGAAAAGTGTAAAGTTTTTGTACTTTCAATAAATTTCTTTCAATGGCCACAAAAGTAAATGAAACAAAAGAAAAAGAGAAAGAAAAAGGAAGAAATACCTTCTATCCATTTTCAACACATTTTCAATATGTGAAAACTTACCCTTGAACTTTTGCCTTAGGCAAAAAGTATTAATTTCCCCTTTTTGCATAAAGCTTTTCCAAAAGTCACAGTAGAAAAAAATGATTACCCTGCCGTCATTGGAAACTATGGTTAAATAGAAACTTTGACTTTGTTTCATAAAAATCATCTGCTTTTTAAAGCCCAAAAGAAAAGGACACCACCATCAGCATTTATATTGACAAGAATGTTCCTAAATGTCTTATCAGGGTGATTTAGTTTTCCATCTGTCTGCTGGATTTGCTTTGCATAAAGATCTGGACACATACAAGAATGTGTGTGTTTTCTTTTTCTGCCATACTACTAAGAAAGTAACTCAGGATCACAGAGCAGCCTTTTGCTGCAACTAATCCCTCTGGATTTGGCCTAGGCTTTCAGGTTGCGCTTCCTGTCTGAACCCGCCTATGCATTCTGAAAGCATAGGGAAAAAGCCCCAAAAATCTGGCAAAGGGCCATTTAAAAAAATACCAAAACATTTGCTATGCAGGTTGAACTTAAAAGAATGTTAAAAAAAAACAACAAACCAAAAAATGAACAATACAGAATCCCAGTTATTCCTTTGCTTCATCATACAGTGCAAGGGTCTTTTCTAGGATCAGGTTTGAGCTCTCAATAGTGGGAAACCCCAGCTTCTTTACAGCATTGGGAAGAAGCTGCTAGGTTTGTATCATCAGAGTTAAAACAACTTCACTGAAGCAAGTCTAAGGGTCTGATTATTTTTCCTTATGAGCAAGATTTAGAAATCTGTAAAATAAACCAAATAGCTATTTTTCATTTCTTAGTTAAAATCATCAGTACATTATTTCAAACGTAATGGTTCTTCACAGTACCTATCTAAAATACAGTAGTAGTGACTAATAGATGTGAGAACCATATTTACTAAGAACACAATTTGTAACATCAAAATCTAGGACCAGACTGACCACTGCTTACACACAGTTGAGGACTTCATTTTTGCAAATTTCAACCGATTGAGATCATCTGTGCATATGGGCAGCAGCATCAGGAAGGATGTGTGAACCTATACCCCTATCTCATTCCCCTATTTTAACTTCAGAGTGCTATAAATTACAAATGCAAAGCCTTCAAAGCATCCAGTAGACGATTACCTCTATAGGTCACATGCTGTGTTTAGGTAAGTAGGCCTTTACATAGAAGTGATCAAATGACTGTCACTTTGTGAGCACTCCTGTGAAGCACTCTCTTATGATGGAGAGGCCAGAAGATTTCTCTGTCCCTCTGAATTTATGATCTGCTCACAGACGCTGATCTGGCAATCCTTCCCACAACATGGCCAACTTCCCACCTGTAAAGTGGGAAGTCTGTAAAAGCACTACAGAAAGCACCACAATGCCTCAGAAGTCACTAACGTCCATGGGATGTCAATGTTAGCTTTTCTAACAGAATTTCCTATTATTAGCCTGTTCTTTTCTCCCACTACAGAAAGAGAACATGACAGTAGGGCATTGACCAGACCATACATTTCCACACACAAGTGCTAATAAGTTGTACATGCTCCCTTAATATCAATATATGGTGAGTGAAAAAAAAAGTGGGGTGTCTTTTTTTCTTGTTTTGGGGATTTTTTTTTTTTCCATATGGTTGTATTTGGGTTTGTTCTGTTTTATTTTAAATAGTATGCCAAGAAACACTTCTGCTTCCTAAATTGGGCATTTGAAGCTCAGAACATTCTGCTTAACTCCCCATTATTCTTTGGGGAAAACGCAGATGTAGATTTTCTTGACCTTTTCTGTTTTTTGCGGCAGGAAGAAAAAGTTATTCTTGCCATGTTCTGAAGTTTTTTTAAGCTTACAAAAGTGTTTATAAATAGAATGGCTTCTATTTTGATTGCATTTTCTTCATAATAAAGAAGATGCAATATTGCTGCAGGTAATGCAAGAAGGTAGCAGAAAAAATAGGCTGGAGAATATGAAAAAATCTGATCAGCATTCCTTCCTCACAACACAAGAAATTTCTTTTGCCCACACCACTTTTTATCATGGGCACTGAAGCAGGATTAGAAGAGTGCTAAACCAGATGACTATTTAATCTTCACTGACAGAAGACAGAGTAACCCACAAAGTTCCCACTGTGTCACTACCTGTGCCCTCCAAACCATCTCACTTCCATGGTGTGAAATACAACCAGACATTTCTTTCCTGGCCAGTGATTTACTGGTTTTAATCCTTCCCTCACTCTCCCACATAGTTTTTCTGCAAAAACTTGGACCTAGGAAAGTCTTACTAAAAGTATAGATTTGCTATTATAAAGGATGGTAACAGCCTTGCTGTCCCTTACCTCGGCTTCAGAAGGGTAGATGTTCACTAGACATTGCATCTGGAGGTATTGCTCTGTATGTTTCTGGTAGCTCTATAATTAAAGTACTCCTTAGCAAAACAGCTAATGATAATGGCAGAAGACTGTGACACAAACATATTCTGTTGTATTGCATAGTATTCATAAATGTGTGTTTTATACTAATATCTCTTATGTAAGAGA
The DNA here is from genome assembly GCA_035583185.1 of Anabacerthia variegaticeps. Taxonomy (NCBI): domain Eukaryota; kingdom Metazoa; phylum Chordata; class Aves; order Passeriformes; family Furnariidae; genus Anabacerthia; species Anabacerthia variegaticeps. Next base: position 26,808,871 of record JAWWEW010000131.1, on the reverse strand, counting down.
AGAATGAAACAAGTGCATTTTTTGCTTCATCTTTAAAGATGAGACTTCTCAATTTTGTGGAAGTTTCTCTCTCTGATGAAAAGGAAATGGGCTATTTCCTACAGTTGCCAAAGGACTGAGATCTGCCAGAGGCTCATTTTGCTTGTGTCACCTTACAGGGACAATCCAACAAGGTATATATTGGCCAGCACAGCATCTGGAAACTTTGCAGCTGAAACTGAATGCCAGAACTCACTGTGGCAAAATAGTAGAAAGCTATTTACAGTGACACATAAGAAAATAATGGTCAGAGCAGAATAAGGGGGGAGGGGGGGAAATCCTTAAACCACATCTTAAAAAAACCAACCAACCAAAAACCCAGACAAAGCCAATACGCAAAATCTTTTCAAATGTGCTCTTAAACTGTCCCAGAACTGTTCTATTTATATTTCATCCTTTCTCTGGAAATTCTCCTTCTATTTTTCCAAAATATGCACAATACAAATCCTAGACAGAAGTCTAATAAACAGGTAATACATACTTACACAAATGTATATACATGTTCATTACTAGATACTTTAATACTTCTATATTCTGTGCCATGGGAAGTGCACATTCCATGTTCTTGTATAGATGGATAGATAAGTGACTAGTTGAGTGGAGAGTACTAAACAGGAAAATTATGTCTTGAAATATGATGGGGTGCTTATATTTAGACTCTGAAAGATCCACTGAAGGGGGGAATCATCTGCTTTACTACTTAAACTCCTGGAATAAACACTGGATGTACAGTATTAGTCTGTAACCTAGCAAATCATTGCAATGTAGGACATTGTGTGGATTAGGAATATGCATTAAATTAAATATTGTTACAGTTTCCCTCCCTCCCTTAGGATGCACTCCACACTTTCCTCCTTCCTGTCTGACAATATGTTGCCATGCTATAAAAGCCCTAATGCCCATTTCAACGATTAGCTGTACATCAGCATTACTACTTCAAATCCACAAGTTTCACATCAAGCATTAAATGGGATGAATATTGATCTGCTAAAGAGGATTTATTTATTTCTAGCTCTATCCAAAGATCAACTACTAGCAGCTTTTGGTGGATCTGTTGAGCTCTCACAGCACAAAGCTACTGCATACATGACACCGGACTTGACATTTCAGTTCTGGAAGAAAACCAAACAGTAAATTCACTGCAATAATCCTAGATAAATGAGATGATCACTGGAAAAGCTGATATAGTTAAGTGGTCTATCAGAAAAGTCCAAAGGATGATATCGAATTGTTGCTACATAGTAACCTCTCTCATGACAACGTGGCACAAGATCACCTTATCTATCAGATGCCCGTATCTCTGCCTCAAAAAAAATCGCCATGTCTTCAGATTATCTTGGAGCACTTCACAATTATGTTGTGGGACAAAAACTGTACACTCAATAGAAGTATAATCAGATACATATCAATATCACAGTATTTACCCATTCCTTCCTTCTTTTGTCCTGTTCAGTCAGTAACACACTAATAACTGTATAATGCATTCAGGAAACACGGATATCTATTTCAATCCTTCCAGCACAGGTAAGAGGTTTCTCATAATGTTAGTGCTGTCCTCGAAATGTTCTTCTCAGTATATTTTGGTAGGGATCATTTTCTACACTTTGGCACTGATACAGCAGAAAAACACACAAATGAGTTGATGAGGATTGCAAGCAGATTAGAGATGAACTGGTGAGTTGCCTTGCACTTTATACTCAAACGGCAAGGACTTAAGAGAATGCTATGTTTCCACTAACTTTGACAAGGAGGGTCTGAAATGCCAATGTAAGAAGACATGAAATTTTTGCTGTGTCAGTCACACAGGAAACTAAAAAAGTCAGTCAAAACATTGCCTCACTGCTATGATTTCATCAACCCATATAATTCCAGTAGCTAATAACATCATCCTAGTCATCTGTTAAATGTTTCACTGTTAATTATTCTATTTCTTTGCACCAATTTTCCCTTATGAGAGAGTATTATTTTACACATGGAAAGCAGCACATGGAAAAGAAATAGTGACATACATTGAGAATATTTGCTACTAATAAACACTGCCTCATTTTTGACTTCTTATAAGCCAAGTGTTCTCAAAAAAAACTTTCAAAAAAACCCAAAACCCCAAATAAAACAAACAAAAAAACCCAAGAAAAAACCCTCATATGCAGCACATTATCGAGACCAGATCTGAAAGCTGAAAACCAATGCCTTGTTTTGTTTGAACTCTGTGATTTTCTAAATGTCCTTGCCACAGGTAGCACTCAATTTAATTAGGTTTTTGTCTGTAGAACAGTGTCTGCTTTGCCAAAGATAGAGGACTTTGGGCCAGTTCCAAGTGTCAATGAGAGAAAAACAAAATGTGTTTCAACACTAGCCCCCCATTTAGGCAAACCCAAATCATCTTTTTCTTATTTTTTTTTTCATCTTTTATTTCATCTGTATATAAAAATAAAACAGGCTTCTGAAGACAGCACTTATATGTTCAAATACTTATTTCCAATGCAAAGGCTTGTACTGTTTATGAAATGCCCTAAATAAAATAACTCAAAACAAGTCTGAAAAGGTAATCTGAAATCTTTTGCGTAATCCCTGCCAGGTTAAATATCTTTAATGGGATATCATCACTGCAAAGGACCACAAAGTTTTCCCTTCCAACAGACTGTTTCATTCTTTTGGAAGAAAAAAAAGAACAAGTCAAAATGAAACAGTATAGCTACAAGTAAATAGTGTTACAACAGACAATTATACGTTGCCTGAAGCTTTCAGGCTATTTGTATCTGGAACACATGAAATGACACCAAATTCACATTCTGAAGAACAAAAATCTTTTTCCTGTCTTTCATATTCTCATAGCACAGCTCTCTATAAACTGCCTTCTAGGAACAGTGCCTAAATTTGCAACATGATTTAGCAAAAAGTTAATTTAAGTCACTAATTCTTTTAATTTTTTCCACTACTAAATAAATTCAAAATAATGGAGTGTAATAAAAAGAACATTTACATAAAAAGATAATGTCTATAAATGTTTTTGTAGTTTGCAGGGAATATCTTCCAAGAGGAAATAATATCAGAAATATTTTCTTAATTCTGGTTTATTACATAATGTTTTTACCTAACAATAATTCCTTTCTTCCCTAACACTTCATAACACATACCAGTCTGAAACAGATTGCAATGCTTGTGGTTTGAATATAACAGCAGAATTTCAGGCACAGTGAAACTCTGTATTCTACCTTTTATCCCACCTGCATCCTTTTGACATCCCTATGGTAATTTCTGCCTCTGCAACTTGCTGTACTATTTTATTAAAAAAGACATGAGCTCTTCCTTCTTTCTGCCCTTCCCCCCAACTCTTTGCACTAAATTCGCAAACTGTTGAAAAACACTCACATTTTTATTTTACGGTGAGTTTAAAAATCAACCTATTTGTGCTTTTTTTTTCCTTCCCCTCTCTATATTTACTTATCCTTAGAGCACATTCAATCTGCATGCAGAAAATGAAAAAAAAAAACAAAACCAACCAAAGATGCCATAAAGGAATACTTGGTGTTGAAACAGAGACACTGGTCATTACTGGGATAATCAAAGACAAGTATATGACCAAAGGCCAAACTCTTCTGCAGGGCTTCAACCAAGTCATGTGAGAAAGAACAGCAGTAAAAAAATCATAACAGAACACTTTTTAAATATTGTTATTTAAATCAGATACTTTTGCAAGTCATAATTCCACACAAAAGAGTATTTTCTCTTTTGGTACAAAACACCCATTTATTTAATTTTATATGCTTATTAGGAATTTTGTGAAATATCAATCTGTCCAATTCCATCCTCCCACCCCCAAGCACTCAGGTTTTTAGGAATGTTCATAACCCAAACAGTGCTATATGATGAACTCCATGTAATGCACGCACCACATGAACTACAGATGAGGATTGTTTTTTTTTTTTTTTTTTTTTTTTAGATATTGTTCTACAAGTCAGAAATTCTAACACTACCTAAAAAAACTCCTAGTCGCATAAAAAGATGCAATAAACCTCTCTAACAGTAGCTGATTTGTATGCAACATTGACCATAAGGGTAACTCTTCAGTAAACCTGAATCTCATATATAATGCATAGCAGTTAATAAATCATAGTAAAATCAGGTGGCTTAAAGCCAACAATACCCAACTAGTAATGGAAAGAGGGGAAGATTTATAGAGAAACAGATTGTGTCTGGATTTTGCTTTTAAGAGGCTTCACACAGGAAGATCTTGCCGTGGTTTCCAAGTGGACACATCTGTGTCATGCTGACTCACTTCATCCCTCCCCCAGCATTGCTCCTCACTTACCGCAGGTGATGTCTCTTCTCTCCAAAATCTTCCTCTTTGACCTTCCACTGATTTCTTGTTTATCAGCTCCCCAACAGGCAAGCTGGAAAGGAGAGAGATCAAGATGAGTTCAGAGCATTGTTCCTGAAATTTCACAAAAAACATCCCACACTACATTTCAAATTTACAGAGAAAAAAACAGCCTCAACCCTCAAAAAGCCATGTTACAAGTTATTCAGTGTCATGTGTTTCCCAGATTCAAAATCCGATTTTACAGAAGGGAGAAAATGTACTTCAGCGTTCATGATGGGAAGAATGTTGGTTTGTTTTTCTTTAAATATGAAGGGTAAAACTGTTCTCTCTGTTCTCATTGGAGATCCAGAAGAGCAGGATATTAGGGAAGAGTGCTGCTGCACAGATCTGAGAAAATACTTTTCTTGCTTTTTTTAAAGCCTGTTCATGACGACCAGAGGCACTTAGCCAGACAAAAGTGTTAGCACAAGGTTAAGATGCAGCACTTTCATATTAAGCACGTTTGAAACTTCATCCAGATAATGTTATTTACATATATGTAAAAACTGACACAATACACTTATTTCTTAGGAGTCACGTTCTGAAGGTATATATAAATAACTAATGCTGAAGTTCTTTACTTTTAAGTTACCTTAGTGTACGTCATTCACTCTAACTAAGGGGAAAACATTTCTCTGCTTTGTTTGGTTATATTAACTTTATGGCTATCATTGCTGGGAGCATCCTGGTTCAGGATTTGGCTTTGGAAAACTGCAGAAAAATGTCTAAATGTCTAAATCGAATTAAAACTAAACCCCGCTTCCCCATGCTAAAAAGCAAACTACAAAACGACCATTTATGCCAGGTGCTCTAAAGCCGATTTTGTTGCTGGAAGTACCCCAGTGTCAGGCTGGTACCGCACAACAAAAAGCTCTGTCGAAACCAAAGGCAGCCTACAGCATGGCAATTCAAGGCACGAATAAACCAGGAACCGCGCTACCCAAACAAAACCAGAGCAGCAGAACCTCGAGGCGTCGCCCTGGGCTCAGCGGACGAGCCCTTTGCCGGGCGCGGCATCCCCGGGACGGCGGGGCGCTCCCGGCCGGCCGGCACGGCGCTGCCCGCCCGCGGCTGGCGCGGAGCAGCGGAGGGCTGCCCGCGGCGATGTGTGCCCGGCGGCACGGCACGGCACGGCATATCGGCAGGGACTGCCGACAGGCGGGGATATCGGCAGGGAGTGCCGCGCCGCTCCCCGCACACGCCGAGCTCGGGCGCGGTGTCCGCGGTGTCCGCCGGCAGCGCCGCCCGTGGCACCGGAGGGGCACTAGATGGCAGCACCCGCTTGCGCAATGCCGGGCTGGGCTGTGCCGGACTGAACCGTGCCGGGCAGGGCAGGGGGAGCTGCCGCACACCCTGCGGGGTCAGCAGCCCCCTGTAAACCCCACTGCCCCGGCAGCAACACCCTCCGCTGCGCAGAGTAACAGCAGTAAGAATAATAAGAATAAATTGTATACCCCAAACACAGCGGGACTGGAAGCAAAATCACCACAGCGAAATTGGCAGAAATAACGTGAAGTCTACCGTTTCAGAAGAAGATAAATATTTAAGTATTGCCTACTGCTGGGGAAGAGGATGGGATTTTCTCCATTGACCTCAGTAGTGGTGCGGTTGAGTTCAAAGAAGTGGGGCAATATATTTTTCACAGTGTTGCTCTTCTGCTTTCTTGTATTTTACAAAACTATTTCTTATTTCTTTACAAGACAAATTAGTTTTTTGCAACTTACTTGCAGTGTCAAACAGCAGCAACGATAAGTCCTTCCAAATGATGGCTAAAAGTCAGTTTCAAAAGTATTTATCTAGCGATGATGATAATAATAAGGAAATGAGAGCTTTTAACAGGTGATCGAAGTTTGTTCATATTTTGTGTATAGTTTGGTTTAGTCCACTTTGCAGATTTTTGCTGATGTAGAGCAATACAACTGGTACAAATAGGTACTGGTCTACAGAATTTTCTATCTCTGCAGTGCCTTAAAAAGATAGGAAGTTAATTTACATGAAATAACCTGTATGTAAAACTGTCTTGCAAAGAGATGGGCAGCCCCTACGATTTGTAGCTTCCACGTAAAGCAAGGGGGTCTCAGCTGCCACCACTCTGTCCTTCTGGAGGCACGGCAGGGGCCTGGCAAGAGCATCAATCGAGCCTGTTACCCTATGGCAGCTCTCCCAACACAGCATCCCCCGCATAAAGAGCTACAAGCAGAATACACTGATTTTTACTCCCTTGCTTCAGAATACTGCCCATCTGGATGTCAGTCACCAGAATCCTATCTTGTGCTGGTACAACTCCCGCAGGTGCTGCTGGAAGGAAGGACAAGCAAGAAGGTAACCACCCAGAAAGCAGCATCCACACACTGATACTATGAGGAATGCATCGCTGGAAGGTGCTGGGATTTCCAGTCCTCCCTACTTCATCAAAATGGAACAATGCAGCCAAGAGGATATACAAGCACAGAGAAGGCTGATGAATGAACGAACACGTTTCTTATGTGCTCAACTGCTGACAAAAAAAAGGTTTTTCACGTATCAACGTATGCATTGGATTATAGTTTTCTGGCAAGAAATGTAAACTTACTAACTATACTCCACATTGTCTTTACAAATAGCCAAGAAAGTGTTATTCCAGAATTCGTAGTCAGAGTTGGTAATATTTTGCAAGGAACAGTCTGCTGGCACGGTCTGAGGATGTACAGTCTGTACAGTGTCTCGGTCTGTGGTTTGACTCTATAGCTCTTAGCCAGAATATTCCACTGTCAATCAATTGTAAACAGAAAAAGACACTACTTTGGCTATTAAATAAAAACAAGAACATCTATGAAGTAAGAAGTTCAGATGAAAAAAATAGTAAAAAATTATAAACCCCCAGATCAATCAAGAAATAAATTATTGAAGATAAAGCATGTATTTTTTCTCAACAAGATCCCTAAAACTAGAACCAAAAAGAACAAAAATAATGAATATCTTTTGACCAAAATTCCAGTAAAAATACTATTTTGGTGGGAAGGAAGGGGTGGGGGTGGGGGGAGATGAGAAAAAAGAAAAATCAAGTAACACCCTCCTTTTTTCTCTGCTGCCTCAGCATCTTCTGCAAGAAAGTTGTGCGCTCCACATTCAAGAAGAGCGCTAATGACACTACATGGGTGCAGTTTGTCTGAAATACATTTAATTGCTGATTAATCCCAGTTTATCACTAATGGGTGAGATTCACAGAGCAGGTGGGGCCCCCCAAAATTTGCTTATAATGTTTTTTTAAGTCCTTGATATGCCAAGTAGATACAAGAAATACAACTGGAAAATAGTACACTAAGCTTTTGTATTATCTCGCATTTGGTAATGGTTTGTAATATGTGCTGTTTTAAATACTGGTACAAACTCAACAAAAGATAATGTAGGATTAAATAGAGAGGGTCAGAAGTTTGTGGAGAAGCACTGAACAGTAGCAGAGAAGCACAGCAGCTGTTACAGAGCACACAGCAACACCACAGAATAGTTTATGACAGGAAGTGAAGAAAATTCCCCAGTCCACCTGAAGCTACAGCAGGAATTATGTAGGCAACATATAGTTATTAAAATTGGAATGCAACCAAGACTTCAGGGGCTAATAATGCTTTTCTTGCAAGAGATAGCAAAAAAATCCCCAAATATCTTCATTGACCACAAACTGCAAGACCACAGCATTACATCTCAATTGAAAGACATGGCTTTTTCCATGATAAATTGTCACAAGAACGTGATCTTTCTGAGATGTGATTTCCTGGCCAGCAGTCTCCATTTCCTTCCAAAAACTGCAAAAAGACTTAGCGATTCTGGGTTTAAAAAAAAAAAAAAAAAATTATATTTGCATGTACAACTTTTTATATATATGTATGCATACACATATATACTATCATATATATATATAAATATATAAAAGAATCCTCTTAAAACCTATTGCCAGTGTTTAAAAAAACAGGGGCCAGTCTTGATTAAATGCAATTTGGCAGCCACAATGTGAATATATTTACTAAATATTGTGTCCATTAAATTTCTTTATGCTAAAATGTTATTATTTCTTGCTTAGAAATTAGCTTAATTTTACAGGCTAAATATTCACTTCAGTGTGAAATTAAAACACTTGACAAAAAAATTAAACTGCACAGAGTATGTAGGGTATTTTATGTCTCTGTCTATAAAACACATATGTGTCCTGAACAAATATTTAGGTATATGAATGTGCAGATTCTGAAAGCACACATGCATTGGAACCATAAATACTCCCAAAAGTGGAACACATACATTTATGCAGAGTGTATTTGTTTATACAAGTATGACTACAGTACATAAATATAGATAAGCCTTGTGTGTATTATACATTGAAGGTGCTTTAGTGTGATATAAAAGATTCTTTTATGATGAAATTTGAGACACGTGTTTCAAGGAAAACTACGTAGAAAATAGCTATCTAGCTTATCTCAGGATTGAGCAGTTAATGGGTGCTATTCAAATTTATCAGATCCTTTTTGCAGGCACTGTATATACTAGAAAAAACTAATTTTTTGCAGATGTTTATTTAAAAACAAACAAACTTGTTCTTGTACTTTGCTGCATTGAAAGATACAAATCTCTTGTAGAGACACAAAGCAGCTGCAAACCAGTATTGATTGCCATTATGTCTTACAACATAAAGAAGAAACATCTTTAAAAATGAGAATTTTTCTGGATGCATTCTGCTATCAATAAAATTAGGTGTCTTAGAAACTTCAATAAAATTGTACCCATAGTGAGGCTGCTAAAGCAGCAGAAAGAATTTATTTTTCCTTTCTTTAAATGCAGCATAGTAAATGCTGAATATGTTAGAAAAGAATTACTTAGAATGTAAAATCTAGTGTTTGGAAGAAAGAAAATATGTCAAATTTCGAACTTCTACTTCTGATCTCATATATATATTAAAAAACTCCAACTACTGTACAGTCTTTAATTACAGGAGAATATTAATTTTTCTAGCTTTATTCTGTGCTTTATTTGCTCCTAATGCAATTAATGCTGGACAAACAGATGCAACATTGAAGACTTTAACTTTGCGACCTAAATGGCTTTCTTTTATCTTCAAGGAGAATTTTTGAGATACACATTGAGTAAATACGTAAACATTGGGACTTCTTCACTGCATCCTCCCTCCTCAGAGATTTCTTTCCTTAAATCAGTATTTTGAAAATCACACTGAGTCTACAGTCCAGAGTAGGGCTGGACTCAATGATCCAGTGGGTCCCTTCCAACTCAGCATCTTCTGTGATTCTGTGACGATGTTGCTACAGTTTGCATCAAATTCCAGTATCCCCAGTTCTTGGCTTATGTCAGATCTGCCAGGTACACACCAGTGAATACATGCTCTGCCTTCACACTACAGGATGGCCAGGCAAGAGCCAGCTTCTGCCTGCGAGTTATGTGACCACATTAACTTGTTACAGCTTCAACTGAGGGAGCTTACATCCACACCGTTCATCTCACCGTGAGAACTGCTACCAGAATGTGCAATTACAGGCTTGTCTACAAACACACGAGAGAGTGTTAGCCCAGAGGATTCTCTGTGAGACTCTGCCCTCTGCTACAATTACTGATTTTACCACACAAATTGCAATATTAAGTGCACGTTTGAATTCTGGGCTTTATACATATGGCTACATGCTCAGAGTCTTGAAAGTTTGCCCATTATGCTGGCTGCCTAGGGTAACGTTATGCACTGCCCTTACGCCTAAACTAAGGCTATGCCTTTTTTTTTTGTTTTTGTTTTAAGATAATAATTCTTTTAGTGCCTGAAAAAAAGAGGCACAAATAACTAGGGTTCAGTTTCATTCCCCAAATTATTTGTACTTACACTCTGCTAGAAATTTAGCAGGCATTATTTGTAACTATGAATCAGGAACATAAACATTTACATGACCTTGGCATTCACATCACAATTAACTATAAATTCTTACTCAACTTCTGATTATTTATGGTCTTGGGCAAGTGTAAGCATATAGAGGCTTTCACAAGGCTAACCAAAAACCTATCCACAACTTAAGATTGGCTTAAGCAGTATTTGCAGTATAGGAGATCTGATCCTACGGACAGCTATTCCCAAAATAATCTGATAGAAATAAATAGGAGAGCAGACTCAAACAAAGATTATTCACACATGGACACATTGTGAGATTGGGCCCTACTTTCTAATTTATGACTCTGGACTTGAAAGCACAAAGTATTAAATTCTTTTGTTTAATCCTTAGTTATTTGTCCTATTTTGTATTTTATTTTTAATTCCTTGCTTCTGTTGTTTCCCCCTCCCCATACCAGTCATTCCTGTTTTCTTTACCTGTACGTTTTTGAATACCTCAAGCAGAGAGGAGATGTTTGCAGATGGCAGGTACAAGGGTGAGGGGATGAGCCCACACAAGAAGCAACTTGTTGGTTCAAACAGCAAGCGAGCAAACAGTTAGCAGATTTGGACTGCTCATCACAGGGTAGGGGCCTGGACAAGATGACAGCAACAGTCTGCTTGAAGGTAGGTTGGGACCATTACTGGTAATTATAGTTAATCAGCAGCAATTGTCTTGACCAAGATACAGATCAACATTGAGCACTAACCTAACAGGACCTAATGAGTGTAATGGAGGATGAAGAAAGCCTGATTAAACTTGCAAGGCACTGAATGACCTGAGCAGATGAGGCACTATAATTCCCAGACCCACTCTCTTCTCCTCTTCTGCCTCCAGTCCCAGGTGCTGATGAAAACGAGTCTTGTAGCTATGTGATGATACAGACTGTACCACAGTATGCTCTCAGTAGTGGTTAATGGGTCAGAAACATGAGAAATTAAATTGAACTTTGCATCTGATATGACTAGATATAGTTTTATGCCTTTTTTTTTTTTAAGCAACTGTTGACTGATACTATGCTATATAGCAATTTCTTAAAACTAATCAATAATGTTGTTTAGTAGTCTAAGGCTATTGCAATACACAGACTGGTTTTTAAAGCATTTTGCAGAGGTAATGAATACCTAAGCATTAAATATAAGTGAAAAATGGTACGTGCCTTTCTGTATCCTTGTTTGCAGTGCTCTTTCCATTAGAGCTTAAACTGGTAAGTTTTCTCATGAAACTTCTGTGTAGGAACAAACACTTTTAATCCTTAAGATCCTCAACAAGTATATAGTATTCTCATAAAATATTGATTGCAAGATATGTATCATTTTTGCAGGTAATTAATTCTACATAAATTTTGATCTGAAATGTTCCTGATTAAAAATAAAAATCTGAGAAAAACAAATTTAAGAAACATGTATTTTGGCCTTTATAAGAAAAAATGTATTATTGCAATAATTGCATATTTTGCAAATTGAAATTAAAAAAGGTATTGCTTCTCACAGTATATGCTATGCAACAAATAATAGTAGCCTTTAAGGAAAAACATGCTATAAAACAGTTTTATCTATTGACTCTTCAGGGTTAAGAAAATGAATGTGAAGAAGAATTAGTTACAGTTCTCTAGACTTTCCCAAAATGTAAGCACAGATGTATGGACTACTTGCTGAAATACAACCTTGTCAATAATCCTTGTACTTTAAAGGAAGAGTAGTTTGGCAAAAAGTAGGAGAAAACCTGGGCTTCTAGTGTGACAGAAGCCATCAAAATGTCTAAAAGCCAGCCAGCATTTGGTACACCTGTGTTTTGTCAGACTATAATGATACTTGTTTCTCAGACCGGTCGTGTTCTCATATATGCTTCACACTGCATACATACTTTACATCAATTGTGTAGCCAGTTTTAGCAGGAGTGGATAGCTGGAAGCAAGTCCTTATTTAGCAGAGCATCTCTGCTGGGCCCCACGTTGTTGTCTGGTGGTTTGCCTTTTTGTGTGTCTGTGTTTTGTTTTTTGTTTTGGGGTTTCTTTTTGTTTGTTTGTTTGTTTTGTCTGGTCTTGATAAAATTTTTACTGAGCTAAAAGGACATCATTATTACTGACAAAAATACTATTACCAGTTCTGCACTAATTGAGTAGCCTGGTGCAGCCCAGTCTTTCCCTGCTATGCATTTTGCTAAGTGACTAACCTCCTTTTTCCCCTGTCTAAATCCTGCCCAGTCTCTTAGCTGGCTATCTAACTCTGCTTGGCCGTTTGCTCTAGTAAGGCAGGCAAGAAAATTACAGTCAGGATACACTATCTCTTTCCCATCCTCTACCCCCCCAAAATGCCAGAACAGAGCAAAAGTAAGGGGTATGCTCATATTGGTTATTTCATTCAGAGTGAGGATGGTGCTGTGGTAGTAGATCTCAAACATCTAGGGAAAAAGGAGGATTAAAAAAAGAATGGGTGAACTCCCTGTTAGACCCCAAAACCCATCCTGCAGTTCCTGTATTGTTGTATTAGTCCTATTGAATTAGCTACAAACCCCACAAAACCAGGAAATTGTGCTATATCATGTTTTCTGAATAAAATAAGCCCGGTTATTTCTCCCAGCATCACATTGCGCTGGAGCTTCAGCTACAAAATGAGTCTGCCAGAGAAATTCTTCCCGTCAAAAGGGGAGAACTAATTACACAGAAGCAGGCACATACAAGCCTCCAACCACTCTCCTCTGCATGATACAATCAAGTCCAACCTGCCTTTTATCCAAGCAGTTCAGCAGTATCAAGGTTAATGTATTCTAGTGCCAGTGTACTGGCACGTATACTGTGAGGATAGGGCATATCAGATCTATTGTTACGAGCCTCTGTGATGCTTTGGGCACTCTCTTTGGAAAAGGCACTGCAGAAAACCACATATACACTCAGATTTCTGTGTTGATACACCATGCTGACTGGGTGAAGGGTAAGAGAAAGCAGCTCCAGGGAGGAAAGGAGTTTGCCGTGAGGGGGTCAAAGAGCTCAATTTCAACACCAGTTTGGGCCAGCTGTGCACCTAATCTACATTTGCATTTTGGACAGACAGGAAGAACAACACTAGAGACTGGGCAACTTTTAGGCAAAGTTGAGGACAAATATAAAAGATCTAATAAGATTTGGGATGAAAGAGGAACAACAGGTTGAGGTTTATTTTTTACCTAAGCATCTTTTCTGAAAGAAATATGGGACAGAAAAAGCTAGTGCCTACTATATTTAAACTCTAAAAAACAGAGTAACCAACACAGACAAGACAGATTACTTAAGCAATTGACAGAACCTCTAAAACTATCTAAGATCATTGCGAGGTGGTCCAAGGTACTGATGAAGTGCATTAGGGATACCTAGAAGCCCAGTATGCATATAAGGCATCCCATGGTTGTTACTTTTCTTATGAATAAAAACCAAAAACCAACCAACCAAAACCCCACCAAACAAACCCACTACAAAGCATTAATGATCTAGAAAAGATCAGTTTTTTACTTTCTTCATATTTAAGATGGAACACATTTTTATAACAAATCCTGTACTCAAAAATTAACTGTTGGATTGAATGTAGGCACACTTCAGTTACTTTTATTGCTTTTGTAGAAAAGTGTAAGAGATGGAGAACGAACTGCGTTGTTACTGCCGAGGTTCTCTCCCCCCCCACCCCAGCTGGTCATTCTCTCTCAAACATTTATGGCTCATTTTTAACTAGAAAGACATCATTCTCTACTAGATGGAAAAGCCTTTTACTACTCAGCCCTATTCTCTCCATAAAGACATTTAACATTGTAATTCAATTCTATCTGTGTTCCTTTTAATTCCCTCACCACAACACATTTTCTCCCTTTTTTCTTAATTCATTTTATATCCTCTTTGACCTCTCCAGTTTTTCAACACCATTTTAAATGTGCTGACACCAAAACAGACTAGACTACACCAGATGAACTAGCCTTGCCTCAGAATTTTTCATGCAAAATTTAAATATTATAAGAGTATGATCTGGAGACAATGAAGCTTTTGCACAAGAAATTATGGTTAAGAAGAGAGGATACACTGCCAATGAGCTGTTAGTGAACAGAGCTAATGTGACATTAGAAATGTTCAATAAGAAAAGAATGGTTTTTAAGATACAAGAATATTTACCCACCACCTATCTCAGAAGTCAAAAATATTTTTAATTGTTTAAAGAAGCCCATTTACTACTGTCAACCTATTACTGCCAAACATTGCACATGACTGAGATTCCTATTTCTGTGCAGAACGTGTAAGAGAGTAGGTTTAGATTAGATAATAGAAAGAAATCCTCCACTGGTGTGAGGCAATGGAACAAGTTGCCTAGAGAACTTGTGGATGCCTCATCCCTGCAAATGTTTAAGACCAGCTTGGATAGAATTCTAAACAACCTGGTGGCATGAAAGGGGTCCCTGTCCATGGCAGGGAGATTGGAAATTGATGATCTTTAAGGTCCCTTCCAACTCAGGCCATTCTATGAGTCTGTGATATTATGCTCCCTGACAACCACAGGAGTGAAGAGTTCTCCCTTATCCTGTGGATTCTGTGCATCTTGCTGGTGCAGACATCATTCTTTTGTGTGCTTAAATCAGAGGTGGGTCTGAAGTAACTACAAAAGTTTGGGATACCTGATAACAAAGCCTGAAGAAAACCTTAGGCCCTTACAAGGATTACTAAAAGGCTTTATTCCCAAGCATTCCAAGGATGGGAGCACTATCAGTCACATTCTCTATTAAATGTTCCAATGGATTTCACATCTTATTCATCCTGGAATTAATTATTCTCAATGTCACCTTGATTGAAATTGTATCAGCACAAGATTATTGCAGTACAATTATCCCTGACTTGCATCATGTGAATGAATATAAATGTTAGAGATAGTTTACCTACACCAGTTTTACATGACAAGCTTGTGGGGATTGCTTGAAACAGTAGAGCTCCTCCTCAATATATAGCATATTTACAGAACTGGAGATACATTGTTTGAACTTTCTTCCAAAGCATCTAGTATATGCTAAAGTGAAAGTAAGACAAACCTAGTAGATCTTATTTCAGTTGCTAAGCAAATTAATTCATGACTCTTGTTAAACTTCCTTATGTGCAGGTTACTCCCAGTCTATGTTTTCAGTTTGTGCTCTTCTCTTTGTGTAAAAAAAGAAAAGAAAGGGGTGGTGTCTCTTTATAGTTTACCAAATATTTCTGTCCTTGAACTTCAGGGCCTCTTTTTACCTAATTCTTACTAGAATAATGCATTCTCTGAATAATGAAAAAGTTCTTTTACTTAAGGGAAATCTGATTAAATGAACTAAAAATCATATCTAGTCGTACCCAAACAAATACTACACTCTTGAAGGTAACAGAAATTGTTAGATGTCACTTGAATAACATATATGTTTTTACAAACAAGACCTTTGCAGTTTTAGTGAATCCTACAAAAACTAAACAAAACCAAGCAAGCAAAAATTCAGAAGCCCAGCCAAGTGAAGATTGAATCTAACAGGAAAAAAAACACAAACAAAAACAAAAGATAAAAAAGCAACCACTGAAATATCTCTGACCTCAAATTCCAAGAGAAATGGAATGAAAGTATGAGCACTTATGGACCGGTGAATTAGAGGGGCACCTGCTTTATTCATATTCCTTGGCTTGCCATTTGAAGGACTAGAAGAATACATATAACTGACTATTTCTTTCTTCAGATTTTCCTTTTAAATGTGGTATCTCAGAATCCACTTTTAAAAACTTACTGACAATCAAATTCTGTAGGCTCTGCTTACACAACTATTGATGTAATAATCCTTGATTCACTGTACTTGGAAATGATGAAATCAGTTAGCTTTTAACCTTGGTAGCAAATAATCATGATGATGCGTTTTTATGAATATATACAAATTTCATTTTTGTTTTGTCCTTGCATGATGAATGTTTCACTGCACATCATCAAGGGATAACTGATATGCTGCTTATTTAGCATAACCAAGGTGCTCAAAAAGATGAATTGCAGCAACAGTTTCCAAAGTGGAGAGAGCGGGATAGATTATGATCAATTTTGGTGCAAGTGGACCTGAAGCATGAACTTCCAAAAACAGGACTTTTTTTGGATTAGATAAGAATCCAAGTCTTGGTCAAACTTACTTTAGCCTGAAGACTTAGGCATAATTCAGAAAGACTCCTGTAGGATCCTAGTTACACTGTGCTTCAGAGAAGAATCAAAAATCACTGTGCCTGTTGCCTCTTCCCCCCTCAAAAGTACAGGAGAAGCCAGAGATTAAGACCATAATTTGGCATAGGAAGTCATAAAATCATTTAGGTTGGAAAAGACCTCGAAGATCATCAAGTCCAACTGTTAACTCAGAACTGCCAAGACCACCACTAAACCATGCCCCTAAGTGCAACATCTACACGCGTTTTAAATATCTCCCAGGGATGGCAACTCAATTGTTTCCTTGGGCAGTCTGTTCCAATCAATAATAATCATTTCTGTGAAGCAATTTTTCCTAATATCCAATCTAAACTTCCTCTAATGCAACTTGAGGCTATTTTGTCTTGTCCTATTGCTTTTTACATGGGAGACAAGACCAACTCCCCCCTTCACAACAACCTCTTTTCAGATAGATTTAGAAAGCAATAAGGTCTCCTTTGAACCTTCTTTTCTCCAGGGTATACAACCCTAGCTCCCTAGCCACTCCTAAACTTTTTGCCCTAAACTTCAGGGGCAATGATTCACCTTAAACAAGGTAAATATAAACTGGTGCATAGGAACACCCATCTTAATCAGTGCCTAAGTCCTATAGTGATTACAAATACCAGTTTGGACTGGAAAAAACAATCTATTTGATCAGCTCATTTACTCCATTATTATAAAAAACATTTTCTTATTTCAAGGCTGAAAAATTCTCACTATTTACTACACAGAGATACAGATGAAAGAGGCTGTATTAATTTTGGGTTTAAGCAAACAGATTTTTGTTCACTGCTTTTCTTTTACAAATGGAAACCATCTGTCAGTTTTGGGGTTTTTTTCAGGTCCTTCTAAAAAGTCTCTTACTAGTTGCTTTTTCTCATACTTGAATTTAAAATAAGCTGATTTTTTTTTTAAGTGGTTAAACAATACCAATGTTTCCCAAAGGTAATTTTATGGATATACTTTTGTTTTAGAAGTTCCTGACAAAGAGTCAACTGGAAATAACTGAATCAGTTATAGTGCATTCATACTTGTCTAATACTATATTAATTCAGAAATAACTAAGTCTAATCCCTCAAAAAGGGAGAGTGCTGAATCTCCTTTGTTTTACCTGAACTCTTCTTACAATTATAAAGCCAAGTCTACTGGCTCAGAGATTTGTGTTGCCATGTGCCAGTGACTGGCATGCCTCACGATCAGCTTACTACCTGCCATAGCCAGCCCTTGATTCTTACTGGAAACATTAAACATTTTAGTGTGGTTGCAACACCCTGTCCCTCTTGCCATTTAAATCAGGCTACATTCTCTCTAACCTCCCTTGGGATGCTGTGCAGTATACTGTACATCTGAGATTAGCTTTGTGTGGTGGCTGCATGTAAATAACTTTTCAGCTGCTTCTGTTGGTTCGTGTAGAGGTAGACCAGATAGAGTTGCCAACATTCACATCTGAAATGAAGGATATTCTTGGTCTCGCTCTACTTGTTTTTTCTGTCTCGTATATTCTGTCTGTGAGCTCTGTTACAACTACATTTTACAGGGTCCTCTCCTAGCAAAGTTTCCATTGATATATTATTATTATATATCCATTTATATAGACCCAACTGTGTTATTTCCATTTTATTGCAAGGACATAAAGGCTGGAAATCTACCAAAAGTACAGAAAGGAGCCTAAGAGCCTTTGAAAGTAAATGCCTTAGGGAAATACCGAGTATTAAATAAAGTTGATTTATAGCTGTTGCCAGAATTTGTCAAAGCTTGAGGACTCCTTAAATCTAAAGTTATCCAGAAGAAAAGGTAGAAATACTTATGTTAGCAATACCAGTCGTATCACTGTTAGATATACTTGTTAGTTGTTGCCAGCATACGTGCTGGCATGATGAATGAAGTAGTCCCAGCCAGAACGCCCCCCTTCACCGCAGCCCCAAACAGTTCTTACAAAGGTTGCACCAACAAGAAAGCACTTGTAATACAACACAGAATAAGATCTGTTTGCCTAGGAAGGTTTCAGATTTGTAATATCAGATCCAACAGCAATATTAGATATGCAAGAAGATGAGAACATGCAAAACTGGTCTTCCTTCACTGAAAACTCCCTAATCCATACCAAAGATTTCTGTCTCTCTTTGTCCCTTGGGGCATTGGCTGTCTAGTTTACAGCAATGAAAGAGGTAACAACAGCTGACCTGTAATTAACAAGTCACATGCAAACTCTTTGTCCACCTCTACATGTTCCATCCCTGGAAGTGTTCAAAGAGAGGTTGGATTGGGCTTTGAACAACATAGCGTAATGGAAGGTGTCACTGCCCATGGCAGTTAGGTTGGAACTAGATGATCTTTAAGGTACCTTCCAACCCAAACCATTCCAGGATTCTATAATTGCAAGATAATATGGCTTAGCTTTTAGTAATTCACAGCAGGGTTAGGGCAATTGGTTGTGCACTGTTCACAGTGAAGCCTTTATATAGCTGATTTGTACATCAGACCATCAATCTATACATCAGTCATTTCGGAAAAAATACACATATATATGTGTGGAGATATATATATAAATGCCTCTGCTGATAATCACTGTCACTTCTCCCCACATTTTTAAATATCTTTCCTAGCCACTCCTCTCATTCTTACTCCTTACAGTCATTATTACCTTCCTGTCTCCTTAGCCAGCTCCTCTTTCATTTATATTGTTTGGAGACAGGCTCCCATAGACATATCCTTTGAAGAATTCAGTTGCCCATTTAAGGAAAGGAATGAACTCTTGCTCCTATTAAGTATTTCATTCACTGATAGGCACTGATGTTCTGTCCTTCTGAAAGCATTCTCTACATGTCTCAAGCCTCTGGGCAATGCTTTAATGCACATAAATTAAGAAAAACAAACGGTAGAGATCAGCATCACATAGGCCAAATTAATAAAATAGAGCCTAATTACTTCAAGTTGGAGGCAATCTCAACACTTAAATTCTCAGAATAAGAGAATTTTCTCACAGATTAGAGGAGTCATGGTGTTTGGGAAACTGTCTTTTCAGAGAACTTGGTTTACCTTCCATTCTGTGTTATGCAACGCTCCAAATCATGCTAAACATTCTATGTCTGGGACATAGTCAGCAGCAGACTTGGGACTTGCTGGTAATTGAAAGCAGGTTCTGAAGCAATGATTATCACACAGTAAAACTACAGTACTCCACATGCTGCACAGGGCCAGCCAGTAACCCTAGCCATTTTCTTTTCATCTGAGAGAACAGAACCGTGCACTTGAATTTTTTTTTCCCAGTCAAGCAGTAAATGCACTGTGAACTTCATTTTCAAACTGTGTTGATATCTCTTGGATTTACTAATCATCAAATATCAACCCTGCACTGGAACAAGACAAATGGTTACAAGTTCCAAGACAGTAAGTCAAAAGACTATTACACATTATGCAACTGTAAGCTAGCCAAAAAGCTTCCATCTACTTTGGCCTAGTGTCAGGCTTTCAGAGGTGTGATTCACTGATTCTGAGAAAGAGGTTTCAGTCTGAATTGTATACCTGGATTTCACAAAGCATTGCGGCAAGTTTCTCAAAATAGTTCAAATTCCTATCCCAATTCACTTACATACATTGTCACTTTAACACCCCTGAGGATCTCCTTTAAGCATAATTCATATCTTGTGCTTACAGCAAGAGAAACAACCAACCACAATTTTTTTCTTGGATTTGGAAGGGAGCTGCATCTGCAAGTATTTGGTAAGACACCTTGGAATTTGCACAGCCCTTACCATGAGAACCAAGTCAAGACACCCATTAGAGATCCAGTTGCCCCTCCCAGTAGAAAAGTACAATTAAGGGAAGATAACCCAAAATTTACCTGAATTGATCTGGGTGGTGGGTTACCACATATTTTGAACTTTATGGGAATAACTTCCATATGTGTGTGTGTTTCTCACCTTAATCAACTCACAAAGCAGAGTTCTGCTCCCACTTCTGCAGGATCCCAGTGCACCATGTCTGTTAATTTCCAGTTTTAAGTGGTTGCCTACTCAGTAGAAAACATTCTTTTCCCTCTCAGCATTGCAGATTTCCTCAAATGTTTGCCATTACTTTTCATTGCTACTAATAGTTGGTATTTCAAAGGCCAATTAAGGCCATCATTAACCCTTTTATAATGTTATTGCCAACCATGGCTGGCGTGGACAGATAGAAGTGAGAAAACTGCATGAATGATACAGAAAGTCCGAACTCCCTTTCAAATCGCTGCCTTGGCTTTGCAGAGCGAGCAGGATTAAAGTGTAGTAAGAATTGATTTTCTCACAGAAGTCAGGTATAGCTATCTACACAGCAATCAGGTTTCTGGAGCAAGAGAACATAATTTGTAGAATGACTTGATTTTTCAAGGACTGCACCTGATATATGTCTGTGCCTTTTTTGTCATTGTCTAGTGAACAAAGAGGGTGGCAAGCTGAAAGTTGGAAGCTTGATGGGTGAGACACTTTCACAAGCAACTATTAAAATGATATTTTGGTGTTTGAATTGAACTTTACAGGGATAATTTCCATATGTGTATGTGTGTTTGTGCTTGTAATCCTAAAATTCTGACAACATGAATGTAAATTTCATATGACAGCAATTTCTAAAACACTATAAACTTGACAACCCAAGTTCTTCCTTAAATATTAACATCACACAAACATTTGCATTGAAGATGTTTTAAATAACAGCTTTTCAGCCTCTTATAGTAGTTTAGCAAAGGTGCAGTTTATTATTAGAATATGAACTTCTTAAAATATTTTATGATGTCTATTCTGAATTTCAACTGTCTATAAAAGCCCTGTTTTGCATGTTGTTCTACTACTGATGAAATGCAAATTGCCTTCTTCAGGCTTTCTATTAGTCTGTACATTTCTCTGCTTCTTCATCATAAGTCACTGGTTTTGCTGGAGCAAGTTTAACTGTAAATGCTAAAGTCTGCAAAACTGGATCCTCTTGTAAACTTTTTCTTGTTAGCTGTTTTTCAGTTTTGTGATGTTAGAGCTAAAACAATGTGTTCAACCTCTCAGTTCTCACTGGTTTTATTTAATTATTTTTCTAGCTACAAAGTCAAACAGTTGTCAGTGACTTCTGCTGCAGAAACTTGTCAACCTGAGATCTAGAGAGTTTAATGAAACATGGAAAACAGTGTTTCCAGACTTTTAAAATGGCTTCAAGTGCCTTTCATGATTTCACAGTCAACTTTCTTCTATTTTTAAATTTTTTTTCAAATTTTTCCTTTGCATGGTCTTTTTCACAGAAAAAAAAATAGAAGGAAAGTTGGAACTGAAATTATTTGGGGAAAGTAAAAGGTTTTAAATAAGCAAAGTCAATGATCTGAAAAATAGATCCACATTCTCTTGGCTGTAAAAGTGTCTTTATAAACCTCTGATGTTATTGAAACACTAAGGGATAAAAAATTTCACTGCAAGGTATAATTTTTTCATCTTGACAGTAGCTATGTGACTAAGACTAGACCTATTTCCACAATTTACCCTGATGGAAGGCACTGGAAGAGTTAATGATGTCTTCCTTTTTCTTCACCTTGGAAAATAAGGAAACAACAGGACACCAGAGAGATTAGAAACTAGATCCCAGGATTTAACAATCTTAAAAAGAAAAGTTCCATCCCCGAAGTGCTGCATCTTCACAAGCTCTGAAAAAGAGCTACCTGTGATGTACAAAGAAGTTGCAGTTTACCATATGAAATACACACACTCTAGAGAAAATAGTTCACTGAACAGTGAGTCCAAGATGAAACTTCATTTTTTCTGGTTTAGATGTGCATCACTTGAATACACACAAGATTTTACATGTTTCTGCTGCATTAGGGTAGTACTGTCTGTGCTATAGAAGTTTAACATTCATAGGATAATCAATCAACGAAATAAAGAGCATTACAACTTCGGTTCAATTTCATGGGGAAAAAAAAAACCACTTTTTTTTTTTCCCCTGAAAAAAGTCAAAGTTATAAAAGCAGGCATAAGAGCAAATGTATAATTTCAAGTTGCAGATATATTAATACTTTCAAGAGATAATCATGATGCTATCGGAAGACCTCTTGGGTTCATTTTTCCTTTTGGTGTCAATATAGGTTTTTAAGTAAGGATAGCTTTGATTATGCTTTATTAAGCACTTTTTTCATTAAGGAATTGGATCAAGGAAGTTGCTAATCTGGATTCAAACCATAGCTCTACCACAGAAATCCTATGTGCTTCTGGGCAAATCATTTAACCTTTTGAGGCTCTGGTTCCCAGTTTGTAAAATAAGGATAACAAGACTTCATTATCCCACCCTTTACACATCTTATGTGCTTACATTGCAAGTTCTGTGGAGAAAGACTGTATTTGTATAGTGCCTGGCACAATGGGGTCTGGATAATCTACTGGGGACTCCAGACATCACCATCATACAAATATATTTTATGCATATAGAAATTCTTAAAGGCTCTGTCAACTTAAAATTCCTAGAGTACTGCCTCAAAGACAAGCTCTGGGTAAGTCTTATCTCCCTTTTGACAAGCTTGCAAATCCTTGCGATATACATTATTCACGTTAGCACCATTTCTGATTACCAGGTACCCAGTTCTCTTGGGAACCACCTCTGAATGTCATATTTACAGACTTGCACTAAAGTATATTGAAATAGGTATCAAGCCTGGGGAGCTAAATGCTGCAGTGAGTTAATACATTAACCTTTCACATCTGGAGACCTGAGGTGAAGCCCTGGTTCTGCTGAAGTCTGCAGCAAAGTCTCACTGATGTGAGCACAGCCAGGAACTGACAGAGGTTATTCAAGCACTGCTCCAGTCATGAGTGAAATAATTTAGCACCAGCCAAGTGTCCCACCCACCCTGAGCTACCAAAGGATCTGACACCTCACAGTGATTTGGCATAGCAACTTCTTCCCAAAAGCTGGAATAGCAGAGAGGGCTTGCCACTGTGACCCAAGGTGCTGCAGAAGTGTTTTGAGAAGCCTTTTACTTGTCTCTTAACAATACTTTCAGGCTTTATGCTCCTGCCTTTGCACATACAACTCATATATGCCATATTCTTTCCACCATACCCAAATATGACAACTGCCTGCATTAGAAAAGAATATTTTTCTAGATAGTAGGAAACAAATTCCTTACTATGATTACCTTTGAGTTATTTGATCAAGATATTTCAAACAAATTTAACACCAACAAAAGAATTTAAAATTGCCATATGTTCAGCTTTAAAAATAGTGTGCATCACATGTCTAACTCTAATGCTTGCAATAACCTCTAGAGAACAGTAGAGGAAATACTCAAGATCTTTTCTATTTAAAAGTAAATCATGATACCAATATGTCCAAGATTGAGAATCCACACCAATAATAATATACATCCCCTCTGTGATCACTCCTTATCGGTTCCATACTAATTTCTGAGTCAGACCTATTTCAAGAGAATGTTCTCTAAGAAACATAAAACTCAGGATGTCACTTCCAGAAGAAAGTAGTCTCTTCAATATCTTCCTGCAACTGCAAATATTCATCGAGCCAGACAACATATTTCTTCCTCTTACACGGTTAAGGGTAAGTCCAGCGTGGCGTGAAAAGATCCCTCTGCTCTTCATAAAATTTAGGAAGAAAACTTATCTAGATTTGGGATGTTTTTCCTGGGAATCCTAAAGTTCAAAGCAAATATTGCAAATATAGGGTTAAAAAAGCCAGTATGTTTACTCACATTTAAACAGGAATATAAAGCTGTTTGGCAAAGTGTTTTGCAGAATGCTGTTTTCATCTGTCATAATTTTAGTTATTCAAACAATAAGTGTTATTGAAAATTCCTGTTCCTACAAGGCTAGGTCTCAGTTCATGGTTCAGTGATTTATTTTAGCCATATTCTATCAGTCATATTCTGTGATAGAGTAAGCACTGATAGGAATTAAATATTAGCATGTGTTAGCTTTCACGATGAAAGAGAGGAATGCAAGGTATGGGTAGCAATGAATTGCAAAACAGGTACAAAACTGCTGGTACCAGACACACAAGGGCAGTAATGGCATCTACAGTCAAGTGCCTCAGTTGTAATACCCAAAGGAAGATGCTTAAGGGTCGTTATTAATTATCCCAAGACACTGTCTCTGGAGCTGCATAGACCCATTTCTCATTTTAAAATTAATGTTGTTATTATTATTCCTGCTTTAAAAAGTGGTATACTCAGGCACTCAGTGGAGCCTTTTTGAGAGGAATATTAAAAATTTGAACATCTTGTGTCTGGTCCAGCCAAGGAGGTGCTGCCTGTCTATTTGATAGTCATATAATTCCTTACATTCATTTTGAAGGCAGCACATTTCATTGTGTCAGAATCACAGGACTGCCAGCAGAAGGAGGATGCTAGGCAAAACTGAACATCCACTTAACTGTGAAAGGGTTATTCAAAATCTGGAGCTTTCACCACTTTTCTTGGGAAAGCGTATTTTAGTCTGATGGAAATGACATCAGTTATCTAAATACGTCATAGGATGTTAGAATATTTGGGAAAAAAACCCAGAGAACCACAAAAACCACAGAGATTTTTGTTGTACACAAATACTTGAAGTCTGCAAACCATCTGTGTAACTTCTCTTTTGAAGAGTTTGAGTCCCACACACATAACCTAGCTCATGTGGAAAACCCCCCACATCTAGCATGTCAGTCAACTGATTTTTCCTCTTTGTTAATGTAATTCAATAGCAACAAGGGCAGGTGTTTAAACAATTCTGATTTCTCATTGAATCTTACCTGCCTATTTTCCTGCCTGTGACACTACAACTAGTATGTTAGGCATTGTGGAAAGAACTCTTATAGTGACATAAAGAATATATCTGTCAAATGGTTCCCAAACCCAGAGTGTTAATTTTACATAACTTAGTTTTGTGCATCTAACCCCCTTTTTCCATATACTTTGTTTAAGACTGAAAGTAGTGTAGTATTATACTCCTATGTACTTTATATTCAGACTGATTTGTTCTAGGTAATGGTTCATCCTCCCTACAAGCACAGGAGCTGGCAGGAGGAACTACAGTTTCTTGATTCTCAAGAGATGATTTTGAAAGAAAGGTGTCACACAGAGATCTCTCTGTTGAGCTAAAGAATCACTTCTTAAAAGCATTACCAATAAGCACTATTACCACTTTAGCTGATATGCACCACACTTACGCATATAGACATGCATGACCACAAAGGAAACTAAAAGAAATGAACTATTTAGCAAAGGCAGCGTGAATTAGTATTTTAACATTTTAAGTCAAGAAAATTCCTTCATAGACTGATTGTCAGAGTGCTTATTTTGAAGAAAACTCCTGAACATACTGGTCTTTTTTAAAAGCTTTGACTCATCCAGACTAACGTGAACTGCTGTCCCAACATGGAAACAGAGAGGTTGCTGAACATACTGGACTAGCAATTAAAACAGACTGAGACATTGAACTTACACATGGAGTTTATGAACCTCATATAAAATGATTTCTACAGTCAAACACATTCATATATTCAGGAGTTTTACACAGCATTTGAGATGACATAAGGTGTATATCTGCTGAAATATAGGGGGCAACATCTGGGATTTAAGCTAAATTATTCATTGCTATCTTAATATATCACATAGAGATAAAAGAAAAAAAGGAGAAAAGCAGCACAGAAACCCTCTGTAAAAATCAAGTTTCTTTCCACATTGTATGCTGTACTGCAACACAATATGCTGCTTTTGACGCTGCTGAATAAAATGCAAACTAGTCTGTCAAGGGCTGCTGTAGAATCATGTGCCCTTGAGGGAAGTCACCTCAGCTCTTGGTTGGGTTACAGCAGGGGGAACAGGCTTATGTCTGAATGCAGAATCAAGCTTCCCATGTGTTTGCTGTTTACTCAACAGAGCACGAGGGGGTTTTCAAGCCCATATGGCTGAAGCTCCATGGTGAGGACTCCCCCAAACTGCCAGCAACACTTCAGGTCCTCCCTGCCAGGAAGGTGGCCTGCAGAGGAAGAAACTAGGTCCTGACTGTAGGGACACCCAACACACAGGCACTAATGAACTAACAGCAGCCAGGGCTGAGCTCCCATGTAGCAATGGTGAAGTTCTAATGTGTGTAAATACACCACAGGACCTCTGATGCCAGAGTGTTGAAACCTAATTAACATAAACCAAACTAAATGCTCTAATGTGAACAGCAATTAGCTGTTTATAAGCGATAACAGCAGACTCCTTCCAGCCATTTAAATCCCATCTGTTCAACATTATAGACCAACCACTGCACTTTGATTAATATTTATGATAGAGACAAACTTTTCTAAAGGTTATATCTCCAACAGAATCTGGACATTTCAAACACTTTTCTTTCTGAATGCCTGAAGAAAGCATCAATAATGAGAGGTCTGGTCCTGCCACCACTGAAATCACTAGCCCAAACTCTCCAATATTTTAAAAGAGGGAGGACATGAGATCCTTCGACTAAGCAGAAAAAAACCCCAAACCAAACAAATAACACCTGGCAAAAATCAGGCTGAACATAATGATATTTATACCTGACAGTTAAAAGGTCATTCTGTTCTTTTTATGATTTTATATACAAAATTAGCCAATTAAATTTAAAACGTATGAATTTTTGAACTTTAGAGAAGTAATTTTCCATTTTCAGATAAACAGTTTTTTTTTTAAAAGTTAATTCTAAAATATTTTCATATATGGACATACATTTTGGTGTCCTAATACTAATGCAGGTTGGTGGTATCAAAGCAAGAACTTCTGCACTAAAGGAAAATATATTTGTGCACTAAAGAAGAATCATTGGCATTTCTCAGTTTACCTATCCCTTATATGTTTTTTATGACCCATATCCTGTTTTCTGCATGCTGGATAATACCTGGCTGGCTGAACATAAAGGGCTAAATATTTAAGAGTGATTTGTTGCTCAGCCTGCTGATTAGCATTTGGCTATATAAAGGTGGTTAAGACTCACAAAGCATCTTCATAACTCCTTTTTGACAGAAGAGCCTCTGTTAATGCCAACATTGATGAGGAGAGACCTTCCAATTGTGGAAAGAAATTATATAGCAAACTAATAGCAAAGCAAGCTGGAAGATTGTAGAGTCCAAAATTCATGGCAAGAATTGAGACATCTCAGATTTCTGGTATTCTACAGATCTACACTTCAAATGGAAAAAACTTCACAAAATTTTCCCCCATCTTTTTGGGAACGATCCCTTTAAAGTCAGGAAACAATGGGGCAAGGGTGACTCCTACAACAAGCATCAGTTTTGGATTCCTGTGCCATAGCTTTTGCAGCTACAAGAGAGAGTTTAACACTTACAAGGGTCTTACTGCTAGTTCTTGGTAATTTTGCATTTGGGGAGGTTTGTTGATTACTTGCTCTAAAAAGCAATGGTGGTGGGTGTATGTACGTCACCTTTCTTTGAAAGTTTTTCTAAATGCAACAGAAGGCAGTGTAGATTCCTTTACTTTTCTGGATTGCTGTATTTTGTTCATTTCTTAGTTCTAAAAGTATATGCGCCTACCAGAGTTGACAGGTTCTGAAATACCCACTTCAATTTACTGTGGTTTTGTTTAGTACACAATACTAAACAATTTGGCAAGCACAGCATGCAAACAGCTTTTCCAAGTTAAGATATGAGCACATCTATCAATTACACATTTCTGCAGACCAGAGAGTGAATTGCATTCTTCCATAATGGGATTTAGTGATATAATGGAGACACACTGCTTGTATTAGAGAAGGAAGCACTGACTCATTTCTGGAATCATTAATTCATGCTCCGCGTTAACTGTAATAATTGCTCAGGAAACATCATGGTCCTCATCCTTCAAAGCTGCACTCATGTCTGCACATGGATGTGCATGAAGATCAGTGTTCTTCTACATAATTCATGCTAGGAGAAGGAGACGAGGGAAAAACCACCCTGTCATTCTGGAAATCAACATTCTCCTAGTGACAATATAAGCTGTCCAGAAAAATAACCAGTTAGCTTGTGCTACAGTACATAACAACAGCAATTTTAGCACTGCCTTTCCATGTAGGACAAAACAAATGTACATGTTATAGTTTAATTGTAATTCACACCACTTTATGCAAACATAGATGGCTCAGATTCTGGGGTTTTGTTTGTATCATTTACATGCCTTCAGAACCACGTAACAGTTAAAACCTGTTTCCTGAAAGTTACTCAGTAGACAGGTATATTATCTCTGAAATATGAAAGGAAAAATTGTAAACTTAAACATATTGTTTATTTTAAGCCCGAAAAACAGCTCTATTATTTGTAGACAGCAGTACTTGTATCTAACTTTATTTCAGGTGGAGAATTGAGCCATGGTGCCTTACCTGAAGCTTTCCCTGGAAAAACTTCACATGTCAACTCTATTCTTTTGAAAAGAGGTTAATGCTTACAGATTAAAAGCAAAACAAGTTCTTTGCTGGTTTCACCCAACAGGACCACTTCCAGCGTCCCAATACCACTGTAGAGATGATCTTTTTCACTCAAGCCCTGGGTAGGTCTGCAGCCCAATGGTCCTGGGTAATGTTCAGCTAAGCACATCATTCTAGCACAGCACACTTATATCGAAGACTTTACTTGAATATGTTACTGGATTACAAGGAGGTCAAAACAGTTCAAACAGATTGAGAAGTCATTAAAAAACCAAGGAAGAATTACTTATTTTTTTCCTTATTGTTGGCAGGACTTGTAGGTTTAGAGCTGTTGCTTACTGTGGTAGCTGCATGTCCAACCACTCAAAAAGTGTCCCATTTGTGGGCCTAGGTGCACCATGCTTTCAGAAGGCTAAGAGTGACCCACCTTTTTCACCTGTCTTCATGTCACACGTCACCTCTTGCTGAGAGGGTTGTTGTGAAACACCTTTGAAAAGGAATCACCTTCTCAACAAATGCAAGGGCAGATGAAATTAGACATTACACAAGGAGCAGTTCAGCAGCAGGAGCTGTGTTCTTTATCAGCACTGGGCATAGTGCAGCTGAGGCTGCACTTAGCCCCCTGCAAAGCCACATCTTTGCCCACCCATAGGTTTGCCTGAGCAGGTCCCACCAGCTCTGCTCCCACATGCTCCTGTGCTCACAGCAAGAGCTCTGGGAATCACTGGCTGCTCATTGGGTTTGTTTTGCCAGGACTGCCTTCTCTTTCAAAGCCCTTCCACTTCAGTTCTGCATCCAAGTTCGTAAGACAAGGCACAGTGAAGTGAATGGAAACCAGATACCAAAAAATGAAGCTCATTACTTAATAAATGAAAATGCTGACTCCTCTTGTTTTTATTTTGATTTTTTAAAGTTCAATTCTACAAAGAAAATTTTCAAAGTGCTTTAGTTTCATTAGAATCACATATCAACCTCTTTGAATATTTTTGGAACATGTTTCATACTAGAAAGACACCTCAGAATGGAAAAAATTTCAAATACTACAGCCAAGGTTGGTCATGGAAGAAGTTAAATAGATTTGATTCACATTTTGGATGAGTGCTCTCCTCCAAATTTTCTCCAAAGAGACCGAGAAATCTGGGAGGCTTTTTTTCTGAGTGGGAATTGGCATTGCCAACATTTATATACTTAATATAGAGCAAAAATTTACAGAACTCTCTGGAACAAAGAATAAAATTTCATCAAGACGTATTTATCCTTTCATCCTTTTCACACTGTAGGATCACTTTTGGCTTAATGTTTCTTATTAAATAAGAGCTAAATGCTTTCTAATTCGTAACAACTTTATGACTGGGGATACAGCATATATGTTGTGCACAAAGTCATTATTTACATTCCCACAGAAGGTTGCTCATGCAATTAGTAGCTAATCTCCCTAAACAGTAAAACAGTTTAAGATCCTGATTAACATTTCACATTCCTAAAATATTGTAGTCCTGACCCATACAGAAAATATTAAAAAAAAGTCAAAATTTTGCATTATCACTAAGACTATATTCAAGCCAATGTGTTTTTCATTAAGTATTTTCTAAATGAATATACTTTATAAAATATGATTAGAAAAACATCTCAAATGTTCCATTACATTGATTTCTTCAAATGTGACAAAAGATGCTTACAGGTATACATGCACGTACCACTTGTCTAATCCTCAGAATGAACTTTAATGCATAGAGGTATATATCATGTCATTACAGAAAACTGGAAACACTCTGTTGGTGACAACAGTCTACTTCACTGTCCTGTGATGTGATTTAAAAGAGTTACCTAAAATGGGAAATGTAGCACTTTTGCCCTGTTATCATGACTGCCACATTCTCATTAATATAAACATGTGACATTCTCAACTGTTCTCCCCACCATAAAGCCATCCATGGCCAGCTGGGTGATGTTAACTAAGAACTAATCATAAACATCTGCTTAGTGTGCATAAATGTTGCTTTTATTCCAGATTTTCCTAAAAGAAAATATACTGTCAAGCTACATACACATATTTTAGTCATCCTTCTTTTTTTCATTTTTTTTTTTTCTTAATCACACAACTCCATTAATATACTTCAGTCTATAGAGAAACATATTATTTGATCTGACACAAAGACTAACAAGCATGCTATGTTTGAGTTTTGGTTTCCCTTTTCTAGCACTTAAAGAGGTCAAATCCCTTGTATCAATCTGTCCAAGTTGACACCACCTTTTTTGTTGCTGCCAGTCCTCCTGTGGCCTTGTGGTCTGGGGGAGGAACAGCTGAACCATTGCCTGCACCCCACACACACTTCTCAGCACCACTGAAAGTGCTCAGATGCTTTAAAGAAAGTGCTCAGTGATTTCTGAAACCCACCTTAGGAGTGAAATCTGATGTAACATGTTACACAGGATACAAATTCCTGATTGCTTTATCTTCATGTATTATACTTCCCTATTGCAGACCAGACCCCGTGCAGCCTCAGACTGCTGTAAACCCTACAGCATCACTGCAGCCACATCTCTAGGTGCACCAGCCCAGCCACGAACACATAAGAAACCATATTGGCATAATTCCTATGGTGTTTAACTCATCTAACCTTTCATGTTTCTTCTTTAATTTATGAAGAAAAAAGGATGACGTCTTTACTCTAAATGCATGTCCTAACTAAGTGCAAGGACGTACCTTCTGGAGACCTGGTCACCCTATAGAAAAGGTGCAGCAGTGCCCTAAGGGTGACATCCCTATACATCATCTGTATAGCTGTAAGACTTCCCTAATAGCTGGAGAGGGGCTGGCTGAAGTCCACAGTGCAGTTCAGGTGTAACTGCAGTGATAACAGTGCAGAAGGTGGGCTTTTCCAAAATCGATTCATCAGCTATTTTTGTGCCTCCGAAATTCACATTGAGATGTTCTTATTAAAGTTTTACCCTTTCAGAAACTGGAATTTTTCTCCCTTGCAACCAAAGCAAGTAATTCGAAGTGAAATCTAAACCTTCCCATCCCCACTGACCATTCCCGTAATAAAACATGAAAATGTAGTACAGAGGGAGTAACAGCTTCAAGAAGACCCCTTCCAAGCATCTATCACATCAGCTGTGCTGCAATTCCCTAACAAAGTGTTACACTGTATCTTGCACTATTTGTTTAGCAAGATAAAAACATTTTTATTAAACTGATTTGCTGATCTACAAACCCAAGTTGCATTCACATTATTATCAAAGTCCAGGCTGGAGACAGAGGAAGTCCAAGGGAAATGTGATATCTTATTTGCTAAAATTTCACCAAGGTAGACTTTAATTTAGCCATTAATTTAGAGCAGGTGTGGTCTACTAAATATCTTTCACCACATCCCATTTCCAAAGATGAACCTTAACTTCTGTGTTTTGCTGTCAGAGCAAAACTGTCCTTCATCTTTCCACAAAAAGTACCCAGGAAGGAATACAGTCTCTGACAATGAAGGAAAACTTGGTTAGACTGGAGGGAAAAAGCATTTCATGCATCTGAGTGGTAGGTTGACAGTTTCATAGCACAATTAGAGGATGCCTCACTGCTTTTCCAGTCTCTACTGATTTTTGATTTGTTCTTTAAAAAGCTCTTCTTTACTCAGGTCTTGTAACTTTGCTTGAGATTAGCAGCTAATACTGACCCTGTTTCACACAAGGGTTTGCGCAATCCACATGAGGAAGACACTAGACGTTTTCCACGTGTTTGTCTCCGCTCTGCAGGCAGAGCAGCACTGTGACAGTCTGTGTGTCCCTGGCAGCCCACTGCTTGCTCTCACCGTGACACTTCCTAACACCACATTTCTTCTTGGGCAGTGGTTAGCTTAGTCCCTTGAAACATGGCTATGGGCTGGCTGGTGCTGCACAGGCATCACTCCTACGTGTATGGAAAGAATAACACTAATTATAGAATGTCTAAATCTTTCCTGATGGAGAAGATTATTTTCATTTACTAGTGAGTTGCACTGAATGCAAAATTTTGTTGGGGGGAAGGATACAAAATACCACTACAGAACTTTACAACTAGTCAGAATTCTGAATCAGTTAGGCCTCCTTCTGCCTATTGATGGCACACAATAAAAACTGAAACCAAAGAGCTGTTGTGGATATATCACAGGCTTTGCCAGCTTTTGGGACTTCTAGAAGGAAGCTTGCTTATAATAGTATAAAAAGGCAGCAAATCTCCTACTCCCTTGAAATTTGACGATATCAACTTCCTTTAAGGAGCATATGCCAGTTTTAAAGCATTTTGAAAACTCATCCAACTAGGTTGCTAAAAATCAGCTTGGTGAGAGGAATTTTATATATGCAACAACAAAACATTTCCGATGCACTAGGTATTTTCCAAACACCCATTTCTAGTAAAAATAATAATTAAAAAAAACCAACCCCAAGTCAACAACTTCCAAATAGTACATCAGGGGCCAAATACCAATCCTCTGAAAGCACAGCAATTCTCCCACAGATATCAACAGGACTAGAATTTGGCCCTATATGAAATGTATTTCACACTTTCAACAGCTCGGGAACTTTATCTATATTCGGTGCGACAGCACTGTGAATACACTTCAGTACCACAGTTTGCATGAAATCATCTGCCAAAATTAACTAACAAGACTGTGAAAGAAAGCGAACATGTGTCCAGCTGCTTACTCTTTCCATTTGAACTTTACTTGGTGCATTCTCTTCAGTCAAATCAATTAATCAAGCACTGTAATTTGAACTGCAGGAAAATGTATGGGGAGAATTTATACACGGGGTGCCTGCTATCAGAAAGGGCCATTCACGAAATGAGTCTTGCTGAACCCATCTCTGTGTAATTCTTAGAAACCAGGGTGTGTGATGATGATTGAGTAAACATCTGTGACTCAGTGTCTAAAGCATAGTTATGACAGCCTCTGGGAGAAGTGTTACTAACTGCACTGCCTCAAGTATTTTCCTGGCCAAAAGATCACATGCCGAGTCAAACACCATGGGAAAAATTAATGATTCTCCATGCTTCTGTGGCTTTTCCTTCACAGTCGCAGCCCACTGGAGTTTGTACACAATTGTTGCAGTTTTCTTTACTGGCAGTTTTGAAAGGTCCCATTAGATAATCCAAGTCTAGCAGCACATTAGTGTTGCAGAGGTAGAACACAGAGTGCCTCCAGCTTTCACTGTGTTTATAGGAGGTGCAGGGGTTTGTCACCATGCCAATAACATCTGTCCACTCCTGACACAGCCTCAGCATCACTTCAGGGTAAAGAAAACTGTGTATCCTTCCCTAGAGACCGATTACCAGGTGAGGACAGTCAAATCACATATTGTCTTAATCACTCCCACCCTTTTGCATATGATCTACTGCCCTGGATGTTTACAGGATAGCATGGGGCTCACTCTGCCAGCAATATCTGCACAGGTATGTCTATGTTGCAAAGAAAAATCCTCCCATTTAAAAAGCAAACACACTTGTAGTCTCTGTTCAGCTTGTACCACTGAGGAAATTATGTCTGTGCCCAATTCAAACACAACCTAAAGGGAAAACACCACGTCATTTAACAAATTGTAAGGCCAACACATTAGATGCTACAGGTAAGCACGTTTAAGTGCACCTCAAATATGTAACGAGAATGCTTATGTACAAGCTGCAATTTCAAAAATCATAATAGATGTTTTAATAAGTGGCCATGCTAGGAGTACTTTTTCCCTACTAGATCCTACACATGCAGGTCAATATGTTGTATGCAGAAACCCCAAAAAGCCAATGGTCTGTTCCTTTGCACAAGTCACACATGGCAGTGCCAGTCTCCACAGTGTGTCACACTTACAGCAGCGAATCTGAAGATTGCTTAAAGATATACTGCTCTAAGTGTGACTTGTTAAGTACTGTGCTCATAAACCGAATTCAACGCAATTTTGCCCTTTGCAAAAAGGTGCCACTTTCTTGCCAATGCTTTTAGGACACTCCGCAGTTGGCATTTCACATGCATCTCTGTGTCTGACAATAAGCAACACAACCTAAAACTTGCAATCACAAAAATAACCATGAAGTAGGAAGGATGATATCTATATGTCTGCAGTCATTACAGTTAATCTTGTGAGGTGAGGAAAGTCAATTTAAATTAAAATGCTGTGGAAAGACATAGACTACTTTAGGAATTAGGTAAATCAAACTGTTACATAACATACAGTATTGGCATAGCCTGGTTTTCCTCAAATTTGTGCTCTGCATGTCCAGGGATTCCTACTTAACCTTATCCCCAACACCTCTTCCCTTTCAAAAGCTGTAGCTGTCAAGTAGGCAAGTGACACACATATTGTGACTTGGACAGATGTGGAAATAAAAGGCTTTTTTGCATTTCATTTCTTTGATAAAACTTGTGCATGCATCATCTCTGAGATCTTCAGCTCTTTGTCAGCCTTGGTGGGTGCAAAACTGTATGTAGTTTGGAAACAAGGGGAGCTGGCAAGGGGCGGGGAATTAACCACCAACCAAAACCACCTAAACCCCTTGACAATAAGGCATGCTGTATTAACATATAAGACTCTAACATGTGAATTCAGCCCTCTGCAAGTTATACAAGAGCAGTAAGATGGTCTTGTTATGATCCTGGTCGAATATTTGCCTCTAACATAACTACCCCATACAGTCAGGCATGTGTTTATGTGCCAGTCTTTATACAGAAGAGTGAGACTGAGACAGAACAAGTTTCCCTGGAAGGACAGAGAAAAAAATCCCAACATACATTGCACAAGAACACTCTCTCTGCTCTTTATTGCAAGCAGAAACATGCACAATTTATGAAAAGGTGAGACAACTGTGCTCATTTCTCAAGCTGTCACTTGCACATTTGTATTAACACTGCCCTTTTATTGTGTGGTAAAAGCATTATCCGAATAACTACTTGAGAGCCTTAATTCACGGGTATGCTGCAACTTGCTTGCTGCAACTCTTTGCAGCACTCAGATGATGTAAAGCAGATGCAAGCCTGACTTACTTGGGAGTGTTAAGACTGAGTTTATGGCCAGACTGCATTACCAGAAATAAAATGTTGAAACTTAGTAGCAAATCCTACTCTAATTTTTCCTTTTCAACGCATGCCCACTTGTTTCTTGACTTACTATCATTGCCCACTAAACAGCCCTATCCCTTTTCTAGATCTGATTTTTTTTTTAAAATTAAACACTTTCTTTCCCCTCTCTGTGTTTTTCAGACAACTCTTATTTTATTCACCTTGGGAAACAACTCCCATTCTCCCAAATTAGTTGGAATTTTTCATTTATTAAACTTAGTTTTATTTTCTAAATGTAAACTGCCAGAAACGCAATGCCAGTTTACAGAGAGGAAGTTGAAGAAATGTTACACTTAACTTTTCATTAATAGCATATTGCAACTCTCTTGTGTCAAAAAATGCTGACAAACTGGACTTGATTGAAATGGACTATTTAATTCTCAAACCTTCAGGGAGAGGGGGCACTACTCATGCTCATCTAAGTCACAAGCTTTTAATTTTTAGGTAATCAAAGTGAAAGCAACCTATATTTTACCATATGACAATATTCTAATATGTGCTGGAACATGCATTCTGTTTTTTACTAGAGTAGCAGGACTCCTCTCAACAGCCAATACAGAGTTTTATTTGGAAATCTCTTAAGATATACTTTTGGGTTTGTTCTTTTATTTAAACTATTTTTGTTTCCTTAAGTCACAGGTGAAGAGGACCTGTTTCCTCTTTTGAAGTTTCAAGTTGTGCAGAAATCTACTGGCCCTGAATAACCACAGGAGAGTGAATGGTTAATTAGCTTCACTTCAGCTTTGAATAACCCATGTTTAAACTGTCTCTAACATCAGTAAGATGATTGCCATGACAATGATTAGCAGCACACCACAGCAGAAGGCTTTTATCATTCCTTTTGACCTAGTTCATTTTTTTGTGGACTGTCATGGAAAACTACAGTGAATGCAGAATGACTAAGTATTGCCATTTCCACCAATTTCTTTGTCACTTTAGTACACTTTGTTCCCTTTGCTTTGCTGCATGCTCAATGTGGAGAAGAAAGTTTAATAGTTTTGAGAGAAACCAAATTAACAGCATGAAGTCTTCATTTATGGACCATAAAGATGACAGCAGTGCAAGCTATATCCAACTGTTGCTCTAAAATGCCTTCTCTCTCCAATAAGGAAACACTTCTGGAGTTGAAAGCTTATTCAGATTTCCCTAGCCAGTATTCAGCCTGTGACATATACTTCTGGAACCCTGGAAGCAACCAGTACTTTGCTGCTGACCAGAAGACCCCATGGTTTTGCCAGCAATTCTGTTTTAACTGTCAAAGTCACCCTAGAGTGGCAAATTACTTTTTAAAACAGATTAGCTTCTTCACTTCTTGCATCAGGCTGAGGTTAAGAGTTTCTCTGTGAAAACTAATTGTCACCAGTGAACTGACCCAAGTAACCTCCTGAACCTCTAACCTACTGAAAAGATAAAAGGAGTTTTTTTCCCCAATACTGAAACTAGTGAACAAAGGTGGCTAATAATGTATAGAGGTACATATCAGGAAAAAAAATTAGTATTTCAAGAGGCAAATTAATGAAGTAAAGGGCAAACTTAAATGATCACTCAATTTTTTTTCCCACAGGCTATAGTAAGCTTTAGCACATAATAAGCTTCCACCTTGTCTTTTTACATCTTTACAGCCTCATTGGCAATTTTTCCTTCTTCTAAGTCCTGACATAACTTAGACTTTCAGAAAGTCGAAAAATCAAACTCTTTTATTCATTGCAAAGGGAAACAACTGCTGGTTTAGAAAAAACATGCAACTTGTGAGAGCTGAGCAATTCTCTTCTGCTCAAAATTGATAAGCCATTTCTGCCACTTAGTGCAGAGTCAGTAAATTTTGTAGGGTGTAACAAATCAGAGATGCTACTAAGTAATGAGCTGTAGACACAGATGACACTTTATATAAAGCACTGCTATCATCAGCAACAGGTTACAGGTAAGTGGTTCAGAGAACTACAACTCCGTGGGAAGAGCGCTTAGATACACACATGTGACTTCATATCAGAAACTTTTATTTGCTGATAAGACCCAAGTCTACAGCATTTAGCTCAGCATTTGCTGCTAATTTTAAACTGGATTGAAATAAAATTAGCATTTACCTATACTACCCAGTCAATCTCAGGGTATAGTATTTTAATGAAATTATTTCAAATACTAATACCAGCAGAAAGGGCTGCCTCAGTACAGAGTCCTTCCTTTCTGTCCTTGCCTGTATGACCAACTATGTAATATACATTTGTACATACATGGATATTAAAGATTTTTTTCCATCCATGAGTTTAGGTAATTCTATACCTGAGATAATGGCAAAAGTCTCAGCAAAAACTAAACTGTGACACTTTATTTTGAGAGCCTGGGTATGAAAGCCCTACTGGTAAGCCACCAATTGCTAATGCTCTGGTAGAGAAATACTGGAATTATTTAAGGCAGTATCAGCTATACTTTCATGTATTTCACCAGTATTCTTTCATGTCTATACCATCCAACTGCAGAAGCTGCTGTGTTTTACAGCCATCTTTCTGTCCCAATCAATTCTGGCATGTCAGGGAGATAAGGTGCAGGTCTCCCTACAAAAACTAGTTAGCTCTTAATATTTTGTTGACATATATAAACTAAATAATATAATATATATTATTAAAAAATGAAAAAAAGGGCTTTTACGGTAGTCTACCTTGTCAAAAAATTATATTAATACTATTTCAATTCCATAACCCCCTGAATGAACTTACAAAAATCACTTGCCCAAACTGACAGAAACACAACTTCCGAGGTATGATTAGCACCTTATTTGATGACTGAAAGACCCCCAGATACGCATTCATTATTTCACTCAGGTTTAGTTCTGCCCCCCCTCCCCACCCCATTATTTTCTTTTTGTAGTGCATTTTGAGTTTTTTGTTATGATCTTGCTTCTCTAGTGAGATTAGATAATGTTGAAGCCTGTTACTCCTCACAGCTTTCAATTCACTGGTATATTACTTTCCAGTGATACTATTTTGGAACAGACCCTTTACCTTGTTTTTAATCCACATATATCTTCCCACCTTACTACCCTTCCTCCTCAAAAAGCAAGGGGTGCAAACTGAAAGAAACAATTGTTGATATGAATTTACATATTTTGGTAGCATCCAAAGGAGAAGTTCAGTGTTTGCAGAGTAACATTATCTTCCTCCCTAGCATCAGTCTTGAGAACCTGGCACATTTTTCTGCTGGTTGGTGTTGCAAAATCTACTTGTACAGTCTACAAAAGCAAAACAGACTATAAGGGAAAAAAAAGAGCAAAGACTGTGCTTTAAATGACATGTGAGGCTTTGCTGAAACTAGCCAATAATAAGGTAACTTTGAAAAAAGGCAGTGGATAGGATAGACTCAACCTCTGAAGAGTTTAATAAGTTGCCTAGCCCCATTTCTTCTGTCTGTTACACTGGTGTATATGGGGGATCAATGCTTTGAATATCACAGAGCTAACTCCAGATTTCTACCACGTGTAATAGAGAGAAGAAGGCAGTACAACAAATATGTGGAAAGGAAAGAATATTGCCTTTCTTATCCAACGTTATTTCAAAGTTTATGCTTGAGACTCCATGAAAGTCTCTAAAAAACCCCCCTAAAAATCACAGTCCTTGCTTTAGGACAGCAATAGTTGACTTCAGTTATATTGTAAATAAAGAGCCTTGAACAGTAAATCTCTTCATAATCAATGGCTTTGGTATATGCCCAAATAAAACCTCCTGACACATACTTATGTTCAACTGTAATTTTTCCAGCAGGTCTGCTCCCCCTCTCCACGGCTTTGACTGGGGATAGCAGTGGCACTAAGCACCTATCACACAGCCACTTGCCTCCAAACCCCAGCAGTAGTCTTAGCATTACAAATGCTTCACTCCTCTTTCAGTAAAGTCAGCCAGCCTGATGGCAGCTTTCAAAATTAAGCAACATGGTAGATACTGGTGAAATTAACATGGACAGGTGTCAGATAAACAACATTTTTCATGTGCTGCTTTTCTCACTTACTGGAATTCCTAGTAAATATTTCCAAAGTCTTTCTTCCATGCAACAAGCATCCAGGTGAGACATGGATATTTACAGTGACAGGGATTTTGAATTAAAATGATTCTATGAGACCAATCATTTTATATAGGTATGCAAATACTATTCTGAACATGAATTCACTGAAATAAAGTAAGCATGGATTTATTATTTTCTGATATAATCTTGTGTTTGGCGAAGAACAGGAAATCACAGCAAAGTCAATGACCTCAGACAAGAGTCAAAAGTGTAAAAGTTGGAGGAATAAACAGCTGATTTTGCACATACAAATTAATTTTGATTATAAAATTAAATTCAAGGAAAAAAACAGACCCTGCTTCAAAGCACCAAAGACAACCTAAAAAAGACCACATAAATATTGAGGAAAATAATGTGTTTATATATATATCTTGCTCTTGTCACATACATCTGCTAAAAAGCTAGTTAGCTAGCACTAACACTTATAATAATAAAACTTACAAGAATTCACTCACATTGTAAATGTAGATGCCCATAGCTGTAGGGGGTCAATATGCACTTGCTCACACAAGAATTTTGTGCCTGCATCCCTTCCACATCTGCTTGTTGATGATTGCAGTTAATTAACATGATACCAAGGTTTTGGGGACCCAGCAATGAACCAGCCAATCTTTCTTGTGGTTTGCTTTGTCAAGATTTTTTTACTCGAAAATTTAAGTTTGTGTGGCACTGGTTAATGTCTTTTTAAAAAGTTGATGGAATTTTTGGTAATATGCAATGTTAACACCTGCTAATAAAAAGGAAAGAACTATGACTAACTGACCAATTACTTTATTGTTTCTTTATAAAAGGAGCCTGTTTTATCTCAGCACAGCTTTGGGAGCCTGTTTGTAATTACAGGGACATCTCTGTGGGATTCACATAACCATACCAAGAAAACAAGTATCTGAAAAACATCAGTTATCCCATTATTTGGCTCATTTAAGGCTACTGAACAGCCCCACCTTTTGTTAAGATTATTAATAACATTTATTACTTTTTTCAGGTTTTGACTAGTTTGATTACAAATTCTCTTCATATTTTCTCCTGCATTACAAGAAGAAAGGACTTTAACCTGAATGAAATGGCAGAGCCCAACTTTATCACAAAACTTTGTACTGTCAGTACAAACCCTTACTGCTCTGAGGGTGTATCTAACCCTCCCTAGGATTTTGCAGGTTTCAAAGAAATGAGGCATATGGGCAGGCACATGAGTAGAAAGGAAGGAAATTCTGTCTTGGCTCCTGTGAGTTTTGGCCCAGGAGACGTAACGCACATTGGTTGGTGAAAAAAATTGCTGTTCATTTCTAATTTTTCTACAAACATAACCCCCTCATTTTCAGTAGTTTTACTCTCCATCTCCCATCCAAAATATTGTGTGTGAGATTTAAACAGTTGGGGAAACCTTTTGCCTATTATACATAACAAATAGGCCAGCTCAGCTGTCAAAATATTTTTGTTTCTTTGAAAGGAATTAGTGTACGAAAATATTATATCATTGTGTGGATCAGAGGATGAGGAGGAAAATTACAAAGATCATTGAAAATTACCTTGAAATAGGGAAACAGTTATGAATCAGAAGCAGCACATATGGAATCATCCTCCACATGATTTGCAAGGTGTTCAGAAAATAAAGCTAGAGATACAAATGCATATAGGAAAGGTATATACCTAGTCACAGCTGCATTTCACAGAAATGGTATTCTTCCATAATGTGAATGAGCACAACTGCATCAGTACCCTAGTGCAGTTTCCCATTAGGCATTAGGAATACAGAGAAGGATTAAAAAATCCAATGTATATTATACAGTAGTTTTTCTTTGTTTCCCACTTCACACTTGATTAAAAAAAAACAAGAAACACCTGCTTTTAGATGGAAGTTTCTGAGCATCAGAGATCTGGTTTAAATGCTTTGAAAACCTCACTGCAACGTGCCACAATTTTTTTAGGTATATTTTCACTCATTTACGTCACCTACTCTCTCACTTTAAAAAAAACACCAACAAAACAAGTCCATATAACAATATGGCATTTTCACACATCTCCAATTAGAATTTCTATGATAAAAATTATATGGCTATTTTGTGTAATAATGAGTAAAGTTTTCCACAGTAACATAGTTTCAGTGAATTAAAAGCAGCTTCTGTGGTGCTGTAGAAGCCCTGCCTGAAACAGACAAGTCACCTGAAACATGAAAAAGCTCAAACAGTAATAAAAAGCTCCATTAAGATCAGCTAATAATACACTGAGGTATTGAGTAATATATCAAGTCATAA
Organism: Anabacerthia variegaticeps; assembly: GCA_035583185.1. NCBI lineage: Eukaryota > Metazoa > Chordata > Aves > Passeriformes > Furnariidae > Anabacerthia > Anabacerthia variegaticeps. Next base: position 26,766,608 of record JAWWEW010000131.1, on the reverse strand, counting down.
GAAGAATAAACATAGATTAAGCATAGCCTTTAAGCCTAATGACATCATGCCTCAAATTATAACACAGATAAACAAACACCAGAGCTCAATCATGGGCTACTTTATCATTGCTTAAACTGTAATAAACAAAATAGTCCTTGTGTGGAGCAAGGCAGGCAGCAGGGATTCCAGGCACAGCCTTGCAGATGTCTCAACAAAAAAGTTTTATTTTACACAAGCCAGCTTTCTAGGGTTTTGTTGTCGTTGTTATGAAATATCTATTTTCTTTTACCTTTGTAAATATTTATATATCAATGTAGAAGACTTGAGCCATATATAACCAAGCAAGAAGCAGAATACTGGCAATAATCACGTATTATGCTTTGTTCTCCGATTAGGAACCCACGTAGCTTTCAGTGTTTTATAAAGAATGCCACCAATATTAAAATAATTGTGTGTATTAAAAGAGTTTGGTTCCCAGCAGTATTAAGTGTTTTGGCCATGTGTGAAGCCATTACAGAGCAATGTAAGGGAGGGATTGAACAGTTCTGCACTTGCTGTCAAAGCAAGGACTCTTATCTAATAGTTTCCACAATAATGTTCACATGGGAAAAGTGTTTTCCCCTTTGTAAAGTCTGCAAGGCACCAGCTAGCTCACATAACAGAAAGATCACTATAGGCCAAACTGATGAAAAAAAATTGGTATGATACATCCATAAGAGAGGAGGAGAGGCCACTACCATCCTTTCAGCTATGCTAATTCAGTGGTACAGCAGGAACATGGGCCAGTGCAAGCTTCTGCACAAGTTAAAGTGACCCAACAAATACAAAACTGGCTAAGTAGTAAAAGCTAAAGATAAAATTAAAAAAGGTAGTAAAAGGCAAGCATTTTCAGCTAAGGGCTATTTCTTCTCAAACCTGTCATCTGAACTCTAGGAACTCCAGAAATTTAATCATGAATGCAGTCAGTAACATGTATATATATATTGTGTGACACCTAAGGGATGTTTTTTCATCTACTAACTTCCATGCTAACCTGAACTATTTACCATGTTGACCCCGATGAGCACTGGGGAAAGCACACTTTCAACCATTGTGAATTAGCTCTCAAGAGTCAGTCTTTTGCATGAGTTGCTTTTAAAGTCCTCTCAGCTTCTCAGTTTTGGTGAGCACTGGGAGTCATCTAGCTTTGCCAGGCAGGGAAATTCACACTTATTCCATTTTGCTTCCCTGAACTTTTAAAGATGGATATCCCTTCAAGTTTCTCTAAAACTGTGCCAATTGATGCCCATCCTTTCTTTATACTATTGGAGGAAGAGGCTGCTTTATCCTATTGGTATTGAACACTTAAGCAATGCCCCAAAAAAGCAAATGAGACCCAGAAGGCCTCACAGTTTGGTTTCATAGATGGAAACTGGGACCAATATATGTTATATTAGATTTGTTTGTAGGTATTACACATGAACACATGTGACCTCCCAGTTACCCCGTGCTGTGAGGCTGCTCCTGTCTCATCACAGGGAAACAACATAAACAAGAGAAAAGTGAAATAGTTTGCTGATTGAGTTGCTGAAAGATGCCTTCCCCGAACAAAGGTCCTGAATGTTTTAAGCTTTCTCCTTTGAACTTCAATAACAGTTTAAAACATCCCCAAGATGTAAAGAATTAACTAGATGCTACAGATATTAGCCATGTTGCATAGGACCCACTGTAGTTAAAGACAATAGAAATAAAAAGGACATAACATGAGATTTTAGACATGTTTGAGAACTGTGCTTCAAACAGAAGGACCGTTTGCAGCTTTGGTACCCAGGTAGCATATATCTTCCTGTAATTAAATGTTAATACAGTATTTATGACAGATAGTGTATTGAAAAAAAAATAAAATTTGATCCATTCTCCAGCTAGCAGCTGATCCTAGACACTTGAGTTCTGATTCAGCCATGGAAAGTTATCTGTGTAAGTAAACTACAGCATTTTTGAAGCAATGCAGATACAGAAAGAAGTAGTTATAGGGAAAACCTCTCCCTTGGAGAGCCACATCAATCTTTGGGGCAGTCTAACAGCATTTGTACTGCAAACTAGTGTGCTTGGCTTTTGATTACTTAACTAATAATGAACACAGTCAGCATATTCAAGATCCCTTAAAACACAAGATTACCATCTGTGCTTCTTCTGAAAAACATGCAGAGAACTTAGAGTTTTTAAATAAAGGGCATTAATTTGTATATTGAGGAAAAAAACAGTAACTCCTGCTCTAAGTTTCATTGCACATATGCAGCATTTATTCATTGCAGAAAAGTATTTTTTTAGAGTTACACAGCATTTGTCAACTCCCATGCATATGCACACGTACTAAGAGTATAAAGGACTGTGGCTGCTTCTGCAGCTGGGCTGTACACTAGTTCAAGAGACTCATTAGAAAAGACCATATCTTCACGTCTACAGTGTCAAATTGACGGAGGTCCTTGAAAGAGCATTGATAAGTTGGAGACCTGCTTTAAAAGCCAGGTTCCACTTAATGCACACTATTCTGTGTTGGACTGTCAAATATCTTTCCTTTTTATCTATGTGCAGTAATTGGCCAAAACCTCATAAAGAGATTAGCAGATTTTTGGCAAAATTTTATAATCTCTAACTAAATATATATATAAATTAAGACACTCAGGAACACATGTGGGCACTGAACTAAGATGCAATTTTGCTATGACAGCCCTGGAACACACTTGGTTTGATTCAAGATACTCTCTCCCCTTTGCAGTTCCCAGAAATGAGTGGAGGATTGCTACATATACTTCACTTCCAGAGCACTGTGGACACCCCACTGCATTTAAAGCCATTGAAGTGACTTTATATATCTATAATATACATATTTATACATACACAAGTATCTAAAAATAAATATAAAAACACATAAAAAGATTAACCCTTTTTCTATTACTCTGTCAGATCAGGATATGATAATTTTTCATAATCTCAGCACCATATGCATGCTTTAACACAAAATTTCATAATTTAATCATAATCCATGATTTAACAAGGGTAAAAAAAACCTGCTCCTGGCAGCAGTTTCAATCTCACTACTTAGGGATTTCTCTAAGTTGCACGCCCTATTTCATGCATTACAGTCAAAGTCTGTTTTGACTTCCATGAGCATCTTTCCCAATTTGTATCTCTTAAATTGAAAAATTAAAAATCAGCTAAGCCTCTTCAGAGATTCTTCTGTACCTCTCATTATTTAGTCTCATTCTTCATTTACTTTCTTTCCCATCTCATGAATTGGTATTACCATTGGTATTATAACAACTTAACTTCCTTCAGTGTTTTGTAGGGTGTCTTTGTGTTTTGTTTCCCACCCCCTCCATTGACTTCATGAGAAGACAACTTCCCACCCTTCAGTAATTAGAACAGTGCTTAAATTACTGAGACCTGTAAACTTGACCCAACTCAGGCCTAGAGGGAGATGATCAATGATTCTGCCTCCCTGCTGTGGCAACCTTGGTGTTGACATTTGCCTCCCACAAAAGGGAGCTCAAGTGTTGGAGCTGGAGACACGCAAGGATTATCTCCAGCCTGGATCACCAGGAAATGCACCTGCCAGTTACAGCCTGTAGCAGACACCATTACTGGCACTTTTCAAAAACCCCTGGGAATTATAGTTCATTGTTTCCCTCCTCTGCAGGAGCAATGGTGACTATTAATGTATCACATTCAAGATGAGCATGAGTTTCCTTATTATATGCCTACCTTTTTTTTTTTTTAATTTTTTTTTTTTTTTTTGGCTAGAGTCATGCTTAAACACCTGCCATCCCCAGGGTAGTGCCTTAACCCTTTCCAAAAAGGTCAGGCTATGCTCACCACCTTCCCGTTCCCTACTTGCCAGGCCAGTTCACAGCTCAAAACTTTTGTGCAGAGTCCCTTTAAGTTCTGTCTGACCCTGCAGATTTGTGGTAGCCATTTTACAGATTTGCTCCAAAATATCTTTTTCTGGAACTTTGACTTGATTCATACCCCTGGTATGTTTCCCAGAACACAAAGGCTTAAGGTCAGAGCATCACAAAGCATCTCCAGAGCAAGTCCTACTTGCTGACAGATCATCAACCTGCCTTTCATCAACTTTCTTTATGGCTTTCCCCATCTTAAATGCTCATTTTGCTCAAGTTATTCACCAGGCTTAGACTGTTCTGCAAGCTTTTGTCTTATTTGGTTTGAAGTCGTTTATTATTAGCAATATTCAGTCACTCAACCAGTTCTTTAATCTTGACCTACTTGACTGCAGGCTAGTATTTTAATTTTATATAATTAAGACTCCTCTGTATTTTTCTCTTTTGGACATCTCTTCTCCAGTTTATTAATTTTCACCTGTAATAGATTCTTATGAGGATAGTGCAATTACTGTTCCTAGTTATCTTGGATTAAAATAAAACAATATTACTCATTTTCTTATTGATACCAAGGCTTACACTGTTAAGCAGAAGCTGCACCACACAAAGGTCTATAGAATCAAATTATAGATCACTGGTGAGGACTGATACAGAAATTAATGTGTCCGCAACTTCTAAATGGGATAAAATACCATTCTGTATGGACCAAGCCTCTTTAAAAGCATATAGTTTTGCGCTCTTTTGATGAAAAGTGCCTAATTATTGACCTCCCTGCCTTGACAGGACAAGACAATACATTTTTCTAAGTTTAACTGTAAAAGCCCAATGATGTGTAAAATGAGCCTTGAGTAAGATTATTAGATGCTATCAGCTTTTCAAAGTGAGTGTGTGACAAGATCTGATAATGCGTTGAGGATCAATGCATCTGTCCTTCTTGCATCTCTGCTCTCCTGGAGAGAAAGCAACTGTCAGACCTAGTGAAGAGATCACAGTTGCTGAGCAACAGTAACAACACAAATATGCTCCTGGCATTGGCTTGGCAGTAGAAAAAAAATAATCTGTTGAAATAATAACCACAGATAGAAGAGAGAAGGAGCCAGATCACACAAACTGTGTTAACACTGAAATATTAGCTGCACTTTCCATCAGAAATCCTGCTATAGATACAATAGTCGCATGGCAAAGTGTATTCAGAGGATAAATACCACCGGTATGAATAACATGAAATAAAATGTTGTGAGAATAAATGAGGAGAGATAATCTGAGTTCCATGGAAGTTATCCACAGAAATTACTACATTAGCCAGAAATTATAACGTGAGCCAGTAGAATGCCACCAAAAAAAGAAAAAAAATTCTTCAATTAAGTGTACTGGATGTTTTAAATAACCCATAAAAAAGATTACAATTTGTATTAGATTATGTAGGGCTTTTTCCTAAAGGATCAGTTGCCACTTTGAGTTAAGCACACTAGACTTAATTTAATCAAGCCACAGGAGCTTGAAACCCTCTGGACTAATAGCTAATTCACATTGTTTGTCATCTTTATTTCGGGCAATTGCTTGCCATTTTGCAATTTGTGAATTGCAGGCTGATGAGCATGAGCCTCCCAGAGCTTTCCTCTGTGTTGCTTAAATTCAAAAAGCAGGGCTCATTGGACAAATCTCCATATTCAAACCGAACCGGTGAAAATTAAGTGATCTAATGTAACAAAGGAACAAAATTAAATTATTTCTTCCAGTGTTCTCTGTTTGTCTATCCTTAACTACTAGCTTAGCTAAATGTAAATTAGAAGTTAAAATTATTTATTTCAAAAATTAAATCAAGCACATGGCTACTTTTCCATTTCTTTATGTACTTTCACTTCCTGCTTTTTTTCCTTCACCTTGAAAAGGCTATTTCAACAAGAGCAAGTAAATGTCTATAATTGCAAAAGAAAATGTTAATATAACATTTACACAGTTCAACAGCTTCAAAGATGTTTCACTGAATGAATACACCAAAAAAGAGACTTAGAGACAGGGGGCAAAATCCACCAAATTGCTACTTCAGTGAGAAATTTTGGAGTGAAACCTTAAATGCAGAAAGAAAAAAGAAAGGGGAAGGAAAAAAAAATAAATCAAAGTCTCATCATCTACCTAATTCAAACCATTTAGAAGCTCTGTGCCTAAGCCAGGGATTACCAGTGATACCATCTCCTTCAGTATGCTGTGCCTAAAGAAAGCATCCCCTTATTAAAAAGAGAAAAAAGTTTAAAGCCAAATAATTCAGGCTTGCATAAATCTTTAATAGAAGCTACCCTCCCAGGATTGGCTGCACTTTCTTTTCTCTGCCCAAGGGAAACACGATATGCCTTAGAAAAGAATAATAGTAACTCCATCTTGTGTGTTATATGATATCTTGCAGTAATCCAGAGGATTTTGCCTTTGTCTGTCATAAACAAAAGGCCACCCATACATAATGTGTCCCCGCTTTTTCAGACTACTCACCTTAGCAGGTGACACCCAGGAGATGGACAGGGAATACTTAGCCCACCAGTTGCTGCAGGCAACTTTACTTTCATGGCAATTTAGAAATGGAAAAAAACGACCCAAGAAAAAAAGAACAGATTCTCCCTATGTAAGAGCAAAGTATTACTTGCACAGTGCAGTTGTCCTGATTTTCCAGAGATCTTTTAAAAGTTATGCTACTGGTCCAAAACCATATGTTTTCATGATGTTGTTTCATCTTGAGGGTTTGTTTTTTTGTTGTTGTTTCTACTGATGAAGAAAACTCCCTTTCAAAAATCTTATTCTATAAATTATCTGTACAAACTAGAGAATGAAAGAATAGCTTAGATGAAAGTTTAAGACCTCAAAACTGGCACTTAACATTTAAGCAGTTATATTTAAAATCACTAGCAACAAATAATAAATGCCTGTTCTTCTACTGCAAAGAAAACATCCGAGATACTAAACAAATAATTGTAGCAGTTCAATCAGGAAAGTGGTAAGAAACATTGTGAAATCTAGCAAAGCATCAGTGTCCAAAAGAAGCAGAAAAATAAAGAGGGAGAGGGCCAGATATTTGAAAAGGGTGAGGATGGTAACCGAGGAACAGAGCAGCCCCAGAGGTACCACTCAGTAGCACCCACAGCTGGAACTTGTCTAGGACCCTGCTTTGCAAACCCGAGGTTTTCCATTCAAAACCACAAAATGCTTCTTTGGAGATGTGGTTAAATAGTGCTGGGGCAGACCTGGTGTGATGGCAGAGCTGCAATGGCAAGCAGGGACACTGATTTCTGCAATGGACAGGACCTGCTAGGAAGGGATGCTAACTGACTAGTCTCCAGGCTGCAGGGACACGTGTGGCTGGATTATAGCATAGAGGAGTCCCTGAGAAATTTTTAAAATCAATTTGTGTACATATGCTAAATAGTAATTGGTGTGAAATGAAGCTTCATGGGTCTTTTGTTGACTAGCATTGAATGACCTGTTAAATTTTCAGTGACGGGCACTGGCTATCAGATAGCAGCTACAGAGATTGAGGCCCATCACACTCAGCAGCTTACATGGCAAGTGCAGACCAGCATTAATTGGAATAGTCTTTCAGGCCGACGACAAGATAAAGCTTTAACGCAAGTAGTACTTGTAGCCTGTGACAATAAATCATTTTGCTATTTAACTGAGAGTGGATGGGTTCTGCCTTGTTTGACAAAAACATGAAGAAAAGTGATGCCATACTGCAATCTCAAAAGGCTAGCGTGATTTAAGTTACTAACAGCTTCCAACATTTCTAGGAGAAAATGAACATCAAAATTCAGTTTTGTTTAGTGAATGAATATTAACTATGCCACTAAAAACATAACTAACAAACTTGGAAAGGACTAAGTACATTATTCCACATATTGCTCATAGAATTGTATTTAAACGTATATTCTTCCTACAGCACACAGATTTCTCTGTGATATTGCATCCACAGCAAATACCCACATCAAGCAAATTTCTCTCAGGATAACAAAATGGAACATAAAAATCACAGGTATTTAGTGTGTCAAAATGCTCAGGGCTGCTGTAAGGCTGCTTGTAAAAGCATCACCACCTCATAGTCATGGGCAGCAAGAGTACAGTCAAATCTATCGTGCTGCCTCCCACCACTACTATTTTCCCCATATCCTGCCCTTACCCTTGCACTGCAGCCTCTCCCAAACATCGTCCTGTCCTTACTCAGACTTCTGCACTAAAACTATCTGGCACATCCTGAGCTGCAGCTGGTGCAGAGAATACAGCAAAGCAATGGTATGTGTGCAAATGCAGTTACAGAGCTGACTTTGTTCCATGGCAGTCCTCAAGCTTTACTCTAATCAAGGTTGTGCCAGCAGCCTTACTGGACAAATATGTTGCCTAGTGAGTGCTACGAAACAGGCACCCACAGCTTTAACATCAGCGCTAAGATGGAGCCATCTTTGTATTGCTGCATACAGGGGTTTTATGCTTGGACACTCTAGGATTTAAGGAGCATAAATGGGGCCATGTCTATTGGGATATGCAACTGGATATTGGACTTGTAGCTATCAGCATCCTCCTCTGGCTGTTTAGATTTATAGTACATTATAGTCCTGTTAGGGAGCAGTAACTATATCTATCCACACTAAAATATTGCACTATTCATTTTTTACTTTTCAAAAAGAAAGTACAAATGTAAATTAATTTGGCATTCATAATGCTTGGAATATCAAGTTTTGCATGGTTGAGGCTAATTCCATTAGAAAACTGAAGTATCACAGCACTAAGTGTAAGCTGTAACTATCTGGTTAACTCCCAGGTTCTTGATCCTCAAGTGGGCCTGGAGATTGTCTAAAGAGCCCCTGTATCATGGATTGCTTCTTTAAAAAATTGGTTCTAATACTGAAAGTAAAGCAAATTCATTGCACTGAAAACATTTGTAGGACTTAACCTCCTACCCTTGTAACTCTCCTCTTTTTTCTTCCCCAAGAGACATGAAGGGGTACTATTTTGGGTCAGAGGAACCCACTCATTCTGCACTGATGGGAAGTATCAAAGTCCTGTCTTTGGTTTCAGGTGGGTCAAGAAAGTGAGCAGCCTCCAAAGTACCTCCCTCTGGTAATTACACAGCTCAGGATGCATCTCCAAGTCAGCTGAGTGCTGTATCAGAGGGCATAATGTTATCAGAATGTGAAAAGCAGAGCTTTTTTTCAGTAAAAAAAAATTGAAAATTAAAAAAAGTAAAATTAAGTCTTACCCCTTCAGCAGAAGAAAAAGGAAAACTCAAAGCAATTAACCTGGAGTTTTCTGTACTAGCACATTACTAACCCAATTTGCCAAAAATCTTTCACTTGCCCACCCCTCTGATCTGCTCTTCTGCTTTGCCCAAGTCCATGCCCTGATAATCCAACCAAAGACTGTAACCAAAGACTGACACTGCCTTGTGAGACAGACTTGCTGCCCTGTTTGCTATGTGCTGTTTGGCAGCTAACTCTTCACCTAAGACACACGCTATTGCTTTTGTTCCCAGATCGATTGACTGAACCTTTTATAAACAGGAGTAGGGAACTCAAGATTGTCTTGCAAAGGTTCATGGCATGAACCCTTGCATACATCCAGGGATATGCCACTCTACATGGACTTTCTTGCAAACAAAAACACTCATATAAATGCTTACAGAAAATGTTACTGAGGTGAGTTCACCACTTGCTATTTTTCTGTACTATTTGTCTTGTTCTTGTATCAACTCCCATTTGTCACAAGAAACCTAGGAGGCACTGCGAGCTTTCCAAGGCCAACATGCACAGTGCTGGTTACATGACAGGCAACCAGCAGACATTACCAGAATACCTGATTTTTCTTGCTGTTTTAAAACCATGGTTATGTAGTATAAAGAAAGCAACTATATTTCGTCATATATATAAAGAAAGAATACAATGGGATCAAAATGAATAAGGCTGTTTATAATGCTTGCTGGGTGGTTTTTTTTACCCTCCCCATTAATTCCCAGGTTTCATTGATGGTTTACCCTGGATTTCAGGCATCAGTTCAGAGAGTTCAGCCTGGACACCTGCCAAGGTGCAGGCTCTGAAACTCCTTCATGAGGCAGCTAGGGTTTTCCTTACTGTGATGTAGTTTACCTAGCAGTCAGACTAGAACAAAATTAGGATACTAGACGCCTTCCATCCAAGGCAGCATTACTATCCTGTTGGAAATATCCTCATCCTCTCCTAGCACTGTGTTTTGAGGTTCAGCTCTCTCAAAGCCATGCCATAAGGACAGCTATTTCCTTGGGAAGCTATTTTAGGAGAGTCTGTTTTCCTTCTCCTGGCTTTAAAAGAATTTTCAGTACAGGACTGCATTACATAACTGCACCCTCTTTCATGAGAAGTATCTTTTTCATGGAACTGATAGAAATTTCTGATTTGTTTCATGTCAGGATCTTCACCCACCTCTGGTTCCACAGAAAATTTACCATCACTCACATATGACACAACACTTTGTTTTCCATGTAAAACCTTTCCCCTCTGTAGGGCCAATTCCTTTAAGCAATTTAACTGCATCTATGTTCATAATTTACCCTACTACTTAAATATCAAAAGAATAAATATTTGTTAAGCACCTTCGAAATTCCCATTTTGCTAACATTGAACAAAATACCAAAACAGAACATTGGCAGAAACGTGAAGAAACTTCTGTTCAGCATAAATCATTTTATGTAACTAAGTCTCACTTTCCATTATCCACTTGGTACTTCTTAAAATTCCAGCACTCAAGCCTGTGCATGCATACTTTTTTCAGTTCTTTTTTCAGTCAACTGCAGAAGTTCCTCTGATCCACTCAAGAGTAGGTCCCATTTCAGAAAAAATATTCTCGCTACTGTAAAACCCAGGCTTTAAATTTCTTTGCCAGTGCTTTTTCTTATAGTGCTAACATTATTATTTCTAGTACTCTGCTGCCTTTGATATTGCTGGTCACAATTACCCTATAAAAACCTTTATGAGATTTCCATAACTACATACTGCTTCTCCACCCAGCATCCACATTCCTGTAAAGGAATTGTCTGACCCACTGGCATTGTCTTCACCCTCTTTGTAACATCACAAAATCATAGACTCAATTAGGTTTGAAAAGACCTCTGAGATAATTGAGTCCAGCCCATGGCCAAACACCATAATGCCAACTAGACCATGGCACCAACTCTCACGTCCAGTCTTTGCTTAAATGCCTCCAGGGATGGTGACTCCACCACATCCCTGGGCAGCCCATTCCAGTATCTAATCACCCTTCCTGTGAAGAAATTCTTCCTAATATCCAGTCCCAGCCTCCACTGGGGCAGTTTATGCCCTCTAATTCTGCTGCTGGTTGCCTGGGAGAAGAGGCCCATCCCCACCTGGTTACAACCTCCTTTCAGGTAGTTGTAGGGAGTGGTAAGATCACCTCTGAGCCTCCACTTCTTTAGGGAAAATACCCCCAGCTCCCTCAACTGCTCCCTACAGGGTGTGTGCTCCAGACCCTTCACCAGCTTCACTGCCCTTCTCTGGACTCACTTCAGCACCTCAATGACCTTCCTGAATTGAGGGGCCCAGAAATGGACACAGGACTCAAGGTGTGTCCTCACCAGTGCTGAGCAGAGGGGAAGAATCACTTCCCTGGTCCTGCTGGCCAGACTATTGTTGACACAGGCCAGAATGCCATTGGCTTTCATGGCCACCTGAAGATACCTGTCGCCAATAAGCTGTGAACACATTCCTGTGCGTTGCCTTTCCTTTTTTTGCATTTCTTTCCAGAGGCCTAGGGTTTTGTGAAGTCTGCTCTGCACACAACCCTCTGGTGCCTGCTGCTCACCTGATTTGAAGATGGCCTGGCAGTTTTGCTGGAGCTTGGGTTTGCCAGCAGGCTTACAATACCTGGCAACCATTATTTCCCTGATGGCTCAGCTGCAATTATATGGTCTCTGTAGTCTGGTAGAATTTATTTTTTGGTGGAGATAAGTCCAGGATCTTTCGAAAGAAAGAACAGACTACTGCTGGGATTAGGATCCTATGGAACTTTTAATTAGCCCAAACTTTAGATACCTTAGGGGATGAAGTTTCTTTTCATCCTAGTTGAAACCAAAATACCGTGCCTTACGTTTTTAGATTACTTTTTAAAATATCAAATACAGAATTCTTCACATCCCTCTAACCATTTCATGTTTCTTCTATGTAACCATAAAATTAATCCATAATAAGAATTTCTACTACTTTGAATGCCTTTTACCTTCCTCTCGTTTACCAGATACAGACACACAGACAGGGGACACTCAAGGACACAGGGACACCCACAGAAGACCTGGAGTTGGGACCCAGGGAAGATGTTTAATTGTCAATTTCTCATGCTATTTTTGTAGGCTTTTCCTTCCCTCTCTATCCTTTCCTAATTGACCTCTCAAGAAGCTGCAAATACCCATGTTGTTTAATGCATATGTTCTAGAACATCCCAGTATTGTGCAGCAGTTGATATCAAACAGGCTAATGTGTTTCAAAGCTTTTAAAAAGTACAGATCCCCCCCCCCCAAAAACCTTTAGTTGCTATTATGGATGTAGTGCAAAACCAGAAGGAGTGACATGTAGAGTATAAGCAGTGTTTGTTTGCCTTGGATGAAAGTGCTAATGCTTCAGTATTATCCCTTATAAAGTATTTTTCAACACACTTTTTTCCTATCTATAAATCTTCCATAAATCATTGCTATGATTCATTATACACCTATTAGTTATTTATAACAATATATTCACAGATTAGCATGAACTGTTTGGGGCTATGAAATATTCAAAACATTTAATGAGTTGTATAGCACAAGGAATAAGAGTGCAGTTGTTTGTTCCATAATTGAAAATTAAATGGGGAAATTACAACACTGAGAGCAAGTAAAGCTCAAAATTTTATGTTTTGGGAATAATTTCAACAAATACTTTTGCACCCCAGATAGACTCAAACAAGCCACGTGATCAGAAGTTAGTGCCTGTGTTGAGAAGCCGGATATTTTTCAGATGTACATAACACTTCGTTGTGCCGCATGCCTCCAAGGTGCCCTAATATTTAATATGAAGGCTAAAAAATCATTCTCCTGCACTGTAAGCACCAGAACGACATTCAACAGGGATCACTACAGGAGCTACCACATGCAGCTAGAAGCAGAGTTACAAGTAGAGCAGTCCAAATCCCAGAGCAAAACAGTACACACTGGAGAGGGTGACACCACTTCCTCAGCTCTGCTGGGGCAGAGCCAGAGTAAGAGCTGGGTACAGTCACTTTGCCAGAAGACACCCACCCCATGGCAGAGGCAATGTTTGGCGCAGGCCACAGGGAAGCACTACTGGAAGGGGTAGCACTTGCTAAAACCAAAGCCCAGAAGAAACACTGTGGCTGGGCCAGAAGCCATCTTCCCCCCAGAGCACAACCCAGACCAAATGCAAAGACACCAGGATAAATTTATCACCACAACATCCACCATCCTCTAGCAGCAAGACCCCAAAGCCACTCACCAGCAGCTGCAGCCTTCCTGGCTCGGTCAGACACATCCCTGCAGACCTCACATGTCTGAGGGTTGGCACATCCACCCGGGGTTCAGGAATTCCTTTTTTTACAATTCAACCCCTTTTGCAGGGGATTTCTTAGGAACACATTCAAGTTTTAAACTCCTCCACCAGGCTGTTTTTCAGGAAAGGCACCACCTCCAGCCACTCCAAGGCTGCAGAAACCACTTGTAAAACTTATCCACCACCTCTTTTTTCTCCACATGGCAGCTGCCCTAATGCAATAGGCAGCAGCTGCCACCAGAAAGACTGGCTGAATGAACCAATCCCTATTTACCTGTTTCTTAAAAGGCTTCAGATGCCAGTAATCCTTATGCTCTTAATGAATTGTAATTCCTATCAGGTTTTGCTGTTTTGGGTTAGGTTGGTGCTACTTAGCACTATGAAAAAGGAAAAACACAATGGTGATGCAGTAGCTAGTTGGAAGAATTCTGACTGGCTGAGAAAATTTCTCTTTGCCTAGGGCAGGAGAAAGTTGCTCCAGCTCTATATTTTTGGCAGAGTTTTTTTACTGCTTTATATAGTTCATACACCTATGTGCCAAGCCAGTGCTGCTGTTCCTGATGTGGTCAGCCTAGAGGCATGTCCACACAACAGTGATGCTCCCACATTCTCTCACACAGGCTAATCAAGGGGGAAAGCCTATTTGCAGAATGTGCTTCCTCTGGAACTCATCTTCACTTTCAGCTTGCCCTAAGAACCCAGATGGAAAAAAATCGAGTCTCAGCACTTGGACAAGTGAAAACTGTGTTTTTAAATACACTGCTGAGGTGCAAACTGGTCAGGTCATCTACACAGCCAACAGGTGCTTCTTCAAATGGTACTTTTCATATCTTACTTTCAGGGTTATCCCTGGAAGGACAGACATACGGTAAAACCATAACACCGCTGTAGCCAGGCCTTGACTGAGATAGTACAGTACAGCCAGACAAGCAGTGGGCATCTCTCCAGCTAGGTAGTTTTACATTGCCAAATGTAGTAGTAACACTGAGATATCAACGGCATCAGGTCAGACTCAGTTTATAACAGGTGTATGATGTATTCATACTGAACTCAGGTGGAATTACTCCACCCTTTACACTGTATTGTCATGGAAATCAACATCACTGATCCCACCCTTTTGGAGTACCGAATTTACTGAGGTTGACTGTTAATAGGGAATTCTGCCGCATTGACTTCAGGAACTGGTTTTCCTGGGGCTATCCTGCTCTAGCTGTAGGCAAACCATCATTCTCCCTTTCATCTCTTCTTAGGTAAGTGGTTCAAACTTTACTACGGTCACCCTTAAACATTCAGCATGAAGGATTTCCACAGAGCTCATTGCAGTCCTCATGGCAGGCACAGGAACCACATCCCCCTCCAAAAGTCCTCAGCAGCTTTTGTCAGGAGCCGGTAGGGATCATCCATCTGTCATTAAAGTGTTAATTCGATTCATTAACATAGAAAATATTCACCATTTCCCACTTTGGGGGAGATGGGCTGTGCCGTCCTTTTAATAGAACTCTGCTGGAAATCAAACACAATTTTTATTCAGGGGAATGATTACTGTGTCTTGTTTAATTCTTGCCTAACAAATGTCAGCACTAATGTATTACAGATTATTCAGTCAATTTGATGGTTCCAGGTGAAAGAAAGGAACACAAATCTCTTCTTTTAGTGTAAAAAGGGTCAGCTGGATGACTTCCACTGCAGGAGCCGAGATGAGGCTTGACATGAATCAATCAAGCAGGCTCAATTTTACAGTTATAGTGCCTAATGCCTAAACATGAGCGTATGGGTGGAAATTAGCACCCGATTATGAGCATACATGATCTTCCCTTGGAAGACAATAATATTGGCATTAAGCTTCTCAAGAGGGAAGATGCTGCTGGTTTTTAATATGTCTTAAATTATGTCAGGAAAAACACTGGAACATCACACAAAAGCCACAGTCAGTGTATATTGCTATCTCATAGAGCTGGAGATCTTTACAACAATATTGACACAGGAGCAGGCAAGCAAATGTCAGCCAATATAACATATGAAATACTTAACGTAACCAATTTTCAGCTGTCAATCAGCAGGGAATAATGACTGATGCAAGGAATCAATACACCACAATTGAATTCCAGCTCACAAACTTGTTTCGTTCTGCGCTATAAAAGACTGTCAAATGTCACACCCCAAGAGATGCAACAGGATTCCAAAGATTTATTTATTTCAAGCTCTGAAGTCTATTAGCAATAGTGCTCCTTGTGCTATTGGAAAAAGAGCTTTGATGACATTAAATTTTCAGAAATGACAACTCATTGTATCAGGAGCCAATTATTTATACCATTTTGTATGATATTTCAGCAATCCTTCACCATTTTACTAATAAGTGATTTCAAATCATTACATTAAACAAATTATTGTGACTTTAAAGCTGCAAATATTTGATTGCATTACAAGTTGATTTGTACTTTTGATAAAAATAGTGTAAAAAGAAAACTCACTCTATCTCAATATCTATATCAATGTATTTCATTGAGATAGCTTAAATGTTTAAATTAGAAGATGAATAAATAAGATTTATTATAGACATTTAGACAGCTATCTACTACCCTGCACTGTGCTTTTTTATTATTATTGTTTAATAAAAGAAATGGAAAAAAATATCAATTTTATTCTCTGGTACTGTAGTCTGACATGACAGCTGAGATATCAAATAGAAAGAATCAGAGGATGCAAAGGTGAGGCCTGCAAGAGTCATAATATCCAAAGAGTATACAATGTCTATATAAAAACAAGTGGAATATACCCATCATCAAAAGAGAAAAATGAAATCCATATAGACGGCTGATTGTAAAAGATCTGAAACAGAAAAATGTACTTGTTCCATAACATAATCTGGTTTTGGCCATAGATGGCTCATTCACTGTTTCATTCCTGATTTCTACCCCTTGTACCTTTCCATTTTTTCCTTCTGCAATCCTGGAAAATGGCATGGGGGCAGCCCCTTCCTCTCTTGTTAGCTCAGTTGAAGCTGGGGAGGTTCTATACAAGACTGGTTACCTGTCTCTGCATTTGAGTGGTGGAATCTGCCCCACAGTAATTATAAGACTATTAAAATTAGCATATTTTCTTTACCTGAGCCTGAGTGTTAATTAAAATCTGACAGCACAATGCATACAGAAGATAAACACTACTATATTTTCTTTTCAATGGATATATAGTAATTCATTTAAGACAGAGAAGCTCATGCTGTTGAATGTGCTTATTAAAAACAGCAAGGAAGGTCAGGGGCAGTGCTTGCTGTATCCTTCATTTGTTCTTCACCAAAAATGATATAACTGAACTGCAAAAGTTGAGATTGAAAAGCCGCTAGCGTGTTGTCTAATTTCAGCCACAGAAGCTGCTGTGCACTCCATGACTTTATGAGGGAATAAGATTACAGGTCACAAGAGCTTCTTTATTTCCCACCTGTAGCTTCTAACAACATTTTATTAAGGATTTTCCCATCTTCTCTCTCTGACCTACAGGGGACAAAATTCTAACAGCTGTCACAGAACCTGTACCAAAGTGGCATTAACACAGATTAGCAGTTCTGGAAAGTAGTATCATTTTATCAGGAATCTATTTATGACTGTTAACTAATATTTTTACAGCACTTGTAAGATAAACATAGCACATCATTATGTAAACAGGAAAAAAGGCATTTAATACAGTTAAACACTTAAATGCATGATGCTTGTCTCATCTAAAATCACCCCAGGCTGCTGTTTGAAGGTTTAGTACTCATTTACAAAACAAACACTTGGGTAGCCCATGTGCTCATGTGTGTGTGTGTGTGTGTGCGTATACATATATATATATACACACACATGCATATATATATCTCTTGTCTGTATTGCATATGGAGGATATCAATTTCTTATTAATCAAGTAGAGTCTATATTTACTAATACACCCAAGTAGGTGTAAAACTTCTGCCAAAAGTTAAAGACACATTGATACATGTCCAGTGCTCAGCCTTTCCTTTCCCTCTTCAGTGTAGTTGTGTTTCCATAAGTACTGCAAGGTTAGGACCTTGCTAGTGTATTGCAGAAACAATAATCTTTGTTATCAAAATTACTTGTTATACAAGATTCTTTTATTCACACAGATGCAACAGAGAGAAGAAGAGAGAAAGAAGAAGGAAGAGGGAGAAGGAGAAAAAGGGATGAAGGACAAAAAGGAAAAGTTATACTATGATGTTATAAAATTCTACTATGATTTTTCACAAATTATTGAAAAGGAGCCTATTTTTCTAACACCCTGTCTTCCAGGAAGCACAAAATGAATGTCAAGTATATCTACAAATTAGTTTTTCAGTAACTTCTCTATCTGCATTTGCAGTGGGAAGCTCAAACAGCTCCTAAAAGTTCATATTAGCTATCTTGAAGACTGGGATAGATAATTTTTTGACATCATCCATCTAAATGCAGCTGGTAGGTTGATCAGTTGTATTATTATTGCACTAGGGAGTTAGGAAACTCAAGTACAGAGTAGTATCAGAAGCCAGACCAATATGCTACATTCAATGGACAAGTTTTACTCTCCTCAGAGACATATTTTAGCTGATAGAAAAATAAAATATAGTTAGTTTTCACTGATACAGGATTGGGAGGGAAAGTACATGTGTCCAAACAGGGTTGTAAGGCTGCTGCACAGTATGGTGAGAGGTTTTAGTATGCTACAATAATCATAGCTGAGTTCAGATTTTCAGGTCTTATTTGGGTACTTGAGTAGAACACAGACATTTCAAAAAAATTTTTCACTTACCATAAGAAGATGTTTTGAAAATCCACCCATAAACAAATGCCATATGGTAGGAGTTGCTCCATACTTCTGAAAATCTGTCTGTCCGTAATTGCGCAGAGTCTTTTAGCAATATGAAGGACACAGACAGATAAAACCTATAACAAAACCACAACACAATAGAACAAATACATATTAATTAAAAATGTGTGATAAGAAGTGATTTGTCCCAAGACACCTGTTCTCTGAACTGCCCCAGAGGAGAGATGCCCAAGTTTTGTAAGATATTTCCCAACAAGAGCATCTGGATGCTGGCAGGCACTGCAGCCAGTTGTGCTCACTCCTTTGGACAGGTTTCCTCACATCTGTCAGTTGTCAGACTACTACTGATAGATAGTGTCTGGGCTGGACACACCTTTTACTTAGAGTTGCTCAGCCTGTCACCTGTATTTTTGATTTTGACTCCCCTTGGAAGTAAATTCAGGACCAAATTTTTGATTACAGGACTTTGGAAGAAGCAAAGAAGCTGTATTGTGTTGTTGTAATACTCATCTTGGCTTTCCTTCTGAATTCACATCATTACTTTGAACCTTTCATCTGTTTAAAGAAAAGTCCCCCAATCTCTGTTGTGGAGTGGAAATAGGATTCCCTTTGGACTGCTGGGAACATTTCCTGTGTTTTCCTCTAGATCGTTCTGGGAGTACCATAGAAATCACTACAGCACTTTTCTGTCTGTCAGTGTCAGGAGTCAGTTGGCATTGGCAGAAACATCCTTCCCTGTGTGGGGACATGATAAGAGGAAAATGGCACAGGCATCACTGGGGAGGATGAGGGAGTGCCTCATCGTGCTTTAAGTATAACTGGCAAATGACCAAACAGCATGGTTTGTTCCAAAATCCTGTCTTATGAAACCCCAGCTTGAGCTATGACTGCTCTAGGAAGCTTAGATTGGCTTAGGTGAAGCTCTCAAAGTTTGAGGTACGAATTGGAGCCTGGCTGCAGCCTCTGACCTGCCATGAAAATGCCAGCATGGGTCTCAGGCTGTCCAAGGTTTATTTTCAGCTCTCGCCTTCTATTGTTGTTGCTGCTGTTGTACTAGTTTGGCAGGATGGAACATATTCCCTTTGCTGACAAAACTGGTCCTGTTGCTGTGGGTGTGATTTATGGGTACTATGGAAATGCACAGTAACATATTATTGTCCTGAAAATTGACCGGATGACATTGTCCTCAGTCTACCAGAAATCCTTGCCAACAGACCCCTTCTGGCTCTGAAGTCATTGAACCACTTCAAATGTGTTGAAGTAGAAAAGTCTCTTGCAAAACATAGGAAACTGCTCATGCTGCCATATGCTGATCTTCCATAACTTCTGATTTTTGCATTAAAAATCTGTTTTGACTAAGCAAAGTATAACACAAGCCAAAGTATCTGTTCACAATTTTAGGCTTTCATAAATTTCCTTGGTTTCGTGGACTGTCAAATTCTTATTGCTATTTATTTCATAAGTCATGAAGTATCGCTGGCTGTATGTGAGGAATGGAGATTATGGGAGAAGTACAAGAAATAAGAACAGGACTTCCACTTCCTAACTTCATTTAGTTAAGAAAACACTTGATTTATGTATCTCTCATAAAAATTATGTATCTAAGGTTAGAAATTAAGACTGCCGTACTATTTTCTCATGATAAATAATCTCTGACACAGTCACAGCAGCAAGGTATGTGAGGTTAACACATTAGCACAGATATTTAGTGCTGTAAACTAGTAATTATGTCTGTGAATTTAGGTCAAATATTGGGCCTAATTCAGTGTCTTTTACACAAATATACCTCCCACTGAAGTCATTGTATAAGCAGCAAGAGATTAAAGCAATATGCTATCCTGTAACTAGCTAGCAATTCTTTGATGTATTTTTTTCTGTATAGATATATTCCTTAATATACACACTTGAAAAGAAAAACAGGGACTCACAGACTGGTGTGTGCAAATGAAGAACCTTTTTTTTTTTCCTGAGAGCTGTTGAAGGGCTTGCTTCTGGTTTTCTCTTCTTCCTTTTTTTTTGGTATCAAAGGTATATACAGCATTGTCCTTTAGTTGAAAGATACTGTACCAGTAGTTAAAAATAAAATTTCCCCACAATAAGGTGCATTTTTGTAACCTTGAGTAATAAACAACACACAGTAGTAGTTCCAGAAGAAGTACCAAAGAATTGCACCGTCAATCACAAATAAAGATCACTCAACGGCAAAAAACCAACCAACCAAACAACAAAACAAAACAAAAAACCCCACAACAATTAGTGCAGTCAACCCTTCCATCAGAGTTTCAGACATTATAGTCATAAACGATTTTTAAGCCCAGTTATTAACTTCTAGCACTCAGAAGATAATCCCAATGTATCCCTTGTTGTATATTTTGCTTTAGCAGTTTTGGTATAGGGTTTTACATCCTTAAAGGACCACCAGCTTGTTAAAAGGCCCAGCTATTTTATAATGTGTAATACCGAGTAAAACCATCTTAATCTACAACACTGGAAGAAACCAGTTTATTCTTCTGAACAACTGTAGCTCCTAATATAGGTGGGTAGCAAATAATTGTCTCTTCTACAGGAGTTGAATTAACTGGGTGGAAATTCTCTGAGCTACAGTTGCTTTTGTAGAATGGGGTTTTTCCTGCATGATGTGAGAGTACACACAGTACTTCTAAAAGTGCTTATATTTTAATTATAAAAATAGAAAACAGTTACTTTAACTCATATAGAGCAAAAGTTATACAAATATGATACAGCAAATTGTACGATGTGCAAATCCAACACATTATATGTAGGTATGTTTGTGCCCGTGGCAAAAAGGTGACTTGACAATGTCACTCTCCTACTTTGGTTTAACAATTTACAGACACGTAACTTAATTCCTAGCTTCATTCATGATCTTAGGCTACTTGTGAAAATTGCTTAAAGAGTTAAAGCACAATATTAGTGTCTTCCACTGGGCTTAGAAGACACATATGCACTTTAAAAATGATAGCTTATGTTCACTTATCTTGTCTTAGTGTGTATACTGATAACTCTCTACTATAATACTGGTGGGTACAATATTATATCTAGATTTATCCTACAGGTTCTAATCATGAAAGCTGGGGAAAGGACAGTGATTGACTGTCTACTCAATGTCGGGAGGTAGGAACTGTGGACTAAAGGACCTAAAACCCAGCACTTTCCTTGCCAAACCTGCCTATTCCCAACTATTCCTCCCAGCCTTTTTTCAGCCAGCCCAAGTCAGTGGAGACCATTTGTCTTTCATTGCCCTGCCTAGTAACTGAGAAAGCAAAGCCAAAACAAAGGCAGTAGTAGGTTATTGCTGACTTATTCCACTGTATGGTGGGAATAATTCATCTGTTGGCTGAGCAGAAAGTTTCTGCAAACTGTACAGCTCCATGTACATGAAATCTGACCTGTGGGCATAAAACACTTAAGTTCCCTAAGTCATCCTCCAGCAATAAGAAGTAAATAAGGGATTTGCTGTTCTCTCCAGCAGCAATTTTTTTTTTTTTTTTACAATAGCATGTGTCCTCTTTTGTGAAGCCAAAAACACATGAATGTACTCCCTTCCAGAGACCCAATAAACAGAAAAGCAGATTCCCTTAAACAGTATCAAGAGCTAAAAATAAGTATCTTTTTTTATCATTGCCAAATAGTGAACTTACCTGAGAAGACAATCTCAAGCTCTATGAAGATTCAGGAGTTAACTGGCACAATTGAATGAGTGTCTTTGCACATTGCTTGGTTTCACATAAGATGATACAACCAGGACATTGTCAGGATCACGGCAGGGAGACTTTTCAGAGTAGAACTCTCTTGCCTGTGAAAGAAAACTTAAACAAAAACAGCAATATTGAATCCTGAGTTTGTTTCATTAGGAATAATTACTACTGTCCTGATCCTCCCTAAGTCTTGTTTTTGACAGGGGAAAACAGAACATGAGAATGAAATTTCAGTTTTGGTTTTTTCTCTCGGTAGGCAAGAAAAAGTCCCTGAAACCTTGTGAAATTACACTGTATGTGATTCAGATGAAGAGGAAGGGTGTTTTCAAGGTCTGGTTAAACCAGCACACTGAAAAACTGGTTCTGATGATCCCACTGTTGAGATAGTATATTTAGTGAAAAGGCAAAGATATTGCTGCTCTCCAGCTATCATCATCCTCTTCTGCCTCTCTTGTCGTACTATCTTTACTTTCAGCAGCGGAGATACACCATTAGCTGACAGACAGCATCAGAGAAGGTTGATCAATTCTCTTACATATATAAAAAGCTTCTTTTCTTCAGTCTTATTCTCATCTATCAAGTAGTCATTTTTATGTGTTGGCCCTGGCACTGAGTCACTGACCTCCACACTCTGTAATGAGGTCATGTAGTCTATGGTATTCCAGCTTTTCTACTTCTTAAAATAAGTATAAAAAAATTCAGAGTAAAAAGTTTAGTATCTTTTTTTTCTTCTCTCCTTGCTTTCATAAATGTACAGGACATGCAACCTGGGACTTTCAGATAAGCTTTCAAGATACTGTCCAAAGTTTTCAGCTGTGATTCAATTACAGTTATATTCTCTTGATTGTACCTTTTCTTACTGTTCTTGATTACATTTAATTTGTTTATACTAAACAGAAATTGCTTTTTAATACTTGTTAAAACCAGTGTGCAGCTACTAAAAAAAAAAATCACATTTCTCGCAGCATTCATAACACTCATTAGTGATGCAAACGCAGTAAAATATCCAAATAGTTTTCTGATAATTGGCATTGATCAAATATTTATTTACCTAATTTAAGAAAACAATAGGTTTTCATTCCTTAATTTTAAAATTATTCACCTCAAAGCAATGAAAAATACTTTTCTTGGATCAGATGCTGTATTTGCTCTCAGATTATTATTTACAGTCTAAGCCTTAAAATCATGTCATATTTCGATCATCTAACAAAGGTCTCATAGATTTTTATTCATACACCCTGCATTGACTCATAACCACTAAGTAAACTTTCCCCCCCCCCTTTCCTTTTTGGCTTGGGATTTTCTGGGCAATTTTGAGTTTCCATTTTTACTGCATTTCCATGGCATGCTTAACATTCAACAGTAGGTTTCTGCAAATTTTCTAAAGGCTGTCTACTTTGCTCTTTAAAAACAGGTACAGACCTGACACCTACCCTGGCACATCAGCTCTCTGATAACCTACTTGCAGGTTATCACAACCCCTGCAGCACGGTCATGGTAGGACCATGCCTGCTGTGCCTCGCAGCTAGCACTCCTGGGAGACAGGGAGGACCACTGACACTCATGTGGTTATTATTAGGGGGAACAAAAAATAGCAGGACCCAGTTTGGCAAAGTTTCCTGAAAGGCATGATGATTTGCTTTTAAAGCACTTTATTGAGATTTCAAATTTGATAGGATTCAGAATTGAATACAATGTATCAGTATTTTATAGATATGTTAACATTTTTATATGTGCAAATATTTATGCTGAAAGAGAAAAGCACAGGGCAACTGCAATAACATAAGCCAGAACAGACTCTACCATGTGTGGCAGCTTGTCTTTGCCCATGAGTTTTGCAGTTATGTCACATAAAAGAAAAACAAGCTTTTCTAGATCAGTTCTCACTATTGCCAAAAACAAAACCAAAAAAACAAACAAACAAACAAAAAAAAAGACCAATTACAAATGTTCGGGTGCAAAGCATATTAAGTGAGAAAGATAAAGCTTCATACACTTTATGTATCAAACATTTACCTTAGCTATCCAGTACAAAGACATTGCAATTTGCACTAATTAAATATCAAGAGGGCTCATAGCAAAGAGTACACAAAAATACCTAAAGGGCAAATCTTGTCTTCCTCAAAATAATTAGTGTCTTTCCTCGAAATGTACGTTTGTAGTAATCTAGGATTAAAAGAAAATACCTGGGCAACAAGGGGCAAAAGAATATTACGCCGCCTGTGGAAAATGATGGTTATTACAGCATAAAACTGCTGTCAGCTGCTGTTACCTGAAACAGTCACTTCACAGGCTTTGTCTTCATCTCTGGTTTAGAATGATATGACATTAACTCCTGCACCACTGTTTCCAGAAACAGCTATCTTAATGAAACATTTTTGGTTCAACCCATTTTCCTTCTCCAGCGGTTTCCCCAAGGCTAAGGAAATAATATTGTCAGCCAATATGTCATGACTGGTTTTTAATTTGCACAGAGGTACAGGCAGGTAACAGACAGCATGCCAGAATGGCTGTAGAGCCAATCCTGATGAGAGGGAAGGTGGGAAAACACTCGTGTTTAAACAGGGAAATGCAAACTAACGCATCAGCAGAAGATATTCAACATTTCAAGGGGCCACAGGGCAGCAAAAAACAGCAGACCTGACTCCTGGGCTGCGCAGGAAGCAGGGCAGTGTGAGACCACCCTTGTCCTCCCTGGACACAGCCAGACCATGGCCATGGCCACGGCATATGCTTGTATGTAAATGCACATACATGTAGCAGCCTGGCTGTACTTTGGGTATTTTGAACTGTGACATGTGGAGGATTGTCCAGCTGAGATGTGCCCATACATTCTGCTTATGTTGCAGGTACCTATGGGTGGGATTTTAAATTTGGTTTAAAAACTGTAATTCTTTTTTGCCAAACAATATATTTGAATAGAAATCACATTCAGGTAGTATTAGAAAGTGTATATTTCAATATTCATGTTTATAAAATATTTTGCATTTCTTTTAATTTTAAGCCTCAAGCCTGGAAGATTCCTACCCTTAAAAGTTCTTTCTTTTGTTCTTCTCTTTAACAGCCTTCATCAGTGCATTTCCATTAAAAAAGAGAATGTTTTGGTAATAATTCCCTTATAATTTCTGATGGTAAGGTTAAATTAACGCATTAAAACCTTAAGTTCTATGCTTGTTTCCTTCCCAAACACTAAAAATTGAACCATAATTGTAGATTAAATATGGAGAATTGATGAGCTCATCACAGAAAATGAAATACAATCAAGTAGATTTTTTTTTTAACAATGCTCATTCCAATCACCAGGAATATTTTTCTTATTTTTGAAGAAGAAAATTGAGACTATGCTTACTTAGAGTAAATAATTACCACTGTAGCTTCAAATTGTTAAATAAAAGAGTTTTCCTTTTACTTTGTCTGGAACGTGCTTTTACAGGAGTATAGTACAAGTCTTTATGCAAATACTGAACCTCAGCAAGCAATACCTGATTTAGTGCTCAGAAGTACAGGTGACAGGAAGAACCAAGATCTAGGTAGCTCAAGCCATCCCCTAGAAAACTTGAACATTATTTTCTTCTTTGAGATCCAGAAAAATATGCATTTAAAATGGGATGCAGTTGTCTCACAGAAAGCTTGATTAATTTGCCTTTATGCAGAGGAAGGTCAGGCAGCAAACCAGCCTCAGCCAGTGCCAACTAGTGCAGTGCCTTTCCCACCATTTGTACTTCCAAGGGCTCTCTGCTGGGTGCCCCTTGGCTCCTTCCCATTCTCATCGGCATAGGAGTGGGAATGGGAAGGCCTGCTCCTTTGCCTGTACATTCAGTGATGAATGAAACCCCCAAAATGAACTTTACCAGCTATTTCTCAGCAAAGAGATTAACACTCAATTAAATGAGAAGCTGTGTGCCAAAATGCCCAAACAGGAGAATCAAAATAGAAGAAAAAGAAAATAAAAGAGGTGGTTGAGCCTTCAAAATAGTACTTGGTATCACATAGACGTTAGGCATCTCTTCGGGCTAAGTTTAGGGACTCAGTCGAGGATCTGGTCTCTAGCACAGATTCTATCGGGAATAATCCCAGCAAGAAGCTGAGATGGGTTAAACATTATAGTCCATAAAATTCACATAATTAATTAGCTTTTGCCTTCATAGTATTTTTTAGTTTTCCTTTTTTTTAAATCATTTTATGTGAGCATTTCATAGGACCCAGAGCACTTTTTCTTTCTTCTCTGCCCCACTTTTTGGAAAGCATTCTTGTCCTTCCTTTTGCCTTCATATTGTGTTATTTCTGACCTCTTGCTCATCTTTTATTACTCTCCGGTTCCTAGCTCTATTATTCAAGCTGATATTGCAGCTGTGATTTCTATTTTTTTCTTTGCCCTTTTTGGCTTTGCCAGGCATTTCATTAGCAGACTCATGGGGAGCATTTATACTGTCTCTCTGCCATGACAGAGTTCAATGGGATTTACTAAAACTGATTCTTTGGCTATATCTGCTTCCAGTTACGATTAGAAACCTCTTTCCACTGAAGCATACCAAGGAGATCAAATTCAGATCTGGTGAAAGCATTGAGCACAGGGAGCCACAGAAGCCGTCAGTGAAGGTGCAGCTTCTTACACCACATCTTGACTTCAACTATGGCACATCAGTAAAAATTTTCCCCAAATAACTACATTTTATGTCCAAAGTTTCTGAAAGTCATCTTGCAGAAGCAAGCTCATGCCCCTACAGAATAACTTGTGATATCAAAGCTCAGATATCCCCAAACAGCGGTGGAGTGCCACAATTGGCTCAAATAACTCAGAGATGGGTTTTTATTTAGGGCTTTTCAGGTCATTGTATTTATTTTTCCAAAGGAAAGCCTAACATAGAGACTTTGCTGCAGGAAGATATGGTAGCTAAAATCTTGGTACATTTATCTCTTTTTCTGCCTTGTGCCACAAAGGGTGCTGATTCACTTTTCCTCTCCTGCAGCTCTGCTGCTCCCACTTACCTTCATAACTTTCCTTCAGCCTTTTTTTTTTTTTTCTTCTCCCCCATCCCCTTTGTTGCCTTTTAAGCTTACTGAAAATAATGAACTCTCCTGGCCTTCAGCCTTTCTAATGTCTCTGCTTATTTCTGTAAGTTAGTTTTGGCTGTTAGGTTATGTTATAATGTTCCAGCAGAGATATTCTTTTTGTGATGACAGTAAATAAGATACACACAGACTTTTCTGTTTATTTTTTCAGCTGTTCATTTATAGTAAATTTTAATAAAAACTGTGAAAAAATTTTGTTCCGTTGGGGAGGCTTGACACAAAAGTAGAACAATAATGTGCCAAAAATGCGTTGTTATGATCTTTCAGATGGGTACTGTCACTAGGAGGGGTCTGCACTTCAGTCAGTACGATCATGATAAAGTATGAACAGTACAGCTGCAAACTCCCTTTGGATAATGCTACAAAACATATGGAAAACGTTTCCTGACTTATGAAAAATAATATTGGGGCAGAATATAGTAAAGGGACTGGGTCAAAAGGGTGCATAAAGCGTTAGCACAAACCTTAAGTGCAATCTTGTAGTCATAAATTCCCCACTAATGAAATGTATATGCAATTCTTACAGCCCCTCCGTGTTTGAAAAATCCATAGTGTTAATAAAGTGACATAGTTAGAAATCTATATGGGACCTTATTTATTCATTATTTATTTTAAAAGATGACCCTGAATCTAAACATTCCCTTTGGGAAAGTTTGGGTTGTGATTTAGGCTCAAACCCGTATTTTTCTGGCTGGAACCCATTTCTAATTCTGCCTGATTTACACACCCATGTGCTACCTTGTTTAATCCATCTTGCGCAAAGCAGGACATTGAGATAGTGGCCCCACAAGCCCCCCTTGAGCCACCAGCCACACCCCTTCCACCTGTGAAACAGGGGCTGGAGCCATGACATCTGTGGCTGGAGCTGCCTGCCTGCCCAGGAGAGGTCCCTGCCTTTCCCACCAGCCCAAGGATAAGGGGTGGCAAGGGTGAAGGGAGTCACACCACATTTGTGGTGCCCTGTATCCTCTCTCCCTCTGTCAGGGAAAGCTCCAACGGGAAGGAAGCCCTTCCTCTGCCTTAGGCTTGGTTAGGATTTGGCAGAAGGTTGGCTCCTCTCATCCCAGCGTCTACTGGCTCTATCCTACAGAGGTGCCTGTGCTTTTCATCCTCTCCAAAAGGGTCAAGTAGAACCAAAACAAAGAGCTACCTTGCTGATATGGAGGAGTACACAAGTGCCTGGTCTAGAGGGGTTGACTCCCAGGTAAAAGTTAACACTCACTAGCAGGAGCTAAGCTGCTGGAGCCCAACCCCAGACTTGATAAGCCCAGCTGATTTAACAGATCACCTGGTTTGCTACAGCAGTCCCTACCTGTGCTGCTGCTGGCAGGATCCATCCCAGTGACACTCGCCAGCAAAATGGTCAGCCAACAAGTCAGGGTGAGGCATGTCAGGAAATACCTCTGAAGTAAAACAACCCTCATCATTTCAGGCTGTATGAAGACTAACTCTTTCTAGTGATTATGATAATCTCTTACTTGGGGCAAGTGCCACAAGGTGTTGGATGTAAGCACTTCTCTGTACTCTAAACTGACTCTGTCATTTTCCCATGTTTTTTACTTGTTTTATAATTGCTCACTTGATCCTACAAAAAATAAACTAGCACAGTCGATGAAATCGGTAGATCATGGAACAATGGGTTATTAGGAACAATGAATATCCACATGATTAAGGGTTTTCAATCTTAGGTCCTAAGTAACCATAATTGCCACTCTACTATCTACAGAATAAGAGAAGAGAGAAAGGTGAAGAGAGTTTTTGTTACTGGGAATTTATGATAAGAAGCTTGTCCTCACACAGAAGCAACTATACTCACTCTTTCAGACAGCAATAATTAAATTCCTATAATAGAATTAACACATTAAAATACCGTAGGGTAAATAGTAGGAATGAACAGTCTTCATACTAAATCTCCACAGCATGAAGATTCATGAAAAAGATCAATTTTTTCCTGAAGAGCCTGAGTTTTTGGGACAAATGCTGGAGTAGGAAGGACCCCTCCAAACAGGCAACTGTAACACCCAGTATTAAAATTCTGCTCTGGATTTTCCTCTGTGAACAGCAGAGATACCAGGAAGTATATATTATTGAGCCCAAATTTTTGTTTTACAACTGTGGCAGGATGCTGTTAGAATCCTGATCTGCAGTTGCCTAGGTAAGGGTTGATTTGAGACAGTGCATTATATAGATGATGTGCTGTTTAAAAATAGTGCTAGACTGGCCCCTTTAAGTTCCTTACACCTTCTTCCTGTTACTGATGGGCACATTCTTCCTAGTCTTATTCCAGTTAATCAAATTTATCATAAGTGCCCTGTGGAAAGTTGGAAAAGAGGTATGGCAAAAGAAGAAGGGGAGATATTACCCTTAGTCAATTTTTTCAGGGTGCTGAGTGGCAAAAGAAAACAAAATGCATTTTCCTTTAAAGGAAAAAAAATTACCCTTTTCATAATTTAGTGTTACAACCATTCCTTCTTTAAAACTGTATTAACATATATATGGCCCTTTATTAAGAATATTTTTTGCGGAAACTGAAAAAATGAAGCAATGTTAAGTTTTAAAATAAATTATTAGAAAAATTCACCAAAACTTCCAGAAGGCTTGTAAAAGGACAATGAAATGAAGTCAAGTGAGATAGTTTGCCTGAATTAGGGTAAGAAATACCACTTGCTTTGCTTATTTAGTTGCCTATTAATCTCACTGGCTGCCTTGTCTTTTTTATTAGGTGAGTTTCACATGAATTTCACATGTTCCAGTGCAGAAGAACAGCTCTGGGACAGAAAGTTTCAGGGTCACTTGCCTTCCTCCAAAGTGGTCACTACTTGATAACAATTGAATGACCAGTTAGTTGGATGGCTCACAAGCCCATGATAGGAAAGAAAACCTCAGAAACAAAACACACACACACACACACACAAAAAAAAAAAAAAAAGGAAGGGAGGAAGGAAAGGAATTAAAGGAAGGAAAGGATGAAAAGAAAGGTAAGAAAGAAAAAAAAAGAAAAGAAATAAAAGACTAAATGAAAATTTTGGGAACAATTTCAACTAACATGCCAAGGACAGGCTCAGAATAATTCCTTATTGCTAACAGACATGGAGGCAAAAAGGGCAAGTTCATTAACATTTTCAGTTATATTTCATAGAATGGCTTGGATTGGAAGGGACATTAAAGAACATCTATTTCCAATTCCCTTGCCATGGTCACAGATGCATTCCACCCGACCAGAACATTTCCAGAGATGGGGCATCCACAGCTTCTCTGGGCAACCTATCCCAGTGCCTCACCACCCTCACAGGGAAGAATTTCTTAATATCTAATCTAAATCTCCTCTTTCTTAGGTTAAAACTGTTCCCCCTTGTCATATCACTATCTTCTCAAATAAAAAGTCACTCTCCCTCTTCTTCATAAGACACCTTTAAATACTAAAAGAGCATATGTGCTTGATCCTTGTAGAGAAAAAAGAAGCAGAGAAACATATCAGAAAATGACGCCGGTTTTGCATGCAACTACAGCCATATGAATGCACTCTGTGACACGCTACAGGCTATAGACCATTATGAAATTGAAGAGTCCCTCAAACACCACCTGGTGAAGAAACGACGCAGTGTGTGTGCATGGAATATGGTCACTCTTATCCACATAGCAGCTGTTTGCCTGTTTTCAACACTGACGTTGCACATACTGTATGTAATGACAGCCTGCTCGGTGATACCTGTGCTCCAGAATATTTGGAAAAGGACCAGCTGTTCACTCCAGCACCCAAGTCCTTTGGAGTCAGCTCATTTCTGTTAGGAATCTGACCCTCCCTGGAAGTTATTTGATCTGATTGGCATGCAGGTGTAAGGAGGACACAATGGCAATTGTTTAGCCATTACTAGGAAACTACAGGAATGCTAGAAAATCTTCCTGAAGAGACCAGGTATGTCAAGATACTCGTAGGAAGAAGAAATTGCCTTTGTTGCATCAGGGAAACAAGTGGAGAAGATAATATTTGTCATTTAAGGGTGGATTTATGAACATCTTATGTTCATAAACCAGGATGCTGAAATCCTGTGACATATTGTTATGAGAAATAAATAAGGCATCGCGTCTCAGTTTCAAATCTAAAAGCTCCATATCACACTGGAGAATCAGACCTTCCTGTCAAAATAAGAGATGAGGAAATAAAGAGAGGGTGCATGGATACTCTCTTTGCCTTTTCTGCTGCACCACACTAAAATGTGAACACAATTAAAAAGACCATGTAAGAACAGCATTTATTAACTAATTATTTTCTACATACTTGTTCAGACCTTCAAGAATCAGGAATATACGAGGCAGTAGGCATGCTGCTATATTGCCGTGTTCTCTGAAAGACCTGTTGAACCTTTCCCAACAATAGTTGGGAAGCTGATTTTATCAGATGTCTCAGGACCAGAGCACAGATAACCCTAAGAAGGAAATTCCAGCAACAGAGCTGCAGGCAAAGTGTTGTCAATATGATGTCTGCTGAGGGGCTGAGGTACTCCCTGCAGTGTAGGGACTCCAGGGCCTGTATCACTTTTCCTCACTTTTTTCTCCCTGGAGTAATGTCCAGTCCTTTATTTCCCCAGATGGCAATTTAATGATTAACATGGAACATATTAATTAGTTCCTTCCAGTCTGCAGTTCAGTTAAGGAAATGGAGAAAACCAGAGGCAGCAGCTGCTAGAAGTCAAGCTCCTTTTTCTTAATATGATAAGAGCAGACTGGCTCTTACTGGGGCAGTAGCACAGTCTCCTACAGTTACAGCATGCGCAGGGAGCACCAGAGTTCAAAAGCATTCTGCAAGGTCCTGGTGTTAGGGTGAGGATATTTGAGTCCTTGACTCCAGTCCTTATCCTTTTACAGGACCAAGGATTTCAAATATAAGCTTCAAATAGCAATTAAAAATAGCAACTAAAAGCATTCTTTAGGTATTTCATGTTGTCCTTGTTCTTTGTCTGTTATACACCTGCCATGGAAAATGTTGGATATGAAAAGTGCAGCAAGTTTTGACAAATGATTTCTTGTTTAATTAGAGGTATGTATGGTTGACATACAATACAAGATGGAAGTCAACAGATTGCTCATGGAACATCCTCAGAGTGCCTATAACAGGGCCAAGCTTGTAGCTCTTTCTTTTACATGGTCATGTCTGAGAGGTCTCAGACTAAAGATCTCACAAAAATAATCCTATTTCAAATAAAAATGCATGTTCCTCTTTCACGTCTGTCCTTACTGTGCTGAATCATAAGGTGTTCCTCTTCTATTTCTAAAAACAACAATTTATGACAAAATTCAGTTTTAAATCTATTTAGTAGAGGCTGGATATATTTCCTTTTCACAGCAAATGTTATTCTAATTGATATATAACTTATATATGCATTTATCAGAATCTAACCCCACTCTATTTCTACATATACAGATTCTATATATACACACATTATATATATATTTTTATATCTATAAAATTATGATTTTCTAGTCCATACACTCTTCAAAAAGCAATGTCAGGAGGGATGCTGGTCTCTTAGTGCTTCTGCATTATGATCTACTGACCCTGAAAATAGGGTCAGGAGGAGGTCTCACTGCTAACTGGAAAACTAATCAATATAATTCTACCAAAGGGCTGGTATACACCAAGTAATATAGTCCCCTCCCCCTCAGCAAAAGTCTGTGCCTCCTTGTAAAGAATATAAACATCAAGCTTTGATACTCATGGAAAAGAAAAAATATCAACCAAACACAACAGTTTATGCTTTGTGAGGTTGGGGATACCACCAAGTCACATTGTAGTTCTCAAAATTTAATTCTGAGTGGTTTGATTGGTCATGTTTTACAGTTTGGTCTTCATTCCTAAGTAAGAAATGTAGAATTGTGCCCTTTTTTTTCTTTCACAGTTTAAAAGAACAACTGATGATGAAAAGATTATTTTCTTCCACTGCCCCTTCCCTCTCCCCTCACGATCCCCCCAATATTACAGTTACACAATGAGAAAAATAAGCTGATCTTGCGCTATGATAAGAGTCGTACTCACAGTGGTGCCCTGTGCAGCCTGGAGGGATGCCATCATACAGCAGGACTGCATTTGATTCTGATCAGGTACTTTTACTGAGAAAGAGAGCAAGACAAAGGGTAAAAGGTCACTGGTGACTAATTTTCTGAAAACCAGCAGCTTGTGTAAGTAATAGAACATTTATTGTATTTCTCTGCCATCCCAGCAATGAGCTAGAAAATCCATAAGAATTCCCAGCACTAGCCTTTATTAAAGTATAGCCCTGGATTAGTTTAATGTCCAATTTAAAGTCACTGCCTGCACCTACTTTACTTACTTTTCTTAAAGAGAGCTATTTTCCTCCTGTAACCTCCTAGTTTAAGTTGCCAAGAATATATTTCCCTTTAATAAAAAGTAAGGTTCCCTTAATTTTATACATATATATATGTGTATGTGTATGCCGAGGAAGGAGTACTTGAGTGCTGCATTAGAGTTATTTTCCCCACACTGAAATATTAAAGCAAGGCAAATACTCAAAATCCAAGCACAGCCTTCCAAAAAGCAACAGCACAGGAATCACAAACTCCCTTTACAATGTTTGCACCCTTTTCTTTTGCTCTGTGTAAGCATTCATATCGTTTCAAAATATTATTTTTCTGAAAGGATGTTCTTAGAGCTCACCTCTGTTGAAGATGAGACAGATACTGTTAACCTGAGTTCCTCGGGCCCATACCCACCTAAAGAGCTAAGGCTAATCAGCTCAAAAAGAAGGGAAAATGCCCCTTCTCCAATGGGAATCTGCCAAGTGTTTGTGATCATTGTGCTCCTTGCCTGTAATGATTTGACTGAAGACCCCAAGTGGCTTGGTAGCACTGGAGATGGCAATCAGTGTTTTTAGTCAATATACTTGACAGCCATAAACACTGTTATTGGACCTTCGGTGGGATTCTTGATACATGTTAGCCTTACAAAATGTAATTACCCTCCAGACTAGATGAGAACAACAAAATAGAGACACTGTTTTGTGTTCAGTGAGTGCTCACCTCTTCCATAGGGTTTTATTCAGCAAATTGATTTCTGAAGGTTCAGATTTCACTACAGCTGTGCCTAGATGATCTTCCTGGTGCATCACCTGAATCATACGTACCCTCCAGAGTGTGCTGTCCCAACATGATGTCCAACCCGACTCCAGGTGAGTTCCAGCAGAGGAGGTGATGCCTTATCTGTACTGGCCACCAAACTCCTTTGGAAACAAGCCCACAGCCCTCTTATGCCTGTAACAGTGACAGCTCTGTGGGCAATCCTGAGCTGCTCGATGAAAGCTGCTGCACTAGGGAAAGCTTCTTCCACAAGAAACCCACTGCGAGTCTGGAAAATGTCTCTCCTCCCGCTGGCAAAATTGCCAGTTTTAGCTTGCTTACTCATGTGCTCAGGAAACTTGGAGGGAAGGGGAAGGCAAGAGGCTACCTGACTAGTACTGGCTCTCCTGTTTTAGACATTGGCATCTTTCTTCATTCATGGGCAGACACTGTTTTTTGGTGTCTTCTGCTACGCAGTGGCCAGTCCACAGCAAATTTCCTGTACTTGGTTCCACTTTCCACTCCTGACTGAGTTACCAGAGATCATGGGGCATATTCTACAGGGGGAATAAAAATGACAGAAGAAAATTTTCTTCAGATAATTTAAATTCCTAGTCTAAATTCCCTGCCACATCCAGCTCATAATTCATGCTTATGACATCACAGCCAAGAATCGCAGCAGGAAAAGACAAGTGTTCAATATGAAAGTTTTCCCATATGGACAAAGTTAATTAGACAGGATTAATGTTTTACATTTATAAGCTATAATTAATGTACACTTTCAAATATATCTGAAAAATTATATTGTAAGTGCACTGATTCTGAATTTAATGATTTTTTTTTAGGTGACAAACCTAAGAAACTGTGCTTCCATAATAGCCAGTTGCTTGATGGATGTATGATTACATATGCCTTAAATAAACATGGGCAACACTATTGAAAATAAAATTCACAGCTCTTTAATCCTTGATTTCTACTATTTATTTATGTGAGAAAAAAGCTTGTAGTTAGAGCTAAAAAGAGCACAAGAGGTAGCACAAGAGGTATAACCCAAAGGTGGGCAGATGACTGCTTCTATACAGTCAATATAATGCTGATGATACTCCTGTGCCCTAGAGAGGTTTACAAGTGAGCAAAAGATGCAGAAACAGCAGGTAAATTATCAATTTTCAGAAGTGTCACCACATGGAAACCTCTTTGACTTATACCAAAGGAAATCCCACCAGAGAACACAAAATAGAAGAGACAATCTGTTTACCTTACGCTAACAGAAAACATTTTTTTGTTTGGGGCAAAACTGAGAAAAACCAAACATGTCAATATGGTGACTTCAGAAAGGAGGAAATGCCTAACAAGGAAATTTTGTTCTGGCCTGTGTCTGATAAAGTATACAGATCCCACAAAACAATTGCTTTGCACTTAATTTTGATACTGGAAACTTCCATTTCAAGAGACAGTGCAGTAGTTATTCTCCTGTCCTGCCCCTTTCAAACCTCTGCTCTTCAGAGATTGGGCAAAGTGGAGAATGTGTCAGGTGCTAAATGGAAGTAAAATTTATAGAGGCAGGAACCCCAGGAGACTTTACCAGCTGGTTACAATTACCAAGGTTCAAAACCTGAGTTAAAAGAAGTAAGATGGTAGATGGAACTGTGCAGGAGGCAACAATAAACTAATATTGTTTTGAAAGGAGACAGAAAGCTAAGTAGAAATGGGAGTATTCAAGTGCTGGATATAATCTGGGGCATATTAAGTGGAAGAAATAAATCAAGCAATAGCTTTGAGCACATGGTATAGAGCTGTGTTTTCCTTTATAATTGGTGAAATGATATCAATTTTTGACAGAGTTTTTAAGAATCAGCTGGACACATATTGGAGATGAAGAGGTAAATCTGCAAACCCACACCACTGAAAATCTGGAAAGCCTGACAATAGCATAAGGGCTGAGTTTAAGCAGCTTCAGGCCAACACAGTGCATCCAAAGATTACTAAGGCATTAGGTATGACAGTTCCAGTAAATGTTAACTAGAAGCAAAGAGTACTTTTTCACAGAAGATGCATCAGTAAAAAATGACAAACAATGTTAAAAATAATTAAAAATAGAAGGGAAAATACCATACGCAAAAAGATTATGTTTTAAATATGCCAGAGTTTGAAGAGTGTGTGTAGTAAGTAGCAGTTTAGTTTATATGAAATCAGAGGAAAGAAAAAAAAAACACCATTAAAGCTAATAAGGGAACACATTTTTCAAGTACAGTATAGCTCTGTGATGTACTGTGGCTCAAGTCACAGAGCCTGTATTTCATGTTTATGCCTCCAGCCAGGCAAAGCAACTTGCAAGATCTTAAACAATAAAAGTGGAATCCTGAGCCTACTGAATGTAAACAGCAAAACATTCAATAATGTCGTGGGGTGGGGGAGACTGGAAAAAAAGGTGCATTTTTCAGTGGAACCATTTTATGTTAAAAAGCATCAAAACCTTTCTAGTCGTGTAAAGATTTTACTGGTGAAGAACACTGGATAAATAATTATTTTACTATAAAAAGATAGACTGATTATGTAATCTAGTGATTTGGGCTCTTATCTGGAATGGGGCAGAGAAACTTGATCCCATGTCTCATAAAACCCATAGATCTCCAGCGAGTGCTCTAGCCACTAAATTATTGATTTTACTGAATTAACCTGCACATATTGAATTAACCTTACACATATATTCATTTGCTGGCTTAAGCCCCTGCCATTATACTAACAAACAGGATATTTTATAAAGTTTCCAATTTTGTTTAAAAATAAACAAATAAGCCAATTTGCTTCAAAATATCAGAAAAAGTTGTAAATAAAAGTAAAAATATTACAGGAATTGCCAGGAGTTATTACGCATGGATTTTTTTTTCTCAAGATTTTTAGAAGCAAGAGGTCACCAAGAAGATCATGAGGCCCCTTATGGCTGATGACAAGACTAATTTGTTGACAGAAGATTTAGCATTACTTAAGAATTATATGAATTCTTTTTATCAAAGGGAAGAATGGCTGATAGATACCAGAAACAGATTTATTTCCCTAAGGAGGAAGAAGAAATACTAAAGGAAATCAATATCAGATCAGAAAAGGTGATTGAGAAATTTGAATGTTCTAGTTGCAGGAAAAAAAAGAAGTTTCCTATGGCGTGCTTATTTTTTTTCCTCAAAAAGACTACAGTTGTAGTCTTTATTATTTGAAAAATGTAGAATCAAGACTAAAGACAGTCAGAAAGATTCAAACGAATTGGTCTACATCAGAAGCATTTCCAGATAAATGGTGTTTCAAAACAGTTTCTTTAAGACAAACTGGAGAGATTACATTTTTCACTTTTTTTTATCCACGTCCTCCTGTTTTAAAAAAAAAATAAACCAGGATGTGAAGGTGGGAGGTTTTCAGAGTAAAGGAGTCCTTGGCCTCAGCTTGTGATCTAGCAAGAACCAGACATTTCCAGCTGAGGAAGAAGCAGGAGCAGTCTTCACAGGCAGGCAAGCTGTAGGCAGCGGTAGTTTTGTCCTCAGAGATGATTTGTGGGGCTTTGCTGTTCATTTGGAAATCAAGCTCATATGTTGTATTTTCCTGTTTGAGTTTTTCCCTGCAACAATGTCTCTCAAAGTAAGCACAGGCTTTGTGTACACAGAGCAGGGAGGAGGCAGATATTATTGCAGAAAACACAGGAGAAAAATAAGCTTCGTAAATGTCTTCTGAAGCAACCACTAAAGTTAAGGGTACTTGTCCTCCAAAAAGTGGACCATGATTGATAGTGTCTGGTTGCAGTGAGACAGTTCTGCCTGAAACAGACCCAAGCTTTCCAAATGCACCACTCTTTAGTGTGCCTCTTATGAGTATTCAATATAAGACAACTTGATCACAAGTTTTGATAACTCCCATCCCATAATGAATGACTCCTCAGGGCTCAGTACAGCTGAAACCTGAGAGAGAGTCATCAGGAACTGAGGTCTTTAAAAAGACCAGATTTTGATGTGGTTTTTAACAAGTAAGCTGTCCTCACACCATAGTCCAGGAAATACTCACATGTTTGAGTAAAGAGGCACTTGAACACTTGGGCTGTCCTTGGGCTGAGACAACCCTCTTGTGGTGGTGTTGGTCCAGTTGCCTGGACTGAGGGATCAGCTGGAGCATGGTGAGGCTCTCTTTCTCTCAGTCTACTCACTTGTGTTTCTTTCCCATGGAAAAAAGGGAGGGAAAGTCATCTGAGCCTTGTCCAAACAGGGAGATGGAGGTTGGTCAGGGGGCACATCTGGAATGAGATGGCCCTCAGAGGTCCCAGGATACAGCCAGACTGTGTCAAAGAGGAAACGTTAGAGCATATCGATCAGACAAAGTGCAGCTTTGTTTCCCAATTCACGCTGCTTTGTAGATTTATAACTTTACAAACAATCCTAATAAAAACAGGAATTATTTCAACACTGAGCAGCTCCCCAGCATGAATAAGAAAACGGGAATCAAGATTAGTTACCTAATACCAGCTGGCGTTTCTTCAGTCATTTGGGGAAAACTGAAGAAGAAATATGTAAGCTTCAAGTACAACTATAATAATCTGTGGTCTCATTATAATGAGCTGCCACAGAAGGATGGAGAGTATCAAGGTGAACTTCTTCAAATGTTTCAAATAAATTTGGCTTTATTGAGCACTGAACCCTATCCTAAGATCAAGAAAATGAACTAAGGAGTAATAATTGTAGAATATTATAGAAATAGCAATTCACCTAGAGATTAACATATAGTCTATAAAGGCAAAAATTACTGTTTGAAATTTTTGCAGGGGGACAGCAGAATATACAATGAAGATTTCAATAAAACTACGATGAGGTTGAAAATTCTATTGATTCCTTCAGTTTAAGCTCAGAAAGGTTTAAATGGAGAGAGAGGCCCCAAACCTACTGAGTCAGAGATACTTCTGAGCCAAAGGCATAAGCCATGGTATTTAAAGGCAGTTGTGCCTGCAGGTGGCAGGGGAGATGGTTTCAGGACAGCCACTTCCACTGCAACACAAATGGTCTTTCCAAGACGAGAAAATTATTCAAGGCAGCAGACGAGGTCTCACAACCCTGTCAGCAGGCCTACCTATCACACGCAGACATATATATCTCGAGTATGAACTGCTGCTTAAAAAGAAACCTTCCTCTGACTCCAGTTGTTCCTGCTAATTTGAGATTGCATGTTTCTCTGTCCTTTTCACGCAGTAACTAAATGACAGTCACACATGCAAATCCTAGATAAAAGCACTCTTTCACATCAACTTATTAGTTAAAAATCACTGATGTGAAATTTTCCTTAACTCATGATTCATATCCACTTTGTGGCAAGCAAATGTCCTACTGTTTCAAAGGTGATTCTAGACCACAAGAATAATTTAAATCTAAAGCTGTTTTGATTGTAGAGGTTTTTGAAGAAGGTTGCAAGAAAATGACAAGCACTTTCTCTTTCTTTTCTACTTCAGATTTTCTTCAAACTCAGTCATGGGTAATATGTAACTACTCAAACTTGCATTAAAAAAAAAAAAGGGCAAAAAAAAAAAAGGAAAAATTAATCTTCTTCTAGGAAAATCCTGCCTGTGAAATAAAACGCCAAACATATCAAACCTTCATATGCCTACTGAAAGTACCTAATTCTTGCAGAGGATCCAAGGATAACAGAAGAAGGATGCTTCTCCTCTTAATCCATGGAAAACTAAGAATAACCTGGCTCTTGGATTCTCGGATGTCATGATGGACATAGATGAATTTTTTTATTTGTCTTGGGAGAACTCCTTATCCCTTATGCTAATAAACACCAAAATGAGACAAGAGTGCCAAGATAGAAAAATGACTTAAAATCTATTGTGTTTTGCTTCATTTGTTGTAAAAGCAATACAGTTTATAGCTTGCAATAAAGTTTCTCCATCATAACTCCACCATGTACTTTGCCCCCCTCCTTCTTATATGCATAAGCAGCATGAATGGCTCTGACAAGCAAGTCTTTGCTACAATTTTGATGGTAACCAAAAATTGATGGAAACTCGCAGTGGAAGTTCTTAAATCGATGTCCATGTCAAATTTTTTAACCAGAAAGCCATAAATAGCACTATAATCTGCATTTCTACTTATTGTCAACACTGCATTTACCTCATGTCCTGCTTGAGTTCAAGTTTCAAATATGGAAATAAAAAAAGAATTCCTGGACTGTCACTAGGCACCTGGGTGATGAAACTTCTTGAGGTAGATTATGCCTCAGCCTAGTAATCTCTTAGATAATTTTTCTTTTTTTTCTGTTCTTAATATAACAAAAATTTCAATGCTGTCATCATTCCTGTCACAAAATGAAAAGACACAGGGTTGCTTTCATTGGGTAGCTCTTTTTCATGACACTCGCTTCTTCAACATGCCCCTCAGCTGCTAGCATTGAGTACAGCTACTTTGTAGTAGGAGAGCTTTATAGCTTTCAATGCTCCATACTCACCTGTGGGAAATAACTGTAAAGAAGGTATTTACCAGGTCTGTGTCTCATAACAACTTTCAGAAAATGCAGCACTGAATTCATGCCTTGCTATGCTTTGCCATGCTCATACTAAGGAGATGAAGAGTCTCATTACAACAGAAAGGTTGGCAGGCTTTTAGGGCAACCATTTTCCTTCCTTTGTCTCTCAGTCCCTTCCTATAAGATGTCGATCACACTGCTATCCTGTTTTGTAAGACTTTATGAGAGAAATTAGTTATGGCGGCAGTGGGAGTAAAAGCATATTTCCATTTTAAGTGACATGCTATGAAATAAGTCCAGTGCTGGAGCAAGCAGGGGAAAGAGTTGGGTTTATTACTGCTCCTTCTCCTCCTCCTCACTGCTGCCAACCAAAACAACAGCAAGAGAAAGGGGAAGCTTAAATGCTGAGAAGGAGTTTGCACACACCCAGTTTTGGAAAGCATCCACTCCTTTCTGCTTCAGCATCACACCCTCTGGATAAACCTTCCTGTCTAGGTATAAACAAGGCGCCCTGTGGAAACCCAGGGTGCGGTTCTGGTGTGAGGATCGCTACCGCCCTGTGTGAGGCACCAGGGGCCAAGTGCTGCACATGAAACCTGGCTCCTGTGACATGAAAGCAAACACCTGCTATCCATATTCTTGACATCAGACACTGATTCCTCAACCCCTCTGCCATCCAAGAAATAGATGAATCCAAAACTTCTCTTTCCCACATGGCAATAAAGCAGTGGTGCAAATCAGGGGTTGCAAAAAGTTGTGTAAAAACTGAAGACTTAATTTGCCCTTAACTCATTTTTCAGGACATGAAGCACAGATTGCCTGCTCATCTCTCTGCCTTACTGGTGGAATTTTTCCCAGCACAGAAAACTGTGGAGCACTTTGTAGAGCTCTTTCATTTAACCTTTCTTCATCTTAATGCTTTGTTTACTTTTTATTGGTGGTGGGTTTTTTGGTGTATGTGCTCAGGCCAGAAGAGCATGCCTGCTGAACATGTAATTCGCCCTGTGCAGTGAGAGATCAGTAGCAGCACTCTCACTATCAGTTCCTGAGGACTGGTGAGAAGATTTTGTTTACAAGAGCACCTTATCCTCTGCATCATGGAAGCACTGGAGAAACTGGCAGTCCCAAATCCTGTCAGCATGTTTGGTGAAGAGGGGGAGCATGCAATCACCGCTGTGCAGGTGACCCATTTCATTGGGTGGCACAAGCAACATGCACTACAACTTTGTGTTTGTTCTTGCCACAGACTGTGGGGGTCACACACATCTCTGCTCCCCAGGAGCTTGGTGGGCGTAGTATTTTGACTCCATTGAAAAATTTGTATTATAGGGAGAAAATTACAGCCAGTTGGAGTGCCAAGAAGCTGGGATGGAGAACACCATCACCTTCTAGAAGTATGGAGTTCACTAGGAAATTATTTCATAAGCCTGTGTATCTTCTGAATTTGACTCAGTCACTGCATGAGGGGAAGACTTGGGAAGTTCTCTTATGAAAGCAAATTTTTGTCCCTGATTGCAATGCATAAATTACTTTATGGGTTCAAAAACCTTGAGGGTATGTCTCAGAGTCATACAATATTTCCATGGGCTTCTCAGATCTGCAATAGCTGATAGATGTGTAAAGTCCCAAGTAGCTAAAAACTCCCTCATGAATCCAAAATGTGCAGACACCACAAAGCAAAATATCTCTGCTAATGTAACCATTAACTCATACTCAGATTTTCCTCCTGCAGAATTTTTTTTTCTTACTGGTTCCCACATGTTTGTGGAGATTACACCTACTTGAATTAATTCAGGCCAGTTTTGATAACTCTTCTCACATGAATGTGGAGGATGTGAAGTGCCACGCTTTCTAAAAAACTGAAGCATGTCAGCGGGTTCTTAATCCAAAGGCCCTGTAAGAGAAAAATAACCCCAAAATTAAAGTGTGAGGCTGATACAAAGAAATTCCCTGTCTAAATTAAATATTTATGCAGAATTGTACTTTGAATAAACTACTCTGAAAGTATGAAAATACTGTTCTACTACTTCAGTCAAGAAAGCACAAGGAACAAAGCTGAGCTCCTTCCATTACAGTAGAGAGACCCATTTCTTACTCTCATTTCTTCTGATCAGGTTCAGTGAGATAAATACATCCTAGCTGGCAGCTACAAACATAGATCTTCGAAGTTCTTTCCTTGATTATTAAGAAAAAGAGGAACATGCCCAGAAATCTTGCAAGAACAACATTACAGTGCAACCATTTTGAAATGCACCCTTTTGGTGGCCCAGTCCCCGGCTAACGAGGAGTGTTTCAAAACTACATTTGGTAGTTGCTTCTTGAGCCCATCAGTCACATCACCATGTCTTGCCCCTTA
The DNA here is from genome assembly GCA_035583185.1 of Anabacerthia variegaticeps. Taxonomy (NCBI): domain Eukaryota; kingdom Metazoa; phylum Chordata; class Aves; order Passeriformes; family Furnariidae; genus Anabacerthia; species Anabacerthia variegaticeps. The sequence continues at coordinate 26,723,671 of JAWWEW010000131.1, read as the reverse complement.
CACTTCCACCCAGCCCTGCCCCCCAGCACTGGGGCAGCCCTGTGAACTCCTGGCCATGTGAGACAAGTCCATCACTGAGGGATTCTCCTGAAGATCCGTTTTCACAGCATGGAACCCATTTCACACCACCTCTCTCCTTCAGGTTCTCCTCCCCTTGGGCCTGAGTAACGTTACTGTGTCACTGACTTCAATAAGTAACTTTTTATTGTGTCTAATCATGTGCAAATGTGTTAAAATTGGTAGTTTTTAGCAAACAGTTATGGAACATATTACCGTAAGGCATTTGTTCATGGCGTGACAATGATTGGCCCCATGCCACTTAAATGTTTTATTTAATAATGTGGGAATTTCAGTGTGTTTTCCTTTCATTATTTTTAACTTGAAAACAGAAACAGAAAGCCCCTTCTTTAAAGTTAAAACTTTACCGCCTAGAGTCTGTCAAAAGCAATATAAGCATCTGGATTTTTAAAAGGGAGCTTTTGAAGGATGTTAATTTAATATACTGGCATATTTCATGCATACTTTTTATATTTTGTATGCTTGAAGCTGTCTCTACAGTGACCACCCAGGAATAACAGACTTTTCAAAATTCAAAACTTACGGGAAAAAGATGATGTTCATGTAATGTTGTGCATTTCAGGTAAAATCTGCCATTCTTGGAAAACAAATGCTATGCATAACACTTCAGCTGTTCAATGCAATGCATTTATACAAGCCAACAAGTAAAATGAAAGGGTTTACATTACAAACAATCTAACCTCTATCTCCCAGAGGGTTACACTTCCAAAACAATTCCATTTTTAATAAGATATGCTATGAATAGAAACCTCCTCGATCTCACATGAGTAACAACTTTACAAGGTAACATCTCGAGCCCACACTTTCTTGGCTAAGATTCCACATTTCATTGTGTATCATATGAGAGGAATTAATAACCAAGTATGGGTTGCCATTCTAAATTGGGAACTTCATTAGAATAAAGAAAAGCATACATATGTTTTCCCCTAGTTTCCTGAAAATCTTCTATTGAGATATTTTGCAGCAGCCCCTCAAGCAGAATAAAGAGCTTTCCATTGCTTAGTGCTGTGTGTACTGGTTGCTGGCTGGCTTATGCATTTCAGGAACACATTTCTTTAGAAACATAATCTAAAAATACAGTGTGTTCAACATGAAGCTGTTCTTTTTGCTCATACATTTTCATAAATGAAATTTGGAAGCAAAAAGGCAAAAAAAATTGTTTGCCACTGAATGTTTTAATTTCAGAACTTGATCTTTCCAATCTTTTATATATATATATATACACGCACATATAATTTTCCTCTTTTTCTTTTTTTTACAATTTACCTGTCTACAACTGTCCTGTGGGCTTTCTTTTGATAACTATGCTGAAGCTCCCATATCATACAATCAGTATGGCAAACCATTCTCCTCTTGACAGCACTGTAAGAGACAGTTGGAGAGAAAAGCAGGAATATGTTGACAATCTTAAGGTGAATTTGAGTGATAAATACACAAGACTGTCTCAACACACAAATTACAAGAACAGAACAGAATAAAAACCATACAGCAGAAAAAGTGGGATAGTGTTTAGCAGATACAGACAGATCTAGAGTGATATTTGAAGGGTTATGTTTCATGCTTTGTTACTGACATTGAAACTTTTGTTAGTTATTCTTCTTTTAAACCCTAGTGTAATGGTTTCAATGTTGTTATCCAAGAATTCAGTGTCCTCTGTTCACTTTATCACATTTTGTTTTGTTTTCTTCTACAATCATCCTCACCATTTTTCTTCAAAATGGCAAACTATAATACAAAAACCCAACTCTTGGAAGAGCAGAGGGATAAGCAGCATTAGGAAGAAAGACCTGGGGCTACCACCTATACTACAGGTTTACCCATTCTTTTACCTGTCAACTAGAAGATGTGCCAGCTCCACTACAGCAGATTCTGGGGTGAAATAAAGTAACTTTTCAGGTTCTTTCAGTTTCACTCATGGAAACATCAGGTGGAGAACTGGAGAAACTGGGAGTATTTTGGAAGCTGGAGAATCAGGAAGTGGAAGGGTTACTTGATTGTTACATTTTTGTTTTATGTTTTAAACCCAATTTGAACTCAGGCACTGAGATTCATCCCACTTGAAATAACACAGATGAAATAATTGCGCTTACTCAGAGCTGCTACAGGCACTGATGGACACAATTTAAACTACCTAATGACTGTGGTGGGCAGATTACCACGGGGAGGACCACTCACTGCTGATGCCAGAGTGACTCTTTGACCTTTTGTGGAGCACCTGAACAGCCTTTGTTATTTCCTGCTCAATCTGCCAGTAATTGATGACAAATAGAAATTTTTTAAATTAGTTACAATCACCATAAGTACATTCATGTATCTTAACAAATTAGAGAAAAAAAACTCACTGCACTTTTTCAACTTTTTAAATGATTGTGGTACCCTGAAGAAAATTATCTTCTATATATTGTTTTTAAAAACCAATTATGTTACAAAATAAATATTGGCAGCAAAGTGCTGAAGTTTAGGCATCCAGACTCTCCCTAAGCAAATGCTGCACTAACAAGCTGCCAGAAGCCCAACAGCTGCATCTAATTTTCATAAAAGGGAGCAGATTGCTTCAGCTGCCCCCATAGGAAAGTGAGGCCCAGAGTGTATCCTGGCAGGCACAGCTCCTGCCACCCCAGCTACCCCATACACCAGACAGAGCAACCTTACGCCATGTCCCACAGTTACCAAGCCCCTCTCTCATGGAGCAGGAATTTGGCATTTCCCACACATCCAACTAGCTTGGGAGTGAGGCTGACAGAAATAAGGGCACTTAGGCGCTTGCTGGTCTATCCATACTCCACGGATACAGTGACATAGAATGGAAAATAATTGTTGACTAAGAAAAGCCTTTCTTAATGTACTCTGAGAGGCTTCCCTAGATGTTAATATCTCTACCAGGTATCCCTTTCAAAACCTACACAGTTCAGGCAGCTCAGGAGGGCAAAAGCTGAGGCAAGAACTGCAGTACACATCTTTTAGTGGATTTATTTTTCACCCAAGTCTACAAAATATTATTTATAATTCCATGACTGCTACCAGTTGCTGATGATATCACACTTGGCTTTTTACATCTTTTCTGCCACCTGAATTCCAACTCTAAGAAATCCTACACTGCAGTGAAAGGCAGGAAGATGTGAAAAAGCATGTGCTATGACTTATCACGCTCCAAACATGTTGAGAACACAGACACTATGTAATGCCTGATAGAGTGCTTTCTCATTGGGACATCAACAGCTTTTCCTTGGTCAGTAGTGCTAAATGAATTGGAAGATCACTGTGCTACAGCTTCTCAGTCAGGATAGCTGTCAGCAGCTCTGCAATGGCCATCTGGGGAAAACAAACGCTTGGCCCAAAGCAAGATGATGTAACAGATGAGGAGCACTGGCAGGGACATGGTGGATTATATAAAAAAACCTATCTTATTTGTTAGCTAGCTGTAGATGACAGCATTGGAGTGCACAATAAAATGCATTTATGATGCTCTGTAAATCCCTTGGGTTCACTACACTGGTGTACATCGTGAGCTCATCTGCTGGCCAGGAATGAAACAGAAGTCAGTTGTTTCATTCAAGATTAAAATCCATATCTCAAATAGTAGCTGATGCATCATGCAGAATTCTGTCAACTATATTTTTCAATTTTTTGGCATGCACCTTTTCAAATAAATTTCCTTGTACATTTGTTTGGTAAGAGAATATAAATGGTTTCCTGACTGTGCTGTTGAAAATTAATTCTATAAGATAATGTGCAATATACATTATTTTAGTTCTACACAGAAAAAGACAAAACCCATCACAGCAATGACAAATGCCAAGTTTCTGCTACTCTAGTTATATGAAGAACAGAACATTCTTTGTGCTTAGCAAGATTTAATCATATTAATAATAAATTAATATTATTTATTAGAAATAATATAATCATTCCTACAGAATGATGATCATTTCATGGTTATTTCACAAGCATGCAAAGGTTATTTAGTTGCATGTCTTTTGCATGCACTGTTAGGTGTTGGCTGACCCATAGCAACAGAATGGGTGAGATATGGATCCTGCTTGGTGGCTAAAGAAAAATGATTCTGTTTAGTTCAATTTGCTGACTTATATCAGGTTAATGGAGATTATAAGCTGGGGAAAAAAAAAAGAAAAAAGAAAAAAAAAAGAAAGAATCCTTTTTGGCCAAACCTACAGCACTATGGCAAAACAATACTGATGAGAATGCAGTGAATCAGCAGAGCAAAGTGACCACATCCCTTTTTTGAACATTACACTGAGAAATTTACATGGTTGTGGCCCACTGAGAGCCCCCTCTAACTGCACAGATGCAAAATGAAAATGAGGCAAAACCATGATCCTGCTTGTATCTTTGCTATATACAGAACACTCCAAAATGGAAAAGCACTGCAGAGAGCATTTACTACGTTCACTGTTAGCCCACTCTGTGTGATGCGATGTGATAGTCTGCACTGAAGAACCTCAGCCAATAGGCTTTCATCCTGGCAGTTCACAATACATGTACCACATAATAAAATTGTGTAAGTTGAAATGTAGCCAGAGAGGAGATGAACAGAAATCCAGTGTAGGATTTATTTAGAAATAGATGTTTGCCACTGAAGTCTGCATTAGCAATCAAGCTTACCTTTATTCATAAAAAGAAGGAAAGCATCTTGAATAGATTTCAGAGAATCATCTCTGTCAACAGAGACATGGATTTAATTACAGTTTTCTCAGGTGAAAGGTGAACAGTACAGCATGTTGTGAAAACTAAAATTCAATGATTAAAGACATTTATTTAGTACTCATGAGCTTGCTCCTGGACCTAATTTCTGGGTTTTTTTGTACTTTTCAGTATGATTCCCTGAAAGAGCTGCTGAAAACCAAAGTTAGCATAACTCTATTTATTTGGCCTCTTTGTTCACAGTTACCATTGTTTTCAAGTACCTTACCTGAAGGAATGGCAAAATCCAGGTAATAATTAGGAGCCATAAATTCACAAAAAATTGTAGATGCATAAGTTGTCTAAAAACAAGCAAAAAAAAAAGTTGCAAATGAAGCAGCTATGGATCCTGGCTTCCAGCAGAAACATTATTCTAAGAGATTACATACCTGGACCAGATCATGCTCTTCTGTTTGAATTCCTAAAAATCAAAAGTTGATTTTTTTTTCTTTTACTTTTTCTTTTTGTAATGCGAAGAGAAAATAAAAGTTAGTTTCAATACCACAGGACAGAGACAAACTAAAAGACATCATCTCCATGGCTTGCAGTGCATGCAAGCAGCAGTGGGAAGAATAATGTCTCTGTCCCATCCTCAAATTAGCTTCCATAAAAAAAAAATAAAAAAGAAAGAACTAAACAAAATCAAAAACAAACACCACAAGCTGCTTTGCAAACAGTATGAGAAAGACCATAATTATTTCATTGCAAAAATTGTGCCATTCTTCAGATAGTTAAATTACTGAAAGGACCTGAAGCTATGCATAATTTCAGCTGTGTTCTCTATCCAGAAATGAAGAAAAAAAAAGGGAAATTGTATTTTTTAACATCAAAATTTCAAGTAGTACTTGATAAACTTGATAAACATTCCCATCTGAATGTTCAAATGGTAAGTGACAGCTATAAAAGCCATGGAAGGATTACCATTTTATGTGGGTTGCTGTACAGTGATAAAGGAAAGATGTGGCAGCTGCAACATTTTGCACTCTTGGCATGGTATTTCGCAACTTTCACGTGGCTGCATAAAGGAAACAAACGGGACAAAAGTCATGGTTGAAAAGATTTTTTTTTTAAATATGTATTTTTTAGTTGGTCATGTGTTAGAGTGTTCTCATAGTCCTCAGTAGCAGATATTTCCTATCTCCTTGCAAAGCAAGCAATTTTCCTGCAATTTCAGAGAAGAGAGGATAGTTTTAATATTCTGGTCTGGGACCCAGATTAGGGGGGTTTTGCTGCCGGTTCAAAGATGTGACCTTAAACCAGTCATTTCTTCCTCTCCCTTTACAGACCCATTCTTTTCCCTTTGCTTGTAACTTCTTGACCATTTACGGTGCTTTATTCATCCATGAACAGCTGTCAGTTTCCCTGCATTCCTTCCCGCCTGTCGTCAGGATCGTTGGAGGTTTTCTTCCTAATTGCAGCTAATTGGCTGTTTAAAATGTATAATCCTCTTCAGAAGACTACTGTAGCAGAGGCTTCCGGGAAATGCGTGCTCTTGTGGTATGGAAGGTCTTTGACGTGAAAGCTTGGGGCTTTCTGCCCAATTTCCCCTGCCACATCAATAGAAAGGTTTGGAAGCAAACACAGATGGCTTGCAAAAGTCTTCTACAGCATTGTGTTTCCTCCAGAAAGCAGTGGTGGCTGAAAGGTGAGGTACAGGTTTGGATTGATGCTTTGGAGGAGGTGATGTGATATAACAACAAACTGGATACACAGCCATATTAAAGTACTGAACTTCATTCTAAACCATTCCATTGTGTGTAGTTTAAATAACTTCATCAAAAATAGAAATAAAATTAATTTTTACAGGAAACTGCACATCTACCATCAGTGCTTTTTCTTACCCAAAGACTGAAAGACACGAAACCACAATCTAATGAAGTCTTTAATCAGTGAAGAGGAAGAGAAAAGGTGAGGAGAAAAGAGAGAAAGAGAATTACAGAAGAATTAAGATTCCTAACCTGCTAAAGACCAAATAGCCACTGTTGGAAAAGGGATATCTTATATAATAACTACATTTATTATGCATTACTAGTAAAATCCTGACAGGTTTATCAAGTCATTATACAGAAACCCTACCACCAGTGCATGCTCACATACCAAAAGCCCACAATCTAAAATTACATGTTTGGGCATTCATTGGATAAGAATATTCCAGGGGGAAAGATAGGTGGAAAAAAAAGAGAAGAGATAAAAAGAAGGAATCCCCTAATAATGTGAGAAAAGTCAGGCATATCTGCAATTCTTGAGGACTGCATTATTTCCATCATCATTATCTTGATGTCACCTTATAAGCTCCCTGAAAATACCTTGGAAAAAGCATACCTCAGAATCCACTGATCTTATGAAACTATGGGTTTTAATTACCTAAACCAACATTCTCCTCCACACTCTCTCTCTTTACAAAAGATCCTAACAGACTTAAAGTGTTCAGGATAGAAACAGGGTGGTAGTATGGAACACAGCAACTTTAAACAAATTAGTTTAAAATTGAGCCCAAATAATGCAAGTTTTTGAACTGACTTCTAAGGAGCTGGGTGGACCAGAAACAATATGGATGGAAAGTGATGGTGTTTTTTTGGAGGAAAGGCTATGATGACTCTTAAGAGTGACATCTGGTTTACTCAAGAATAAGTGCCAATAAATACCTTAAGATGGAGAATTGACGATAGCCCTCTGCAATCACGCTGGAGACATGTGAAATTTATCATAGGCCTCCCTGTTATTTACCTCACTAGAAGAAGCACAGTGCTAAAAAGCAAGAACAAACAAACAAACCAACCCACCAGCTGGTGAGGCTGTCAAACAAACCAAAGCAGGAGATGAAGGTAGCAAGACCTCAATTCAGCATCACAACACAGTCAGTGCCGTAGAGACAGCGATCCCGGTTCACAGCTCACATATCCGACTCTGTGTGTCCAAGTCAGTGGAGACCTGGGAACGTTATCTCCCACCTTTTGATGCTTGTTTATTTGATTTGCACTGGAACAGCAGAGAACAAAGGCAAAGCAAATTAGGGCTGCTGCAGAGTTTATTAATACAGTGTGGTTGGGTGCCAGTTCCAGGTCTCAGAATTCAACCTAGGTAGGGCCGTAATTAATTTCCTTGCTGAATTTGCTCAAAGGTTTCCTTGGTGTTGTGCTCACCAGCAGCAGCCCACACTGCAGCTAAGTAGGAAATTGCACAGGTATGTTCTAAAAATTAAGTCCTAATGGAGATTTTGAATAAACTGACCTGAAACGGAGTCATCAATGCCCCTCTCATGGAGTTTCTAAGCAGTGTCAGAAGCAGGGACCTTTTTTTCATGCTGGCTGGTATAAGCAAAGAAAAAGGTGCAGGACAGTTAAAAAAAAAACTGACATGTGTCCTGGTCTCAGCTGGGATAGAGTTAATTTTCTCCTGGTATCTGGTGCAGTACCATAGTTTTGATTTAGTCTGAAAACAATGTTGATAATACACTGATGTTATAGATTTGCTGAGCAGTGTTTACACTAAATCAAGGACTTTTCAGCTTCTCATACTGCCCTGCTAGCTGGGGGTGCACAAGAAGCTGGGAGGGGATACAGCCAAAACAGCTGACCCCAGCTGACCCAAGGGATATTCCATACCATATGGCACCATCCTGAACAAGGAAACTGTGTTGGCTGAGATGTGCTAATTCCTGCTTGGGGACAGACTGAGCATCCGTCAGCAGGTGGTGAGCAATTGCATTGTGAAACACTTGTCTTGTCTATTCTTTTATCATTATTATAATTTTCCCCTCCTTTTCCATTCTATTAAACTATTTTTATTTCAATCCATGAGTTTTACCTCCAAAACTGAGATATCAGACTTGTCAATCAAAAACTCCCAACTTTTCTGTTTCAAAAAAAGTTTAAATTTTCAGGGAAGCATGTCTGTTTTTTCTAGTTAGAACTGATCATTAGTTTATCACAACACTCTTCATTCATTCTACCTATGCCATCTGAGCCAGCAAGGCCAGAGAGCTCTTGAAACAGTCTATCCTTAAAGCATTTCCCTAAAGAAATCTGGACAGGTGGAAAAGAAATTTAATGCTCATAAGTTTTTTAAAAAACAAAGCACTTGCTGTATGCTAGGACAGAAATTTTTGTCTGGATTGACCAGGGGAAAATGATCCACAAGGAGCATTTAGACATTGAGCCTTGGTAGATATTCACAATAACTCTAATAAAGCAGCTGTTGTTGGCACTACCAAAGTTTACATATCAATTTATGACAGTGTGATGTTTCAGTGTAGTATTGCTTAGTAGTAATTAGTTTTATTTGGAGTGATTAGGTGTTCAGTTACTCACAGAGGCCCATGGTGTTAGGAACCATTCAGAGTCTGTTTGCAGACTTTGGCTTTGTAAAGCCTTTGAGTATTACAGATATTTATTGCAATCCAAAATCCAGAGAAAAAGAATACTTGCAATAGAAAATATCAGGCAGACTAGAATGAATGAGATAAGGCCAAATTATCTAAAAACAAATTACCTAAATGTCAGTGCTCTGCCCATTTACCAAAGAGGAATTGGTTTCAGCCAGAGCTACAGAGCTGGCACAGTTCCACCTGAAAAAGCATTTCTGGGGCATATGCAGAGGGAAGGTCAGCAACAGGTAGAAAAACATAAGGTCACCTCTCTTTTCCTAAGGACAGATTTCTTCCATCCTGGTATCCTGATCTGTTGGGAGAAAAATCACCTGCCCATCCAGATAAGGCTCTGTATGTGCAAACAGACCAAAGCTCTCAGCTTGCAGGAACTGCACTGATACAATGAGCTCTGTGCTAGTGCAGTGGATCCTGAGCACCGCTGCAGGTCATATCCTAGCCAAAAAACCCCTCAGCACAACAGCAGCAGCATTACAATAACATGGCCAGTTGCACAGGAGGGTTGCACATTTTCCTGTGGAGAACTCTAAATCTAATATACAACCTGGTTCCCCAAATAGGGGGTGTTTTAATTGTCAAATCAATAAACCCTTAAATATCAATTGTTTAGGTGCCAATTGTGCTAAAAGGAATGTGACTATAAATTGTCAAAATTTTAATATCACAATGACCATAAGGTACTTTACTATATATACACACACACTTTGATGGAACTGCATCCACTTCTGGAGGAGACGCCCTTCCCTTAGTTAAAAAAAGGTATGAATTAATAAGATTAACATGGTGCTAGTCTAAGTAATATTTGCCCTTGTATACCACTCAGGGATAGTATACAGCATGTGATATACTCTAGTCCTCTACATGTTAATTCCAGGTCACAGTTTAATTAGTCCATGCATAATATATTTGAGAAATCTCTATTTCTGATGTGACTGCTTCTGTGTAGAGGGTTTAAATCAGGAATCACTTCTTGCATCTCTGTTCTGGGCATGGAAAGACCATGCTGGACCTAAGAAAGGCATAGGAACCTTTGGAAATCCCTTGCCAGTGATGAGATGAGAAGCAGCAGTACCATTATCTTCCACCTTAAACTCGCATCCCCCCAAACCACTCTCTTAAAAGTTTCAGCTAGTCTGTGTTGTGTGGCTATGCACAGACACTGATCTCTAGTGATTTTGGCAATTTGTTTTCCAGCATTTAAAGTCAAAACTGTTTCCAACACAAACTTTGGACCACAACTGAAGAATGGCTGATTAATTTCCTGTGATATTAAGACTTCATGTGTTACACAGAAAATTGTAAGCATTGACACTGAAAATTTAAAATGTCTTACAGAGAGTATTTTCAAGAAGCAATCTATGAGATCTACTCAATGAGCTAAAAAATGCTCACAAATACATGAATAGTATTTCACTGCTCTCCCTTCTGTAATTTGTAGATTTTGTCTTGGATAAAGATAAGGTCTCCTGACTCTGTAGTAATTAGGATTAAGATTTTAAATCATTCACATTACTATTATTTAGGCTTAAAAATTAAAAGTTGTTTATAGTCATAAATTATTAATTAATCATTCATAAAAATATCTGTGATACTATATACATTTGTATCAACACTTCTAATAATTAAGGAATTACTAACTAAAGTAATCTAAACAGTATACATTAAGCATAGTCAAAGATAAAACAAAAACAAAAATCTAAAGAGACTGAGAGGATGACTTCAAAAAGAGAAGAATATCCATATAATTATTCAACACCAAACATTAATCCTATGAATAAAAGCACTAAGGATTTAAAGTAATTTGGCTAGCACACAAAAATCACTGCTGTGATAACCACATGCTCAGACTAATTGCACACCTGATTCTACAATAAACTCACAGCTTAAAACATTAAGCAGAAGGTTAAGACACTGATGCTGAGGGTGATAAGACACAATTACGTGGTCGTTGTGTTTTAGATAGGGTTGCTTTAAACATCAATGCTAGCTTGATCTACAGAAATCCAAGAGTCAGACTGAGCATGTTCATTGGACATACACTCTTTTTTTGGTGATAATACTACAATTTGCATACACAACCTACCTGAGAGGGTAGTAGGGGAAGAAAGAAACAGGGCAATTAATTGATGTAATGTATGAATAACTTGGGCTTATTTCATTTCTTTAAGTTAGTCCTCACTACTTTTGTGCATTTTTGTGGTCACTGGTGATGTTTCTTTCTCAGTGTTGTTCTTAACACAGCCTTTGCCTTGAAAACGTCTGCAGAAAAAAAAAAAAAACACAGAAGGAAGCTAGATTTCTGAAGATGTCCTATCTCTCCTTACAATAATAAGTTGCCTCTAAGGACACACTTCATATCACGTATCTAATTATAAACCATATCTTTGTTTTGCTGGTTTTAGACCCTTCTGTACTGCCTTTGTTCCATGTAAGTGCCACCTGTTTCCAATAGCAAAATACCTTATTAGTCAATTGCTATCAATTAACCTTCAGGAACTACACACTGCATTACAAAAGGATTATGAATGTATATCAGATCACAGTCCATCACAGGGAGGGAATTAGGTGTATACATAATCAAAGTCCATTACACGTATACTCTGTGTAAATTACCACAGCAGGGCAGCATCAGTGTTTTCACTTTATCTCAAAAATTTTTGGTGCATAATAATAGTTGTTGGAGCTTCTCATGCAATCAGGAGACCTAGAAGTAGGTAGTAGTCTGACTAAGACCCATGGTATTAGAATTTAACTGAATTTTATTCTTCTTTCATCCACATTTCATATCAGGACACGTGCATTTCTTATGCCCAAAGAGAAATATTCTTCCCCTCAAACAAAACCCCAATCTATTTATGAAAATTATTTACATTACCACCAAGATTTATGAACCTGAGATCACAGAGTTATTTTGCTACAGAAATTATTCCAACATTCCATTACATACTATGAATGAAGGATTCTTAGATTTCTTCTTAATTCCCATGTTTCCTTGGTATTCAGATACCACATTTTCTTTTTGTTCTTGGGTCTGGCAGATCAACAAATAGGATGGAGTTGGTGGTCCATTCCAATACCAGTGCCATAACAAGCTTCCAGCAGCAGTTGTGTCACAGCTGACAATTAAAAACATAACAACTTACTGTTGAGAACTGGCAAGGGATACACTCAGTGATCCGACACTCCTTCATTTCTAAAATGCTGCCTTGGCTCTTAAGCTGCTTGATCCCTGTTAACACCAATACAGATTGAGAAGCTGAACTCAGATGTAATGATTGCAAGCTCTTAGAGATCACAGCCCTGCTACTAGACACCAACTTGAATGGACTGCAGAAACAAGTCACAGCAAAAATGTTATTAACTGTTCCCAGTAGTCACTGCTTTGAGATACAGATTAACCCCAAATATATTCTCTCTGTCTGATCCTTTGTGATAAAGCAACATTCATGTGAAAAACCATCCTTTTTCTTCAGCTGAAGATTTTTGGGTCTTCTGTAGTCTTTTCTTGCTCTGTTCCACTTCTGACATTGCCATGTTTCCTCAACTATTTGTAGTGTTGTTCTGTCTAAAGAAAACTCAAAATCAGATGTGGTACTCTAAAGAGTAATTTTAAAGTAATAGGCTTTCTGTATTAGTGAATTTGCTGTTTAAAGACTAACCCAGACTCATGGAAGCCAGAGACAGAGGCTACTGAAGCCAATGTGACCCAGGTCTGGTTCACATTCAAGAAACCTTATTCTGTTTTGAGACAATATCAGCTGCTTAGATGCAAACTGCTCTTTCAAAGAGCCATGACTCAGGGACATATTTAAGATGAACCACCCTCCAGGATTCCTTGTTATGATTTGGACATCTTAGAGTGTGAATGTGGCTATGTTTTCACATGTGCTATTATATCTTCATCTTCAAAAGCAAAACCAAACTGCATCATTGGACCTGATCCTGGCAGAATTAAGGCTAACACATTTTTCCATCCCACCACACACTTGTGCTTTCTGCAGCTGTAACTTATATGTAAGCATGTAAGTGTATGGAGACAAATAAACCACATTATCACAGCTACCACACTGACTAAACCTCAGACAAACAGAAACCACCTAGAGGAAAAGGTTGGTAAGAGGAAAATAACACTGTATTTCTTGGGAAAACATTGTTTCTTGAGACTCAGTTTCATTTTACTGAGACATTTCTATTTCTGAAGGAAGAAGAAAAAAATGTCATTAGACAAAAAGGCCTAACATGCCATTTGTATGGTTAAGCGGAGATAATAAACTGTTCTGCATTTAATCTTACTCCTCCCTATTTTTCTGTTATAGCACAAATGAGAAATTAAAATTTTGGTAAAACATTCACATGCTTAAGTTGTAGCACTGTTTAATTAATAGTAGAGTTTCAAGTCTGCTCTCTTTTCTTACAAGGTTTATAATGTGTCTCCCTAACAGGAGACGAAGAAATAAGATTAAAGAAATGCAGTGACAACTCAGACTTTGGCTTGTACTTTCAAACCACTCAGTATAGGGGAAAAAACCCAAGACACATTTTTCATGCTTTCTCTTGTTTTGCATCCTTGCTCTTTCCCACCGCTAACACACATAAAACACTGTTCTGAAATACTCTGCCTTCAGCTCTTGAAACCATTCTTTACCTTGTGTGGTCCTGCTTCCTCCACACCATGGCAAATTCAGCCTCTCATTGTCTCTTCCCTCTCCAAACCATTTCAACCTGGGGACTTCCCTCTCTGTCCTGTCCCTCCCAAGAGTGGCTGAATGGACACTGTCACTTTTAAGTACCATGACATGCTACATCCTGGTTGTATGTAAAACCAATTTAAATGTCAAGAAGTGTCATCTATGCAATGCATACACAGCTAGTCTTCAGCCTCCAAAAAAACTGTCCAGAAAACAACATTTCTTCAAAAATCCCAGCATGTGATGCACTTCCCATTGTCTTCACACACAAGTACTTTGGTATTTACATCCCAAAGGCACAGATGACAACAGAGCATATACAGGAGCCTGTACAATAATCCTGCTAAAAGCTCTGAAGATAAATCTCACAGGTTATGCAATTCTCTAGTACATCATCCAGTCATACAAACATTTTAACTTTATTCCAGTATAAAAGCTGCTAACTTAATTTGGACATAACCTTTTCTGTAACCTGTCCCTGTGAAATTATTTCACTCCTACCTTGCTCAGAGCATTCATCTCTCTATTATCCGTAATTATTTCAATGTGCTCCTTTTTGCCCTTTTCTTTCCACTAAGACAGCTATAATTAGGAAGCCGTTTCTTGCCCTAGACATCCTTGCATCATTAAGAACAGTGGACCTCCATCAGGCCATGTTGTTAATCTTACCCATAATGACAGAACTTGTAATATTTTGGAATCAAATCCATTTTCCAGCTCATTTTACAGCTCCAGGGTTAGTTGTAATACTGACACTCCTGTGAGATGAGATTAATCTATCATTTACAAAACATGTAGAGCATTGGATCTGATAAGGTTTTCTGGTAATTTAAATGTTCTCCATTACTTGGTTTTATTTTTTTTAAATAACTACTAAATTCCAGACAAGTGTGCAAAAAAAAATTTAGTTGTCATACTGATGCCTCAAAAAAAACCCCAAAAAAACTTCCCCATACTATCTCCTTTTTATTTTTCTTGTCCTTTCTGTTGGTTTTTTTGTTAGTTTGTTTTTTTTTCATTTGTTTTGGTTTGGTCTTTTTTTTTTTGTTTGTTTTTAACTACTCAGAGGTTTCAAGAGTCATTATGAAGGTCTCCATTTTAATTCTTTTAAGATCTGTCTACAATAGGAAATGCATTTTACATATTTCCTGGCAGCTTACTGACCTGGACCTCTAAAATGTTTATTTTTTTTATTAGCTATGCTGAAAAGAAAACCAACATTTGCACTGCTTCTAAGGGAGAAAAAAAATCAAAAAAGCCAACCCCACCTAAGTGGGGATTGGACATAAGGAATTTTATAAGTCTGAATTTAATATGCTTGTTTTCAGTGACAGGCAGCTTTAGGAACCAATTATACACAACTTAAGTACATTGAAATTGCCACTGTGACTTACATTTATGGGGTGTGATACAAATAAAAGACCAGCTTGGATTTTGAGCAGAATTGTTCTAGGCAGCAGATCTGAATTTCTTTAAACTTTGGGGGAATTAGATCTGACATCTGTAGCTTTGGTTCTTCTCCACAATGTTTCACAAAATCAGAGTATCCACACAAATTTCCTCAGAAACTGAAGTTGTGTTGATCTACCTCTGAACTTCATGGACGCAGTGAGTGGGGTTCAACAAGTGGTTTACTGAAGTTCAGTTTAAAGGATTTTAAAATTAGAATACACTATCCTAAATGTAAATAGAAATGCTTATGGTTGCACAGGCAAGAAAGCCTGTGGTTTACACAGAGCAGAGTGCATGCAAGCATTACAGACAGGTGTGAGAAAACTCATTTTAGATATCATATACTTTCTTTTGCCAAAATCCTTCTGTGAGATCTTTTTTTCCTTTTGTATTTCATAAACTGAATTAACAAGATCCAGATACTATTAGTTTTACTGGAACTTTTCATAGCTGCTGTATTCAAAAACATCAGTGTTAGCTCACTGATGCAAGCAATGCTTTTGATTCTGTTTCCTAAGACTATTCTCTTAATCAGCATAATAATATCGTCAGACTGGCTGTTATTCACCCTGAGAAAATCCTATTGATTTCACTGCTGTTGTGTTGTACTTTGAACATTTACAGATGCTGGATTATACTCCTGGCAGCTTCTTATGGATCTCTTCCATCCTCCTCTAGTTTCCACACTCCACAGAGCTTTCCGCAGTAGACCCATGTCCTCTAAAAGGGTTTCACCCAGAGGTCTTTGCTCTACCCATTAGAGTGCAGGGGTCCCTTGGGATGTGAATGAGGCCAAAAGACAATCAAAGGTTGTTCTAACATCTATTACTTGAAATTGTGCCTTGTTATGTTGAGGAGTCAATTAGCTGTCAGATATGCAATTAAAGCAACCTATGTTGTGTCTCATTAAATCAGATAAGAAGCAAAGAATTAAATTTCAATCTTTTTTTATTTTTTTTTTAAAGACAAGGATTATTCTGGGGTCAAAAACACCTGAGCAGCTTCCATGCCTAAAATTTATCCTGGGATAAATTTATTTGGGATAAGATTGCCAAAATGTTTTGCGTCCTTTGACTCACTGACTTTAATGAGAGCTGAGTGGCTGAATCTTTATGTACTGCTGAGAAATTTGTGATCATGGGAAATGCACATCTGAAATCTATGAAAGCATAGTATTGCATATATTTTAATTCCTCTGTTAGCACTTTTTCACCAAGACAGTGCCAGAACACAGGAGTGAAAAAGTTCCAGCTATCAGCATATTTGACTAATGGCTGCAAAGATGAAAGCTGATACGAGAATGGTACATTTATGAAATTCAGAATTTTCACAAATTTCATAGGATCTAATTAATAGAATACTCACTTTAACAAAATATCTAAAGTCTCACTTTATGACCATTTCATATTTCCTGAATAGTACTTACTTGAAAAGTTTGTATTTCCACTGACTTCAGGCTCCAGCAGATGTAAGATGTAGTAAAAACCAGGTATCAAGAAACCAAAAATACTGTCAGAGGATTGTGGAAGAAAGACAATACTACAAATTATCATTTAAGACAAAAATTATTAAAAAAAATATTGAAAAGATTGATCTGCACTTTTCTTCCCTCTTTATTTTAATTACTAAAAAAAGTTGTGGTGGGCAGACACCAATAAGTCTCTTGTGCCTGCCAGATACTTCTAGTAGTGTCTGGTTATAGGCTTAACAAGCCCCAGCTGACTGATAAGGACTGAAAACAAATAACACAGCCACAGCAAGTAATTAAAAATGGCTACGTGTGCTTGCTTGGCTCCTTTTTTGTTGTATACATCTATTTTTAAACTTTTTTTCACTACTTTAGTTGTAAAAACACATATTCTAGAGCCAGGAAGTCTGCAAGGGTGACTGACAGGAAGGGGTCTCCATGAACCTGTACATTTTCAAGTCTTATTTTAACCCATAGCTATTTCAGTATTATCTGGATTAGGCTGTTAATGAAATCTGCTGTAAAAGGCAGCTTCTCAGGAAACAAAACCCAAAGACACGGGTCTGGGAGTGAGCTACAGCTTATAGAGTATGGCAACATGAGGTTTGAGCACCACATCACTCTAACTGGAGAGAACTGGCCTCTCCATGCCCTCATCTGCCTCCTACGTTATTTCAGGGGCAACGAAATAACACCCTGACCATTACCTTTAGAAGGCTGTTAGCCCTCAAGAATTAATTACGACTAATTTACCTCCTGCTGTACTCAGAGGGGCTCATGGTTGTTCCTGATGTGCTGGTTTAATGCCATGAAATAGCATTTATCTCACCTGTACTTTGCAGCTCCTCATTGGTTCTAGGGGAGATGCAGCAGCAGGATGCAAGACCCATTGCTGTTTCAGTTTGCTGGCTTCCCACCAGAGGATATCCAAAAGACACTTGGGATTGTCCCATCCACTGGAAGAGCCAAAAATGCCACTTATAGAGGCTCTTTGCTTCACTTACAGGAATCCTCAATCTGACAGTCACGTTAAGAGAGCTGTAAATACATGATACAATAATCTGTGAGTAACTCAAGTCTCACCAGTGTTACAATGGACTTTGTCATCTGCTGATGGTTACTGCAAGTGCCATGCAAAACAGTGCTCAGGCAGGTCACTTGCATCATCACTTTTTTCCATTTTGGGCTTTTGCCAACCTATCTAGCAGAATGTTTTATGACAGGCCCTTGGACAAGTAAAGTCTACCAGTTTGTCGTAAATCTGTGGAGAATTACATCTAGGATAAACACAGCACTCTGGTGAGATTTTATCTGGAGCCTGCAGCTTTCTACCATGCCCACAGTGCATGTGGTGACAGGAGTTTCCTGGGATACCTGTTTTGAGGAGCAAAGCCAGAATTTTGTAGATCTTGGAGTGAAGGAAGCAAAATAAGAAAAATATGTGGTATTATTTCAAACCATTGGTGCACTGGTTTGGTAGGTACTGTGATAATAATCTCAAGCAGCTGAAGTGGTGCCTTTCCAGGCAGAGGCTTGGGTTGTGAAGCTGTTTAAGGGTAGGGTATTATCTAAGAGACTGGGAAAACATGGTGCTACACAAGTGCTCCCAACTGAGGTGCAACTCAGATTGATTTTTTTAAATTATTATTATTATTATAAATAATAAACATAGTTAAATCTTAAAATTGGAGGACTCTGATTCTCACTGTTCTTGGAGGTAGACACTGGAACTGGAAGTTCATGAAAGACAATTACAGAAATTACAGGACAAAACTCTGCTTCCCAAACTGAACTGGACTGATAAGAGTGAAAAAAATAAAAATTAATTTTGCATTTCCTCTTTTGCTTGTGAACAGTGGAAGCTGCTTCTGTCCCTTCAGCCCAAATGTACAGCTGCCCATTTACACTGAGATTGGCTGAGGGTCTTAGAAGAGTTAAATCTGTGTGAAATCTCTCAGCACACCCCCTCATATCCTTTCTAAAATTTATTTCATTTCTGTTTGTTTTTAGTCCTACTGAAATCAAGCAGGTCTTTAGCACCATTAGACAGACAAATTCAGTGAGAAACCCAGCTCAGTTTTAAGACTGGGGATCTATTCAGGTGAGTTTAATTCAATTTATAGTGCATGTAATTTGGCCATCATTTTTCTTCCTCTTTTTATCTCATGCTTATATGATGTCAAGAAAAATGTACAAGACACATAGGCAGATTCTAATGATGTGTTCCTCTCGTCTGCCATCTCTGCTAGTATTAAACCTTTCACAAGCTCTTATTCTGTTTCTTCTGTACCTTTGGTAAGTCACTATGTTATTTACAACTTTGTAAAACCTGGTTAAATGCCAATGTCTTGGCAAACTATGCAGTAATTTCCATCTACCCTCAAAATACCATTCAGATTAAGAGATAAATGAAAAATCAGGAAACAAACTGTCCCTCCTCTGCTAAAAAGTAGGCCTTATCACTGTTAAATTTGTAACTTTTAACAAGGCGAGAAATAAATATATGAGAGTTGGACAGACTATAAAGCTGTGATTACCTTTTTAAATTACTGCTAACAAGCAAATTAGCCCCAGCATGGAATAGCAGTAGATCAATAGCAACAGTAAAACTAAAAAGATTTTGCTGATCGCATATTGTCTGTGGATGCAAACTGTAAAAGAGGTCCCTGCAGGCCTCCCAACGATAACCTACAAAAGAATGAGGCACAAAGGGTATCGAGCTCAAAGATGCTTCAATTTCCCTAGGTAGTGAGCACTCGTCCTATCAAACCACCTATTAGTCACAAACTCATACAACCAAGAACTCTCAGGCCTCTTGAGGTCTCCTGTCATCTTGAAAAAGGTAATACCAATGAGAGGCACTACTTCCTCTTGAAGCATGTTCACCTTATTGTTTTTCAATGGCTCAAGCAATTTATGATGGTGATGCTGCTAAGACATATAAATAAGTTTGCACATCCACTCTTTAGCAAAGATCTGGAGGCTCACTACAAATTAGTTAACTCGGAGAATCAAAACAGTAAGTGAGCACTTAAAATCACAAGATTTTGCCACAGAACAAAAAAACCAAAACCAAACCTCTTTCATTTTTCTACTTTAAAAGATCTTGGCTGACTTATCATATCAATGGATCATTTATAAATGTTTACTGTGATTGTATATTTCAAGAATGATTACAATTTGCTGCATCCAACTGTGCTACAGCACACTTTTAGTTCTTTCTGAAAATGCTGAATGATACAGCTATGTTTTGTAAAAACATCCATTTTTCAGTACTGAATACTAGCTGGGTTTGTACTTGAGAAGTGAAAAATGTTCCTTTGAGATACCTGCAAGTAGGTTTTCCATTTTTCTTTCACTCACTATACACTGTACCCAAAATAATGCCAACAGAGAAAACACCTGTTTAGGTATCCAAAGCAGTTAATACGTTTTCAAGAGCTATGTTTGCATGTTTGTGTGTGTATACAATTTAGGCTTTATACAAACCACAACAATAGGTTTATTTTAGAATAAGTTAAGTACACACAACACAAAGTGCCCTCTGTCAATATGTTTGCTTATGAGGAAAGTAATAACAGGCTTAGGAAATCTTTCAGATAGCATATTAACTTCAATTAAGACTGAATTAGTTATATAGCTTACTGTCAGAAACTTCACCAAGAGCACCATCATTTTAGGGCTAAAGATGTGATGTATGGCAATGTTTTACATTCTTTCTATTATTCTGTGAATGTTGAAAGGAAGGAATAAGGTTGATAGTCATGATGATAAGTAACCTTTGTACTACTATTATAGTTATTAATTTAGAGCCATTGTTCTTATTATTAGGCTATTAATTAGTCAGAGTATGTTTTAAGTGGCTGTTCCATCAGTTGTCTTTACAGTGAAAGAAATTAATATCTTCAATACAAAGCACAGTCAGCATTCAGAAAACTCCTTTTAATGCCTTAATTAACTTGTATGTTGTGTTCCAGAATGCAAGAAATACTAAATGCTTTTCAAGTTTACCAGATATGTTCAAACTGTTGCCATAAGGAAGGGGGGAAAAAAACTTCCAAGACAACTTTATGTGGGTAAACTAGAGAAGAGTTCTTTTACTTATAGGGTTTTGGGGTACAGAATATAAAGGAGTATAAAAGAGTACAACACATGTTGACGAGTAACAGACAGAAAAGACCGGTGCTAGTGTGATGGTTTGACCCTGGATAAACGCCTGGTGTCCAGAAAAACTCTTTCAAAGCCTTTTTCCGGGGGGGGGGGGGGGGGGGGG
>JAWWEW010000131.1:26669308-26702527 GCA_035583185.1 Anabacerthia variegaticeps | reverse complement strand
GGGACAACAACCTGCCCCTCCCAGGTGAAAGACCCTTTCACCCACAGGCTGGGAAACTGACTCTTGCAACATTCTGGACCCAGGTCAGATCACCTCCCAGCCCACTATAAACCAGGGAGAAACTCCCTTCTACAGCTGCTTCCCCACAGCTCAGCTACCCCAGCAGCTCATGCCGGTACCCAGTTCCTTTTACCTGTCTCGTCTTCCTTCAAGCAGGACTTGAGGTTCTTGAGGTCTGGTCTGGGAGAACAAGGAAGGGGAAACATCTTCTCCCCCCACCTCAGGAGAGCAAGAGAGGGGAAAACCCCCTTTTGTAATCAGAGCTCTTCAGAGCTCTCCCCGCCCCCCCACCTCCCTTCGGGAGGGAGAACACAGGGCACCACACCAGGCTGGGCAGCACAGAGTGTGTGTGCGTGTGTGTGTGTGTGTGTGTGAAATGTCAACAAGATGTAGGAGCTGGAAAAAGCCTTTGTCTACGTGGCAGCATACTAATTTTATAACACTACTCAATTATCATATCTAAAGGTTGTATCCAATCTAACCCATGTCCATACCCAGAACTTCCCTTCGAACCGCCCCATGGCACGCCCCTCCTAGAATTGAGCTGGAGGTCTTAAGACCCCTTACTTCATCCTTTATCATCATCTTCATGCCACTTTCCCTTATTGGAGCTTCTCCAAAGTTGCTGGGCTTTGCTTTCTTGTTTTGACTAACATGGTATCTAATTGTCTTAGCTCTGGTACAGGTTTCCCAGGCAAGTTCCAGCTATTATCTGACCTTTAAGACAGCTAGCACAGGGTTAGAGGTTGCTAGCTACTTTATATGTGAGAAACTACCTAGAAGCATAAAAATTTACAAATTCATGAAACCCTTAAGGCATCAAAACAAAGGTGATTTCACTATAAACCACTTTTAGACAATTCATCACTCCAGTACTGGAACCCATGAACTAAATGGGAATCCTACAGGAAAAAAAAAAAAAAAAGAAAAAAGGTAGTGCATGGTCATATATTTAAGGATATTACATAGTAGGGAAAATTAATTCCGGCATTTGCTACCTATTGAGCACTTGTTTTTGCAAACAAGACAGAGTTTATGTGTATTTGCATGTTCCCGTGGTTTAAAACCACTGAGGTAACATTGTATGGTATAGTACCTGTAGGAAAGGGACAGTAATTTTTAGAAGACACACACCCTGTAGAAAGCTGCCGGCTCAGACAAGTCAAGAAATTACTTCAGTCAACTGATCCCCTCTTTGGAGGAGGCTCCAACCCTGCACAGAACTGATGTGGGCAAGATAGGGCTGTTCCTGATGGGACTAACTCTGCCCCCCATGCTGCCAGCCAGAGTGGTGGTGTGGCAGCATCTCCAGTGAGAGATGCCACCAGGGCCAGCTAACACAGCAGGCAGGCAGGCTGTGAAGTCAAACTCAGGATACTGCACTGAGGGGAACTCCCCAGGTGTCCACAGACCCAGAAGAGAGCCCTTAAAGCATGATCAGATATCCGTCAGAAAGCCTGTTAACGTTCACAGCGAAAAGAGTGGTGGATGAACTAAAAAAGCACAAAATGTCCCGTGGATATGAAAAACGCTGACTAGGTCTCAGTCAGTGGGGCAAAGAATAATTGTGATTCAGAGGTTGGTATTGCCTCCATGGCAATATTCAAGGTATGCTTCATTTCATTTTTAATATAAATATCTGTGTTACGCTGTGTGCCTGTGGTTTCATATTCCCCAGAGTGAGACTGGGGAAGAAATACCTGTAAAGGTGACTACAGAGCTTAAATTTTAAGTCCCTAAAGCCTAAGAGCTTTAGGTATGGGCTTGAGCCACATGTTTTATTTATTTTAGGAAGGGTCCCCTAGACATATTATTGAACCAGCCTAGGTTACTGTTATTGATATCTGACATAAGGTTATACTTAATCACTAACATTTAGTACCACTACTATGAGGAATCTGAAAAATCCAGTCTGACCAGCCAATCTGCCATTATGGGAAATCCTTTCCAGACTCCAACAGGCAACTGCATAAATAAAGCACACAGCAAAATATCAAACCAATGAAGAAGCTGTCATATAAAAAAGCCAAACAAGCTAGTAAAAACCACACTAGGATGTAAAGTAGTAGAACAGAGATCTATGCCATGAGAATGAGACATGAATCAGGACAGCAAATGCTCTTTCTTGCAAGGGATCTGGTGATGGAGAGGCAGGCAGAACAACTGAATTGGAGGCTCTGACTTCCCCTTTGTAGTCACATAGTAGAAGTAATAAGCAATACCTTTTTAAAACCAACAGAGAAAATATGGTTGTAGTGTAGGGCTTGGAAGGGTGTGGGAGAACAGACAATCCCCCTTTCCTGCCTGCAAGTTTGGTGGAGGGAGTCTTTGACTATTTCTCTCTCGGACCCATATATGACCATTCAGCAAGCAGAGTTTTGTTTTTATAAAGTTATCTAAATGCAGATTTCAAAAGCTGGCAAATGCTTCCATAGACTTACACATTCTTAACTTATACCTTCCAGTGCAGTGAGGGAGATTTTAAAGAAAACTCTCATGCTCTGTAGCCAGATGAATATGATATTTTACTTCAGGGCACAAAACCACACTCTTTATAAGGAGGAACAGAACTGAACAGGTAAGTGACCGGTTTGGTCAGTACTACAGTTCTCCACCACTTGTGACAACTAAACTCATTAATTTTAAGTTATACGGGATTCACATTTTCAAATTTTAAGATGTCAAGGAATTTTACAATGCTAGAGAACTTCTCCTCATCTTAGGTCAGCAGTTGAAAGAGAATAACCTAAATCACTAAGAGTCAAAAGTGTAAAGTTGAGCCGAGTCCACACTGTTTACACCAGAAAAAGTACTTAGTCCAGTAATCTCAGCCCAACCCTGTATGTACTCACTCCAACCATGTAAGTTCCAAATTTGCTATTATCCAATATCTGTATCAAATACTATTTCTTACAGCTTCAGTGTTGCTGAATCTGCATTCTAGCTGAGTCTTAGAGGACATTATAGCCATTTTTTTCTTTTCTGAGAATATGAGAGAAGCAGAAATCATGCAGATTGTAGTTACATTCAAAAAAAAAAATAGTAACAGACACTTTAATCACAGTGTTGCATATAGTAACCATCCCGTTTTCCCATAAGCTAAGTCTGTAATTACTATGAATTTGCATGGGAGTCTCATATGTTAGACACGTAGCAATAAAGATTGGGGGAGCAGGGGGAGGGGTTTGCCTTATGTTTTCACTGTTAATAATTAAATTAGAAAAAGAATCCACAAAATGTCTAAAGAAACACACACTGAAGTATTTTCTAAGAAATCAGTGGAAAAATCGTTCAATAGAAAGTCATTGTGCCACTGAATGTAGTTTTAAAAATAGATTTTTTATGATATGATACTCTTCTTTCAAAAAGAAGCTCTTTTTAAGAATAAGTTTCACAAGAGTAATTTTTTTCCTTCTCACACAGAAACGTGTTTGGTTTTGGAATAAAAAAGTCAGTTACTTGACCAGGTATGATGGATCAGATGTCTGGCTCACTACACTACACTCATTACAATTGAAATCGAGCCTCTGCAAAAAGGCGGAAATGCCTGCTTAAATGTGTGGCTTCTGCATTATTAAATGCATGCTCCTACTTTATTTCCAGCAGGACAAAGTGGCAAGAACTGCATGGCATTGCAGAGAATTGGAGAACAAAGGCTGTCTCTTTGTAGTTCTGCCATCCAGATTTATGCTCCTCTACACTATACATCTCTAATCCAAATTCCCAAATGCCCACCTAAATTAGCTTCAAAAGTACCTTCTGAGTATTTAATTTTCATCCTTAACTCATACTAAATTCCGAGACTCAGTTCAGGACCAGTATGTGGAAAGATACAGTGAAAACCAGGTGATGAGATAAGTTCTTGATGACTCAGATATGGAGAAGAAGAAACAGACAGAGATTGTACAGATAGAAAATGAAAAGGCAGTGATGTGGGGAGGATGCCAAATATTGAGACAATAATTGGTGTTTGTTGCATTTAATTAGTTTGCTTGGGTACTATTACTTCCTATTTCATCACTGAGATAAAATAGGGGAGCCAGTACTCTATCTACCCTTGTCGGGATCAGTTCTTGTGGTTTATCGTAGATTTCGATCACCTACCTCTTTGATTTGACCTCTTTGACCATGCCAGTTGGAAGTCACAGGATATAACACTCACAGAGCTTGAGAGCATAACAGAAATTACTAAATTTGATTTAAACTACTTAGCACAGGCCCCTGCAGGATGATCCTTAGCCACCCATATCAGCAAGGAGTTTAGCACTACCTGTTCATATAACTTGGCAGCTTGGCAATGTATGAATATTCTTGAAGAGTCATAAAAAAGGTCAAGCAAATGGTTTCCTACATGTGTTGTGAAGCTTGTATATTGCAACTGTCATTGTTGCCCAACACAATCTCAGCAAGATGTCACCAAACGTTCAAGTTTTGACTCAGTTGATCCTGAGTAATTCTTCTGCCCTTCTAGCTTCTGCGTCTCTTCTGTACCTGGTTCTCTTTTTGTCTCTTCATTTTTCCCTTTGCTTGTCCTTTTTGGCAGATGCTTTTTCATCCCTTTTCTCATCTTTCCTTGGAGAGCCTAGTTAAAGTTATCCTTGAATTTCCTCTGTTTTACACCTGATTACTGGCTGATCTTATCCTTCCATTAAAAAAAAAAAAAAATGCGTGCAATCTCTCCAGGCTGTTGGCACACACACCTACCTTTCTGCTTCAGAGCTGCCAACCAAACTGAAATTTAACTTTGTTGTTCTGACATTGTCTCTGTTATGATAAACCATCATCTCAATATGGCTCAAAGAAAGACCTCCCTTCCTATTTTTTTTTTAATCTCCCACCTCTTAGCTTTGAGCAGGGTATAGTTTCCTATATATCTCTTCTTTACATTCAAGCCTTGTGCCTGCTTTCTGTAACACATGCTTAGGATGCAGACTTCCCGATATGCCTGTACAATGAAACTTTGGTATCAACCACATCCTTGAACAAAGCAAATGCAAGTTTGACAAAAAAATATCTGCCCAGAAGAGTACTGATAGTAAGACAATTTTCCTATCTCATTGCTCTGCCAATGGCTGCTTTCTCTGCGCAGTTATCTTCTCTGCAATGTGAAACATAAGCTGTTTTTCTTCACTTTCAGAGCTCTTCATCACCACCCATGTCCACTGATTATCAAATGATTGACATCTGCTTTGCATCTTCAGTCTGTACCCAACTCCAGACCCTAATATTCCCGTTATGCATAGAAATACATATCTTCATACTTTCTACTGTGCTGTACATAAAGTTACCCATAAACATCTGTTAATTACTTCCTTAACTCTCCAGTCCCCAGTCCCTCTTTAGAGCTCTACTTGACAGCAATTACTTTTGTGATCTGCTCTACCACTACATAGGGTGCTGCTCCTTGTTTACCAGTGCTCCCTCCTCTGTCTGTATCTGTTTGCTTTCCCTTTTCTGGTAC
Organism: Anabacerthia variegaticeps; assembly: GCA_035583185.1. Lineage (NCBI taxonomy): Eukaryota > Metazoa > Chordata > Aves > Passeriformes > Furnariidae > Anabacerthia > Anabacerthia variegaticeps. The sequence continues at coordinate 26,697,006 of JAWWEW010000131.1, read as the reverse complement.
CTGAGTGTTAGAACTGCTTGACTGCAGGCACTCTTCTTTTGTTCTCTATTGGTAGAGCAAGTAGACATGACTTGTCTCTGACTCATGATGGCAGCAAAAAGAAAAAACAACAAAACCCAGTAATAATAACAGGAACAACAATAATAAAAGAACCTAAGAAGGGGCTTTAGGTATTTAATACTAAACACACTTCATTGCAGTTTTCTGGAACAGGATATAAAAAGCACTAGCAATAGCATGAAGGTGGGTGTGGGGGGGAGGGGTGGAGCAAAGACAAACGAAATAAAAAATTGTGTCTTAAGACGATATTTTATATCTTTTTTTTAATACTAATTCTGGTCACCAAAAAAACAAAAAAAAGGGAAAAATTAAAAAAAGCAGCCTCAAGAAAATTCACCCTTCTTTCCCAAGCCAAACAAACAAGCAAGAGCTAAAAGCAGGGAGGAAAAGAAACAGCCATAGGAAATGAGAGGAAGAAATGCAGATGACACACAGCATGTCAGACAGAAACAATAATACAAAGCCAGGAAATTGTTGTCCCCTGGTGATGACTTTGGCCCACAGTCATGCTTACCCCATCTTCCAATACTGTTTGGATAGTTAACTGTGATGTGTGCTACAGTGTTATTTTTTATATTTAACTTTCTTCATTTTTATATAATTTCCACTTGCAGACCTTAAGGAAAACACATTTTTCAGCAATTACTTCTTTAAGGTGGATGCTGTCTCAGTGAAGAACTAGCTTACTTTTGTTGTCTTTCACCTCCTCATCTCTGACATCAATGGGAAATAACCATCTGTGTAACTACCCAAATACATCTGTGAGAAAAAACCTATGCCAGAAAATAATATTACACTCCTGACCAACATCCCCTTAAGCAAGGAAGTTGGTGATGCAGACGTCTCTCTGTAGCTTTTCTCAGCGCCCACACAAGAGGGTCAGAGAAGATGAGAACCTGGCTTGGAATGCTTGAGATAGATGGGGTTCTTTTAGCTGTGGTGGTGCCTTTGTCTCTGGTGCTTACCTTCTAGCTTTTTGTGTCCCTTGTATCTGTCCATCAGAGCGGATGATAAGAGTTTTTTCATGACAAAGACTTGTGGAATTTGTACTCATATTTGAATGCATGAATGCTGAAGTTTGGGAGTTTGCTCCTCTGCTGAGTTTTTTTGTAATCCTGTCTGTTATTAAAAAAACCAAAAACAAACAAATAAAAAAAGGGTAGGAAAATATTTAAATAATAAATAATAACAAAGTCAGGCTCACTAACAGATTTCAGGAATGACATCTTGCCTTTAGGTTTAAAACTGGAATGTTTCACAGTAGTATTAATATGACAAACAAAAAGCAAACCCTAACAATTCAAAGGACATTAATATTTGATGTACAAACATACATTTAAGAAACAGCAGAAATGCTGGACTAAATAAAAGCAGAAATAAGGAGAGACAGCTGGAAGAAGTAAATAGGAAGGCTTGAAACTTTATGCCAACAAATGATAAAGTACAGTTTTTACCAGCTTACTTTCTTTATTCTCTAGTCAAATAAAAGAAGCATTTTGCTACTGTCAGTAATACTTATGCACTGACTAAAGATAAAAACACACTGGCTGTGTGAATTTAGTTTTTATTCAGCAGTTTTTGAGCTGAAGTTGAAATCAATGATTTGCTATGCCTAAAAAAAAATCAATGGATTTTGTATTACATACAGAGGGGTCCAAGACACAAACACAGAACTGCATCTAAAAGAGTCATCACAGTAGTTCAGAATGATTCCATGATTTTATTTTCATGAGTTACACTCCTCCTTTGTTGCAGTTCCAAATAATCCAGATCTCTTAGAAAATCATTCTTCTTTAGCAACGAAGAGACACACACAAAGAAACTTTTTCATGGATAAAGTACATTAATTTGTAAGCTTATAGTACAAGCACCATGAATCTTGGGCACTTTGGCTGGAGCACTAGCAAAGGTAACTTTGTGCTAGTGAAAAGAAAATCGCTAAATCCCTCCATGAGCCAAAGGCTGAAATTTGTGTTACGGAGCCAAGCTGGCAAACAAACAAATCGAGATGGATCTTACATGGGACTGTGAACGCAGTAACAAGAACATTCCAATGGTGAAATTAAATCATATTGAATCTGTACTGCAAATGACATTTTAAAAGGATTGAAGAGAGGAAAAACAATCAGTATTGGTGCAAGATGCTAAGCAGCACCAATACCGACAAGCATTTCACAAACAATTGGGTCTATTATTAGCACAGGATTTTCCTATACTTGCACTTTAAATCAGTGCTGACAGAGGAATATGAGCAATATTAGCCCAAGTTTTGTCCCAGCTAGTAAACAGAACCAGTACAGACCAAAACCAAATTTCTCATGTTGAGAACCAATGCTGCTTATCAAAAAGCATTGTGATGTACAGCTACAGCCTTACAATAATCAATCATCATCAATCAGTCCTGGAAGGCGCTTATTCTGCCGTTATAGAAAAATCTTCATTTATATATGTGCATTGTTTTCAAGAGATAAGAGATAAAGGTTTCTTCCAATGATTAAAGCAATAGTTTCCATGCAGTACACACATTTAAATATAGGAAAATACAAAGCAGAACCATCCCCGGGCAGGAGGAAAATATCAAACTGCACAGATTGAAGCAACAGTATTAGGATTCTTATTCTATTTCTTACTTCATTTAAAAATGCAGTATCATAAATTTTCCAGTTTATGAAAAGGGAAAGGATATTATAATCCATACCAAAATATGCTTGAAGAATTTAGAACTTAATATTCTCTTTCAAAATTACAGTAAATACTCTACTGATCCGAATTCTGTAAGAGGAAAATGATCCAGTGAAATGTGTGCTCTTTCAGACTAAGCACAGGGCTATTTTAAGCAATGAAAAAAAATATCGAATTATATTAGTAGGTTGAATAATAATATTATTTGAAGGTAAAAGTATCTAAATAAAATGCATACAATCCTCAAAATAAATTCAAAATTAGAGTGCAAAAGTGGTTTGAATCAAACAAAGTTCTTATATTCAAATTTAAAACTCTTGAGATCTGAGGATAGTAATATTAAATCCCCTGGAAAAGGAGGGAAATGGAAGGAGAAAAAACATTTCTGCTGTTTATTTTTGAAAATAGACATTTTCTTTCCCTTAAGTGAGCTTACAACCACTCTGGCACCTATACTACACCACTAAATAACAACTGAATGCTCATGCTTGGAAAGCTGGGTGAGGGAAGCAATTTAAAATTTATTTTCATAGTGGAAAATAGGTTTTGCCAAAATAGTTTCAGTTTATGAAAGGAGAGAACAGCTGTATTTGGTTTATAATAAATCTTTCACAAATCAGTAAAAGCAAATAGACAGCACAACTGTAACCCATAAAAGTGGAAAATATTAAACAACAGACAGTGAAGTTGCTAAACTTTCCCACAGATGCTGTTGGTAGAAAGCCTCTGCAGAATTCTTACATGAAATGTGCATGAAAAGAGAACCTAAAGGCAAGGGGCATTGGAATGAGGCAGAATTACTTATTAGAGGAATATCCTATTAAGGTGACTGTTCTGGGTATGGAGGAAGGTATCACCAGCAGTTTCCTTCTCCTATTACTGAATGTTAGTGCAGAATAATTACTTGCTTGCCAAAAATGAGAGGACATTGACCCTGCAGACTTATTGAATTCGTACTGCTTGCCTTCAGGCCATGTCGGGGGTTATTCAATTTTGCCTGAGGAGGACAATCTATTATGAGAGATGAGTCAAGAAGGCATCTTCCCTGATTGCCCACCAAAACCATTATCGCAGCGTGGACGGGGGCATGAGCAGCGAGTGGACAGACAAGGCAGCCCTGATCCCGATTACCGGGGGACCAGATACAATTTGCATTATGAGCAGCAGTGGAGCTCCGGGCAATCAGCTGGGGATGGGGCCGCCAGTCGCATGAGCGCTGTGCAGCTAATTGCTTGTGCTTGGCGTGGCAACCTTCACCTTCACAAGGAGGAGGCTGAGTGCCTTGATCTGCAGCTAGGTGAATATTTTCACACTGACAAAAACCCATAAGTTGTCCTCAAAGGGAAAACCCCAATATTTAAGGTACAGTACCTTTTCACATCTCTGACGCTGCCCCTTGTTCCAGTGTTAATTTGTTTGATGTTGATGTTTTCCAGCAACTTTACGAGACAGTCAAGTCACAGCTTCATTTAAAATCAACATAGTAACAAAACCAACAAAAAGGTTTCTGTGGAGTTAAAAAAGCAAAACAACAACGAAACCAAACCAAACCAAACCCCAAAGGCTTCATTTTTGATGAAAGATAAATACATGATCCTTTGCAACAAATTTGCCCCAACATCAATGAGAATCTTTCCAGTGGCATTTAATCACTTCAAATCAGGCCAGTTTGTATAATATGACAGTCCTGTTTCTACAGGATTTTACATATTTCTCATCTTAAAGGAGGAGTGCTGTATTACATACCTGAACACAGTTGCTTAGTTCATGGAACTAATTTGGCATATAAATAAATCAATGTTTTTCCATTCTCACAGGATACACTCTTCCCAATGTTGCCTGGTGCTGGTGAAATTGATCTGAATCCTGATTGAAAACAAACTGAAAGCATTGGAAATGCTATGTGACTCAGTTAAATGTGTTGGGGTTTATTTGAACACATTAAGCTCTTTTCTTATGAGAAAACAGAAACAGTGCAGGAAATAATGTGAAAACAAAGGTATCAAAACAGAAAAAATTAAATTGCTTCCTCAGTTCTGTAAGTGCAAAAGTAGGGAGTCATCCTCCTGTCCTTGCACCCTGTTTTCCAATATTTTGGGTAGTATGGAATTGTAAAATCATGATGAGAGGCTGTTATATCAAAACAAACATACAAACAAACAAATAAAAATCACACAAAAAACCCAAACCACAACTTATCTAATCCTAACATCCATGAAAGCCTGAAATGCCTTTGTCTAGGTTTAAAAGTTAAAACATATGGCTAGCAAACTTACAATATTAAAGTCAAATATGGCTTTTAAGGCATCCTAGTAACCATAAAAAAGCCCCACTTTGTAATGTTATGCTGTCCATGTTGGCATAAATGTTCAAATTCATAAAGAGAACAGAAAATCTAATATTATATATCCATGGACCACCAAAACCAAGAGGAAGGCAAAGTAGGTATACATATAAACTAATTTATTCTGCCACGGTGACTGGTCTGTCACAGTCTTTGGGGCCGGTTTGATGGGTAATGTGTACGTATGTACAGGTTACCAACTTGGATTACATGAGGGAAAACAAAGGAAAACGAAGACATTTTGTCAGTCTTGTTTGCAGTGAATAAGAGCAGCCCATATTTAAGGGCTTGGTTTAAGACCTCCATGTGTATTCAGACTGATAAAGTCAGTTCTTTCCTCATGAAAACTTAATCCCATAATTACTTGTTCTCCTTAAATTAAAAAAAAAAAACAACACACAAAATCAAACTGTTCATAGTAACATTTTCCATTCACACATTCCTTTCATGAAGCAAAGCAGTAATCATCAGAGTAATTATGAGGTGCATAAACACACATATTGAGAGTCACTTGGGCTATCTGGGATATCCCGTTCATCCAGTTTTTACAGAAGGACTCAGACCTCCCATCCATCCTGGGTCATCTGTATCAACCTCACATTGATCCCTCCAGATGGGCTACCTAGAATGATACAAGATGGCTGAGTTCAGCACTTGATTCACACCATACAGAAATATTACAGAACTATAATAAAGCGTTATATAATATTAAGTGAACACTGAGAAGCATTTAAACCTTGCTCTGAAAAACAAGTTTTATTAAGTTACTCCTTGGTTTTTCTGGAGCAAGCATTTCTGTAACATCAGAGAGCTTCAGAGCACTGGGACAACTTCTGCCTGAAGTGAACCAAGTGACCTTTGGCCAAGATCCTCCTTGTCACATTTTCCATGTGTCCCAAAGTGGAATATATCCCACACACTGCATGATGGAAAGTTCTTGAGCACTATATTACCATAATGAGATAACGATTATAATAACATTTTGCATTCTCAATTGCTTATTCAGTTGAAAGCTAAGTCCCAAGTTACATGCATGAAAGAAAAGTATTATTAAAGAAGACTCCATTTTAATAATTACTAGCTTCTTAGTGCCTGACTTGGCAATGACCATAACATTTTTTCAACCATAGGGGTTTTTGAAGGCTTTGTGTTCTTTGAGCAGGATTTGGGAAAGCTCTAAATGGATTTCCTTTTTTTTTAATTTCAAGTATGTTAATGAAAGAAATTTCTCTGTGGAGCCTCATACAGATATCCAAAGGCTTCCTCACCCATGCTGAGCTTTAAGGTACCTTGTCCACACCAGGAAGATATGTACAGCTAACAGTAGGGGATAGACTTGACTCTTTTACCCCAAAACGAGCAGAAAGGAAAGAAGAAACCAACTTGTTATTGCACTTGGCAAATAATTTCTTAATAATGGTAGGACCACAACAGCTGAGAATCTTCCTAGTCAGCAAGAGAGAGCAGCACAAAAAAGCGACTTTCCTGACATCCCAGTCTTCTATGTTTGACCTCTTAGGTCTGCTGGGGGAGCAAGACGTTATCTGAGGAGAGGCAGGGTGCTAAAATGGCTCTGCATTTTGCCAACATAAAGATTCCCTTCCTAGCACATTTAGCACAGTCTATTAGAGTTAAATAGTAAACCCCAACTATTTTGTGTAGTCTCTACACACACACTATCCATCCACCCCTTTCACAGAGACCACACCAATTCGCATCTCAAGATTGTGTTGGCATCATTTTGATCTTTATATGAAGACACATGTAGGTTATTCTCCAGATGAAATACATTTCTCATGATTAATTTTCCACTGCAAGCCTGTCCCACCCTCTCCAGAGAGATCAAAAAGCTTCATCTAAATCTGGGGTTTGTTCCATTAGTAAATATGCAGCTTTTCTTGCAAAAGCGCTAACAGATCGGTACTATATCAGAATGACAGCATTTCTGTGGCCCTAGTGGCTTCACTGTACATGCCAGTATTTTTCAGGTGATAGTCACAGTCCACGGCCCCTGGGGATTGTACTTTAGCACAAGATGGATTGGCAAAACCTGCAGAGAAGAAAAACTGCAGGATGATCACATATCTTTCAAAGGGCTGTTTACCAGCAATATATGGCTGTTTATGGCCAGAAAGACAAAGCTTTAATGGATCAGGAAGAAGTGTTCCCACTTCTTAAATCCCTGACATGGATATTTTAGAAGGGCACCAGACAGATTTCTGCTCTTTCCCTGGCACTTTTTACTTTCTTTTCTGCTATTGACCAACCTTACCAACATCCCCAGCACTGGACCTCTAAGAATTAGCATTTTGTAGTATTTCCTTTATGAGAGAGTCAGATAAACCATGATGGAGAATAGGCACATTGCTCAACTCTGCCTTTTACCATCTTCTGGAATTGGCAACAAATCCGTATGACTAAAGACAGTAAGATTTGGTTGAGGAGGTGACAATGCTGAGCTCCACCCGACACTGTGAACAGACACTCAGTCCTCCACATTCTCCCGTGGCAGAAAAGGGCTCTTTTAGAACTTTACATAAGATAAAGTTACTCCTCTAAGGAGACTGGCTCTTTTTTTTCCAAAAGTAACCTCCCTCTTACCATTGCAAGTTCCTGGAACTCAATCGGCACCTCATCTGGAAGGATTGACTTGAGACATTGATTCTTGAGGTGCTGGATTAAGGCAGCAGGAGCAAGGCAGATTGATCCTATTTGTAGCTTTTTCTCTCAGCTTCTACACTATAAAAACCATTTTTACATTTCTCAACTCCTTTTCTCTGTCTAGCTTTTAAGAGAGAAAATGCTTTTCCCAGAGGTCATTTTAGATTCACAGATATAAAAGCATATCTAAGGCCATTTCAAGGAGCTGATCAACTTAAAATGAAGTAGAATTCAATAATTCAGTGAATTTACTAATTGCATCTAATGTTTCAGTTTTGTTTGTGGTTTCATATTAAACAAGGATTTGTTTAAATGCATTTTGGAAGCAAGCTCTTTTAGACCATCAATATATTCTATTAAGTAAATTACTGTTTAGAAATTCTTATGTAAGAGGGTTGCTTGTCTAATGCAGTGCAACAAGTCCAAAAGAGCTGTTAAATTTTGCTAGAGAAATAATTAGTACACTTTATTCTTTAAATCATGTTAAAGCTGTAAAAAGAAAACTTTTCTCTCAGACTGCAAGTTATACAGATACCTTTTTGTACCAGTTCACAACAGCAAGTTAACAGAAACTCAATGAACCCTGTAAATGAAAACTGCCTGGAAGAAATGATGACCAGCACAGGACCAACAAAGCATCGTTCTTCTCTATTTCTCTGCTAGAGAGAATTTGGCAAAAATAAAAGAGAGATTTTCTTCCCAGCAATACCCAAATACCAATGCAATCCTTGGGAGCCATCATCAGCCATACACTCAAGTAAAGCATAAACATGTTAAAGCTGTCTCTGTAATGAATAAGGTCTTCTGGCACTGCATATGTCACTTCTGGTCATGGACCATAATTCTGAGCTCAGCAGTGTTCACATATATACCTCCATTTGGGACAGCAGCAGTAAAAAATGAAAGGTCTCTGGTTTCCATATGATATTTTCTGGCATAGATAGATTTTGCTCTGCATTGGAGGATTAGGATTAGAGTACAGACATAATAAAACTTCATGGCTTCTTTTCCAACATGGGTTCTTCTTATTAGAATCATATGGAGACATAAATTGATCATAAAAATAGTAGATCTGTTATTATTTCAGTTGTATTTATTATTCATATATGGGATATATTGTGAGAAAAATAAATTCTGGACACGTATTGGCCAAGTGATATAAATAAATAAATTACCCACACTAGGTTTCCAGACATGAGACTAGCTAAGGTAAATAACTTGCAAAAATTAGCTTTTGACTGGCTTGCACTATTCAATACAGCACATCAGAATGTGGCATATAAGGTGAAGTCATTTCTAGGACAATGCTGTCAAAGTTTGTAAGCATAAAAGATAGAAACATAGCTAGAAAAGAAGGCCTTCAAACTGGCACATGATGAGAATGAAATCTAGGTAGGTGGGTGAGTGTAGGAAAGACATGAGCTTTTAACATCAGAAAAATATTATCTCCTAGGTTTAGACATAACTTGGGTGAGAAGACCTTCGTGAGAACAGCTGGTCAAAGATGGGTGGGGTGAATAGAATTGACTGACAGGCTGCTATTGGAAAGTTAGACTGTCCTGACTTTTATAGTGACTAAAACAGAAAGCAATGGCAAGAGGAAATAGAAGTCACTATAAATATTTGAACCAGAGGTGATGACAAAACACGTAATAGGAAACGGAAGAAAGACTGGACAAGCTACTAGCTTGAAGAGAAGAAAAGAGATCCATAGTAATGAGGTAGAGGGGGCAGCTTGCTTAAATAATATTGTCATTCAAAAGATGGAAATAAAGACAAGAATAAGGTCCTCTGAGTGTGGATATGCACTTCTGGCCTGACTGCAACCACAAATATTAATAGAATATTAATATTAATAATAGAAAAATCAGCTCAGCATTCATGATTCGAAACAGAATAACCAGCTTCCATACAACAGGAAGAAAAACTTCTGAGTTCCTTCCCTCTCCTTAATTAGTTATTTAACAGTGTTTTCCCTTAGTCCATTGTGATTCTTTGATGTTTTCTCCATGAAGTTTTCTCTAGCAGCACCACTGAAATACATAAGGTAAGTGCCAAGTGAAATCATATCTCACGACTAGCTGTCCACCTTTGGTTCCCCAAGGAAATAACCATTTCAAGTACATGGCTCACTCAACAGGTTAGGACCTTGCACTCAGATAACCACAACTCTGAATTTCTGGAGGACTTTTCTTGCTTAGAAATTTAGGAGAAAAAAAAATGTCATCTTGTGCAGTTTAAAAGATAAAAACAGAAGACTTGCTTCTGTGGATTCCCATGTGATGCATCTGAAAACGCAAAGTAACCCAACGAGATGTCGAGCTGTGCACACTGACTGCTGCGTTTAGACTTTCCGTGTTGTGATCAAGTCTGAACAAGTACCACAACTCCCAGTGGCCTCCAGTAACTGGATAGCCACAGATGAACTTGGAAGAACAAACACTAATCTTAGGACAAAGAGAGACCTTATATAACTCTTCCTTAGGGAGTGTCAACTGTGCACAGAAAAGGATGCTCAGAGTGGTGAGAAGAAATAAGAAGGGAGGTCAAGTATTTCAAATGTGTTTTAAACCAGGACCTATCAGGGCAATGGCCCACAGCCTACACATCAGTGGTGGGAAAACATGACATGGCAGGTGGGTCAGCTCTGTTATCTGTTTCACTTTCAGATGCTGTAACACTTGCAGGCTGCTACTTTCCAAAATAAGTGTGGACAAATCTGGGTAGGTGAGTTATCCAGTCTTGCAAATGCTGTATCCTACATCCTCGCCAAAGCCTAACACCTCTCAAAATTAGGTAAGAAACTGACCTCCCTTTTTTGCCACCAGCAGGTTTTGGGGGTCCATGCTGCATGCTGAGCTGTAGTCCCCCAGCAGCCCCCACATCAGCCCCTGCTCAACCCTGTGAGCCTGGACTGGAGCAAAGCTCTTTGCAGCACTGGCTCTGCCAGAGCAGCCACTAAAGCAGGGGTCAGCTCATAATTCTTGTTCTTCTCCCAGGGCCTAATACATCTTCCATCTTGAAATTTATTTGCTAAAATGTGTTACTCTATGGATGCTTAGTACATTTGCCATATCTGACTATAAGTTTTGAATGGAGTTGAATTATTCTACAGAATTCTTTTCTGTGTCTCTTTTACTTTTGTCAAGAAGCCGTACAAACTCACCTCACCATCAGAAACATTCTTCTGCTCAGGTTGACCATTCTTCAAAGGACCTTTTAAAGAAAAAAGAAATAAATTAAAAATTCTGCGTTGTGACCCTACAGCTATTTTTCCTTCTAATATGGCAACACCAGCCCCACTTACTCAGTTGTTTTGCCAAATGTCCACGTAACTATGCGTGAGATTGCTGGCGTATAAAACATCAAGCTAACAATTGGCATTGGAACAGTGTAGCAGAAATTAATAGCTCGAGTTTGCAAATAACATTCATATTGACCACTGATCTATTGAACTGTTATATTTAGAAGGATCATTTCAAGGAAAATCTCATAGGTTATTGAATTTGAAGCTGTTGCAGCTACTCTGCAAGTCTTTCCTTTTCTTCCTTTTCTCTTTCCTGCAGTGAATTCTCCAAGGCAAATGGAGTAAAATATTTTGCTGGAGGGGATACTTTACTTTCAAGATTTATTCCTTTGCACCACAAATATATCAAGAAGGAAAAAAGAAATCAAAGACAATGGTAAAAATGTTGAAAGAATTGGAAAGTTTATTTTCAATCTCACTGTGAGAGTTTGACAGTCAAACATGGATTGTTTGTTTTATTGCGGAGGGGGGTTTTTTGTTGTGCAGTTATGATCAAACTGATATAACGCAGTTATAATTATTTTATTTTAATATTAGTTGTTTCTCCTTTGATGCCATGTCAAGGGAAGAACTGTCCTTCCTACTTATCTCAGACATCTGCTACAGAGGAACTGCCTGTTAATTATCTTGACAGATACAACCTGCAAGTTTGTTTTGATGAGCTGTGATCTATACAATGTAAAATATATCAAAGCATTATGTGTACAAGCCTACTTAGCATGCTAGTAGCATGCATTTATAGATGTTTGGTCTCCACTTTTCTCCTATCAATAGTTTGTATGTTGAGCTAACACTTGGCTTCGTATTTGCAATGTGATGGTCAGATCACCATGCACACACCCTGCCTTTCTCTGAGGGGAGAAATATGCATTAGACAATTTAACAGTCTGCAAAATCCAAACCTAAGGAAATATTTTGCTGGTCATTTCACCTCGTGCATTCTCCTCCTCTTTATTCTCTTCTTAAAGCGTCTTGTATGACTTTTCAGCCTTTATCAAGTATTGATATTGAAAATAAACAAATACATCTTATTATTAAAGAGATTCTTGCCAGGAGGTAAAAGAAATATGTGTTCCTATGAGATTTGCTTACATATTCTGTGGATTGTAGATAGTATAGCTTTACATTTATTGAAATTGTCTTTTCCCCCTGAGTTCTAAGAAAATGTGCCTAAAGCTATTATCGCATCTATCGACTCTGTGGGATTTAATGGACGTGGCTCCTGCTCCCAAGTGGTTGGAAAATGACCTCTATGAAGCAAAGTTCAAGCAGAGTGAAAGCTCTGAGACTGAGATTAGAGACCTGTCAGTTGCTTGGTAGGATAAAAGTGTAAAATTATATGTGACGCTCAGTTCAGTCACATCAAACAGCTCAGAAATGTTTACTGAATGAACTACACAGTCGCTAATTACACTTTCCCCTTAAGTATTCACATTATCATGGGCAACAAATACCCAGAGAATCTGGAAAGGGAAAGCTGCTAATAAGTATGCAACAATTACAGCAGGCATGGCTTTGCACCTTAATTTTCTTACAGTGATTATCTATAGTGAAGAGGCAAATTTGGCCTGTCATCACAAAAAGTATCTCTGTATCGCTCTTTCAGGTCTTCTGAGAGAAAACATATGATAAATTTTAAATCAAAATATAGCAACAGGAGCACATCTACTAACAATAAAATACACACAGCTTCCACATGACATGGTATGAAACATTTTCTTGACCCAGTGATCTTTAGTACCCAGGCTGTTCAGTGTGGCCACATATATAAAGTGAAATGATTACAGCAGCAACTGAAACCTGATGAATCAAAGTACATTGAAATTGCTCTCACTTCTTTCTGGAGGAAGTGCATTAACCTTGTTAACCACGGATTTTTTTTTTTTCCATTTTTGCAACTTCCTTATGTTAGAAATTACCTTTTTCTTGATATTCACTAATTCCAAGTTTTGCAACAATACAGAAAACTGTTAATTAAAGGTTCTCTTTCCATAAGCAAGGACCTTGCACTACACTTACCTATTGCCCACAAAAACCTCTGATCATGAACACAATCTAGGAAGCAAAAGCAAGACGCAGAGGGCCCAGGGACTTCTGAGCTGAGCTTTGTAGGGCAGTTGTGGTAGGCTGGCCTGAGACACTTCAGATGAGAAGGGAAGGCAAGGCCAGGGGAGGCTTTGCTGCTGGTGTCCATATGCTAGAAGACATGCTCCACTCTGTCCACTTAACAAGCTGTTACAAGCCCATTGAGGAACCAAGGTCATTAGTAAATCTACAGAGCAAGAAAAGAAGCCTGGGATGATCCATTTCCACAGGCAGACAGGCAACGAAGCACTCAAGCAGGGGCTGTACAGAAAGACAGGTAACTGCTCAGCCTGCTGCCATCTACATGCTGTCAGTGGGACAATTTATGATTCCTGTTGGGGTTTTTTTTCTTCTTTGAAAATGTGTTTTACTCAATGGAAGTATTTTTTTTTTTCCCTCAGTGATTTTTTTGTAGTAATATACTCTAGTCAGAAAAGGAAGAATCAATTCATTTGATGGAATAACTGTAGCAGATAAAAAATGATACACAATAAAACTCAGAGTTATACTAAACTGCTGAGTCAGTCTAGAAGAAACTATAGTTTTGCCCTCTGAATATTTTGCTGTCTATTCAAAGTATAGTTTAGTTAAGCTGTTTTACAGTAGCAAATTTAGACAAAAATTATTTCACATAAAAATATTTGCTGTAAGTTATCATTGAACAAATGTAGCTTTATCTCTGTATCTGCATTTAATATATATCTTTGGTTTTTTTTTACTCTGATAAATTTTCTCAGATAACAGTTAGCTTTTTTCGATCTTTTTACATTTCAAATTCTTTAACATCGTAAAAAAGCCTTAATAACAAATGCAGAACATTAATCTTCTACAGTATATTTAATAATCTGCTAATAAAAAATTATTTTTTTTCTCTCCACTTAATTAAAATTGATCTCTCTTACTTGAAATCTTTACAGAGCGACTTAGAGAATAATGGTCTCAAACACAGTTATTTGAAATTACATTAGCAGAAGACCTAACCAATAATGTGTAACTGCTGTTACGTAGTGTCACTTAACTTACTGTTACTGCCTCAGGCATTTTAATCATGCTGAAGTATATGTGGTTTTCAGCTGATTTTTACAGACTTCTTGATTAAAACCACCACACTTCTATAAACCATTGTACCTGGCATGATGATCAGCAGGCAGGACAGTCTGGTTGAATTTTTAAAGGAAGGATTTTTTTCTCAATATGGGTATTCTGGAGTGATGGGAGTCTAGTGCCAAGTTCTGGGGTCCTGTTCACCATTAGAAGTCACAAGGGGGACATCCCACAGTATTTTCCCTACTAGATGAATTAACCACACCATGAACTCTGAAGAATTAACCCAAAATGGCACAATATTCTGCTTTTTTTTAAGGCTCTGAAACAATCCTTGAGTGAAACACATTAAAAAAAATTAAAAAATCTTTCCTTAATGTCTTCCCATGTCTGACTATAAACAGGCATTAGTCTCATTGATTCACTACTTTTCCTAATCTCTTCTGGAATGTCTATTTTATGCTTGGCCAATTACCAAATTTTACAAATTTCTCTATTTCATTGATAGTGGTGTTATTTCTACCGTGAAAATACAGAAATAGATGCCAGAGAAATTAAAGCTGTACTGCAGCCAAAACATGTTAAGGACACAAGGACATTTTCCAAGACATCCAAAGTACCTCAGAAAAATTTGTTTATGTGGAAAAAGAAAATGCAAATATGTGGAAATAAAAGGCGTACCTCTTCTAGAGTTCTTTGCCAGAAGGTAAATGTCCCACATCATTTCCATTCTCCAAATTGTTAGCTTCACTGTCTCCAGGTATTTTGAAGGTAGATGCCTGAAAGATAGTCTGACATCAGAAATGCAGTTCAGGTCATTTCCAGCTCAGAATGGTCTGTGATTTAGCAGCCATCCCCAGGAGCAGAGACAAATACACACTCTGGATTGGCTGATGCATGAAAAATACCTCAAGTCTTTGTTGCATACAATCTCTTAACAAGTGGTGGAATTTTAACATTAAACCCAATCAGATTTTGAGTGAGGAGTAGAATCAAGATAGAATGGGCAGTGGTTTTGGTTAAAAAGTTTGGAAATCTTGATGAAATAAAGCACATTTTAAAAACTCTCTATATATTCCATAGGGAGAATTCAAAACCTGTAAGGAAAGAAGCCCTTTCGGAAGAGGAGATTTCCTTCAAAATTTGCCCTTTATGGACAATTTTCAGAGCTGTCCTTGCACAGATTTTACACAGTTCTAAATCTCTTAATAACTCTCCAGTTCTTGACTGCAAATAAAACAATAAATTCCCAAACTCTAATATATGAAAATTATTATCCAAATCTTCCTCTCCAGTCTCCCTGTTTTCTCCTTTCCCAGCATTCTAAGGGTGAAGCAAAGAACAACTCCTGAGGCTCCTGCTGATCTCAGGGTGATGGCAAGTGGATGAAGTGGCAAGGGAGTTCTGCAGTGATGGATCCTTCAGTAGGTGGTGACAAGAAATTGTTTGGTGCACATTTTCTGTGGTAGGGGTGCTAGCTATCAGACAACATGACCTGAGATAGATATAGTCTGGGACCAGATCCTGAAAAAACAGATCTAGCTTTTGCTTCTGGGAACTTTTGCTATTTGACTGTGACAATTCCTGCCCTCTGCAATAAGAAAAATGAAAAAGACATTCTCAATAAAAGTGGAAGGTCATTTTAAAAGATGGAAAGTATTTTCAGATGTTTCAAACTTTTGTTTTGTTTGTTTTTCATAGAAATTATTTTTTTTTAAAAATAAAGACATGAAGGATATGCCCTGGGCTTAACTTCCTGTGTGCTAGGACTAGGATAAATTATGTCTTTGCATTGTAAAAGGTGATCTTTCCTCCCTACCAGTGTTATAAACATCTGCAGGTCTGTATCCACAGGGAACAATTAATTTTTTCCCAAACAAGTTTTCTCATTAAAGTATCTGACTATAACTTTATTTATTTCCAATAGATGGTGCCCTCTTTTTGTAGCAGATGTTGAAACTGAAAATAGGTTCCTTAAACACATGCTATTACTGTTGGGGAATATCAAGTGTAGCCTGCCTCCCGTTTGTGCTGGAATGAAGCACAGGCTCTCCAGTGGGAAGTTGTAACTGGCGAATTGACAGCCTCAGAAGGAACAGGTTGAATCTTCCAAACTATTTCCTTTATATAAAGCATGAATGATACACTGAAGTCAAATATCACAGGATGAACACAAAAAGAGATAAAAGATCATTCCCTTTGCAGATGTTCAGTCTTAACTTTCCCCTCCTGACAGCACCACGTGCCCTCATCTGCAATACTCTTTTGGCCCAGACAGGGCCTCTGTGCAAAGAAAACTACAATTTGCAGTGCCCTCTTCTGCCTTCTCTATCTCTTGTATTTTTTTATTATTCAAAAAATCATATATGATCTTCTTTCCCACTTTGCAAAGTATCTTTCTTCTTTGAACTTCACCTTTAATAATTCCCATCCTTTTGCTTTTCCTGCACCCAGTATGTCTGCATAGCAGAAGAGAGGGCACAGCAACCTCACTGATTTCCTCACCATGCTCAGTTTGCGACAGTCCTCCAGGCAATCTAACAATGCCTTCCCCTGCCACAATAAACCGCTTTATAGCACACTTGTGCTATTCAAGTTGACCTGCGGGGCACATTTCAGTATCAGTTTAATTCACTTTCTCTCTTTCCTTGAGCTGAAAACAGTAGGACATTAGTTGCCGTATAATGTGACATCTATGTCTTGTTTCTCCTATTATCTAGACTAAGTAAATCATAACAGCAGCAATATAGTTGCGTGTTGATTTAAATGAAGAAATATGGTTTGATGTTAAAATAATTCCTCTAATTTATATATAGCAAAGCCTTACACAATGTATTTTGTCAACGACATCCCAAATCAAGGTGTGCAATCTTGAGGAATTGTTTGATTAACTTCCGCCTTGTAAAACATCTTCTTGTGGCAAGTACTTAAGCCTCTAAGAGCTGCCAAGTTCAAGCCAGTGTGGCTCATGCTATAAGTCTTCCTGTAGCCCTTTGGGCCACACCGTAACAAGACCTACCATTTTGCTGTCACTGTCACTTCACATATCCACTCTCTAAAGCTCTGTTTGTTGTTTCATTCTGTTCTATGTCTCCCTTAGGAACTTCTTCATTTTAATATAAATAGAGCGCTTCATCATGCAGTGCCAAAGACTCATGGAAGGTACAGCTCTCAATATTACTGAAAACAATGCATACAAATGAATTTGGCAGCAGATCACAAACAAAGGGCCTTAAAGAAAAGGGGTAAACTTCGTAATCCAAAATTATGGAAGGGAAGAGTTTGAAAATAATAAAGGAAAGGGGACATGAACACCTTGACTTGGCTAACCATTGGTTTGATCACTATTCACAAATGTCACCGGAAGCAGATAATTAGAGCTTTTTGCCATATGGCACAAATACATCATACAGTATGCGTATTTTTTAAAGTTAATTTTTAAACGCATTTTTCTTTTAACATAGAAATTAATTTTCATCCTGAATTAGGGTGATTCTAAAAATCCAACCATATTTATGAACAAGAAATTTATGGTTTCTTTTTTTAGAAAATTATGTTTCAGAAAAGCTTACTTTTGGAAATTTTAAAAATTGGTTTTTAATGTTGTTTAAAATTTTACATCCTTTTAAATTTTGTCTTTTTCTAATTCACATATTTACATGATATGATGAAGCATTTGATAATAAGATATGATATAACAATAAAAAATTGGAAAAATTAGGTCATGATAATAAGATTAAGGATACCCAGGCAAATGGATGAACCTCAATGTGTTATACGTTGAGAAAACACAAAATCAAAAGGTAGTTTCTAGCACTTTCATATTATAGCAAAACAGCAACAATAATAGTAATAATAATAATAATAATTATTATTATTATTATTATAATGTGCTACAACCACTGCATGTCACTAGACAACATGGTAGCTGTGATATGTTACATTATGGTCATCTAATACTTACTATCAGCATAATGTTTTATATTTTTGAAAAAAAAGTGTCTCCTATGAAAGTGGCACATGTGGTGTTTCAGAAAAGATGAATGAAATCAGGAATTAT
The DNA here is from genome assembly GCA_035583185.1 of Anabacerthia variegaticeps. Taxonomy (NCBI): domain Eukaryota; kingdom Metazoa; phylum Chordata; class Aves; order Passeriformes; family Furnariidae; genus Anabacerthia; species Anabacerthia variegaticeps. The sequence continues at coordinate 26,678,763 of JAWWEW010000131.1, read as the reverse complement.
TTTAGTTCTGCATATTTTACCTTTCACATATTGGTGCGTAAACCTGGTAGCACTGGTAGGTTGGATCTAGTCCTGTTCTGTATAAAGTAACATGAGGGAACCAAATAGAAGTTGGGTTTTGCCTTAGCAATAGCTTTTAATTACTTCCTTATGTTTTAACCGTCTTGTCCACTACCCTTTGGCTTTAGACTCTTACTTCAACAATACAACTGTTTCTATTATATCCATATGAAATGCTTTGTGAACTGTATCATCTCACGCTTTCATATTTAATGTGGTTGTTCAATTTAATAGCTTACTGCACAACATTTCCTAGCATTTCTGTTTCCTTTTGTGCCCTCTGCACTGAATACTCAGGTTCTCTCTTTTATTTACTATATTTTTCAAATACTATGTGTGCACAAACATCCCAGCCATTTGGAAATTGTTAATATCCAGTTACAAATTCACAAGTGGCAAATATGCAACCATGAAATTCAGTAGTTACAAAGCAGAACATTTGTACATTGTAAATTCCTGTGCATTTCTTAAGTTGCATGATTGGGAGCAGCAGGTGACATTATCCAGTTTTATGTGCACTTTACCTTTCTCTAACACCCCTCTCTCTCCATTCCCTCCTGCGGATGCTGCTGAAGTATAGAGTTTCATTCAATCACTTTAATGTTAAAACCCATCATGTTCAAAAAATGCTTTCAAGACAATTGAATAGGACTAAAGCTGATGCAGACTCTTATCTGGATGGGTATATTTGTATGGTTATGAACGTCCTCAGGTCCTTTTGTCAAGCTTGGAACAAGCTGCCCACGTAAATGGTGGAGTCACCAGACTTAGGGGTATTTAAAAGATGTGTAGATGCAGCACTTGGGACGTGGTTTAGAGGTGGACTTGACAGTGCTGGGTTAGCAGTTGGACTCAACAATCTTAAAGGTCTCTTCCCACCTAAGAAAATCTACGATTCTATATAGGTATGTAGACAAGAGTGAGCACAGAGGGAGGACGGAGGACACATTACAGTATCTAATGAGCGTAAGGCTTTCTGCCATCTACCCTTCCTCTCCCTCACCAGAGAATGCAATCACCTCAAAGGTATTAGCATAAGTAAACTCATGACATTTGTGTGGCACAGAGGACTGATATCATACCATTTTTAGAAACCAAAAATTCAGCCTGGAGCCATCCAGTCAGTCCAGGGTCTCCCACTTCGCTGCCCAGCAGCAGAATCCTGGGCCTGCAGGTTTCATTTTTGCAGCCTCTCCTGCTAAACCGCAATGTTTATCAAAACTTTCAGACAAAACAACATTAGGGCAACTCACCTCACTCATAGTGGTGGTGAGGAGGCGTTTTAATGCCCCAGCTTCCACCCCCACCCTGAGTGAGTGCTTCAGTTACTTTATGTTGAGAAGTGCAATATGGATGCCTTCTCTTCTACAAATCTGCCTTAAGACTTCAGGATTGTGATCTCTCCCTCTCTTTTGGCCCAAAAAGCTGCACATGAAAGGCTCAGACCAGGCCCAGGCTCCCTGAGCCTCAAGAGTAGCACATGGGTGATGGAGCCCCATGCCCAGGCACTTCCCTCACAGGGGAACACACCTCCAACAGGGATGTTTTCTCTGCCTACAAACTCAGCATTTAGCCAACAACCTGTGGAAATCTGTGGAGAAGGACGGGCCAATATGAATTTTATTTTTATGCACTGTGGACGTACTCCTAGACAGGTTTGAGGGCTTTTACTATAGAAGTAACTCATCTGGTATATTAGCCCTATATTCTTTTTACTACAGCTGCAAATTCCAGCATTTTAAAAAAACAACAAATAAATTACTCTAACGTTAGAGAAGAAGTATCATAAGGTTGTACATCAGGGAAATGCCAAGCCTTGCAAAACAGACTTGCATGGAAAGGAAGAATGAGGTGACTATCTAATGCCTTTTTTATACATTTTTTTAACATAATGATCTGCTCCCAAGTTACATTTAAAACCTGTGCAGTCTATATACATCTCAAACAGGTATCACAGAAAATACTTGCTTGATACGTGTATGATGCCCTTTCACCAGATCAAAACAGAGAGCTATGTGATTATTATTTTCAAATATACAATATCCTACTTCATAAGTAGCCCAGTATATCTCCAGCCACATCACTTCCAGTAAAATGCTGCTTGGCAAATAAAGGGTGATAGAGTCTACATCACAATTATAAAAGATAGTGGGACATAAGCAAAGGTTAGTATTTAATCATCTACTGTAACTGATACTTTTCAATGAGGCAGAGCAGCAGACACAAGCATATTTACTCAGAAGACAAATAAACTAGTAGAAATATTTAAATAACTGTGGTCGCATTCTGCTGTCACAGTGAAAATTAATTGGTGGCTGAACTTAGTTTCAGGTGTCTGAATAAAAATCCTTTCTTATTACATTTTTGGTGTATAAATAATACATGGTATTTTGTGAGGAAATAGTTTCACTCTATTTGTGCCTGGAAGTCTTTGCCTCACCTGTGTCAAAACATCATAATCTTACAGCTGTTAATTGCAGCAGAGTGGCGCCTTGAGTTATTTTTGTGGTCAGCATGAGATGGCATGTGACATTTTATGTTATAGTAATCCTCAATGAGGCCTTTCTATTGTAAAGATTTTAATACAGGAAGAGGAGACGGGGGAATCTCCCAACACCACTTTAAGCTGTAATGTTCATGATCATTATGTAAAATTAAGGTGATTTGATTATTTGTCATATTTATTACTTTAATGCTAATTCACAGTGCTGTAACACAATAACTAGCTAATACTTTTAAGGCAGCTTGTCAAAATAAGTGCATAATAGTTCAGTTCTGACTCTGCTGGACTTTTGCCTGAGAAGAAAATGAGCAAATAAAAACAAGAATTTAACATGATGAGTCACACCAGTCATTGAAAAGCTGCCTTTTAGGGAACACATGAGGTGATATATCTCAGAACCCATATTTAGTAACCCTCTGATGGACATGGCCAAAAATTTTGCTTCATGTAGGAGCCATGAAGGGACTCTGGATTTTGGCTTGGTCTGTTTTTAAAATGCCAGCAGATCAGATGTACTTTGAGAACCACAAACAACTGTATTTTCTAAATGAGCATTTTTTAATCTCCACCAATTTCTTAACAGCCTACAAATAAGCATATGCTCTTTCAGCCAAGAATATATATCAGGTTTCCTGGAAGCCATCCCACTAGGGCATGACTATAGCTCCAATATAAGCAGTGAAGCACTTAAAAGGGGGCTAATTAGCTATTTGCTGTACTTGACAGATAAAAGATGTATGCAAGCACAGAGAAAAGACTGCAAATATAGATATCCCTGATTATGTTATTGTCCAACATTTTAATTAATTTCTTAGACCGTCTTTGTGTAATGTAAAAAGGTTTTGAAAGATGTGACAGTAACAAGGCTGTGGTGTTTCTTTAACTAATCACCATCACTGCAGGGTGCTGGAAATTTTAAAGCACGTTTTATATGCTCAGTTCATTGAAGAATTACTTTTACTTCTACTGGCCTTAATTTTTCTTTTATTTGCTGAGCAGCAATGAGAAAGGTGTGATTTGACTCAACTAGTGTGCTGCTCAAAAGCCACTTTGGCATGTAAATCACCTACAGAGGAGACAGACTGGTTGGTAACTACAAATAGGGGCAGATGATAAGACCTATGGTCTCCATTTGCAACTCTTTCACTGGATGAGGAACTAACACAGCTTCTCTGAGGCTTGTTTTAGTTACCCATGAAATTGGGAAATCATATTTATTTGTCACTTGTGAGCATTGTTCGATTTTACATTCCACCACTTCCCAAGTTCTTGGAAAAACTGAAATGAAATTTTTTGTTTCTAATTTTAGTCAAAAGTAAATGCAAAGTAGTGTACGGTGTGAGGCTAGCCAGGCAAATTATTACAATAAGCAAACCTTCTGAAACAAAACGTTTTGTCTGAGGGTTTTGATTCCAGTAGGAATTAGGGCTTCTTTATGGTTTACTAATACAGTTTCACAAGTTCACAGCAATACACAGTCATGTTGGCTATGAGTCATTCTCATGTGTTGCCGTCAGTGTCACAGGCAGGAAGGATTTGGCTCATGCCACATAAAAATAATGGGGTACGCGGGTAAGCAGATAGGCACCAGCAGAGTAAATAGCAGTTCAGAAAAACAGCATCATTTTAAGCTTTGTTAATAGCAAGGAGCCAGTTACATTAAAGTAGAAGACAATTTGTTTGATAAGCAATTGATATTTGACAGGCCAGTGACAGCCACGTTGTCAGGAGATCACAGCTCCTGCCTCAGTGTGTGACTTTAAAAACTTCACTAGGGGAAAAATTACAGTCAGGCAAGCAGGGGCAAGGCATAGCCTAAGGCGTTATCTGCCAATAACTAAGTCCTAGGGAAAACTGATTTGTGGCTTCTGATCACATGAACCTATAGCCTTCACTATTGACTAATTGTGGTTCATCTGGATGTAGATCTATCTTGGCTAACAAGAAAGCACTAGAGGTCTTCATTTAGCCATTGAGCTGAGTCTCTGGAGACATGTGTGCAGCTGTCTTTACCTTCTTACCAATCAACACATCAAAAGCTGCAGAATATATTTCCACTTTCAGAAATGCAAACTGCAAGTGAGATAAAGTTGCCAAACTAGACTTGAAAAAAAGTGAATGATTATGACTCTACTCCAAATACAAAAGATAAATCATGACCATGCAGAACTTTACTATCTATATAAATTTAGAACAGATACAATGGAGGCAATTTATCAGGTGGACAGCCACATCATTTTAATGTAACTGTAAAGGATTAAAACAATTTTAGGTGCCTTTTTTTTCCCTACAAAGCATCAAACCAGGGAGAACACAAGCAGACCAGGTGAATGCACATCCCCTTCCACAAAATGGCAGTTGAATGATGCCATTTTGATTTATCTTAGTGAAAATAATGTAGTTAAAAATAATCTACTTGGTGCCAGGAAAATCAGCTGTTAATTACTATGCAAAGCATCCTACCCAGTTCAAGCATTGCGCTAAAATTGGGAAAAAAATTATCAAACAGTATTATGGACATATTTGAAGCAAAAGCCACAGAAGAGACAGGGTCAGCAATTTTGACTTAAATCACTTTCTTGGCTTCTGCTCTGGTTAACAATTCATTCAACTAAATGCTTTATTGGCAAGTCACACTCTTGTCAACTTTACACCACTGAAGGAGCTGAGCTCCATCAATGCTATCAGAGTTTAAAAGTCCACAGCAATTTTAGGGCTCAATTATAGTTCAGATTTAAGTCACATTTGATTTAATAGGCAAATAATTTGCTTCAGGCCCAATTGAACAAGAGTTCTGTGACGTCCATTAATCAAGGCAGGACCAGCCAGTGTTGGACGTGACTCTCAGTCTCACACTATGAGGCATGCTCAAACCACCACCGCTTTTTCTTGTTTGTACTGTCTCTACGTCAGGAGAAAAGTTTTTATTATGGGATTTCTGTTTCCTCTCAGTCCAGTAGGATGGGAGTACAAAATGGTGCAGAGTCTTTGCAGGATTTCAGTAACTCTATGAAGCTTGGCTTCAGCAGGGAAAAGGTAAATATTTTTACCATATCACATTCTGCATAGTTAAATTTGGGTTCACAGTCTGGCAGAGAAGAGCAAATTGATCACAAAAAATTAAAAGCAATATAAACGTCCCCTTAGAATGTCAATTCTGAAGATAACTGTGCATTTTTAATTATATTAATGAATACACGTTACTGGATTACCTACCTTGATCAAGACCAAAGAGGCTTAATAAAACTAGATGAGCAATGTGAGTCCATGAACTACCAGGAATTTAGAGGAAGAGATGATTTAAATTTAAGACCTGTTCTTAAGGGCAAATTGTTTATGTAGGTAAACCAGAAGAAGCTTATGAGTGTGATCTAAAAGTTTTTAGCATTTAACATAATAAATTTCTGCATCTGTGTACGTATTGCTAGTTATTTTTATTACTACTGATTTTGACATAGCACACAGATATATTTTTATTTTTTTTTATAATTATATGTATATGTCTCACATTTCTTTTTGCTGGACTTCCACTGTGAAGCTTTTGCCCAATAGACTTACGATAAATGGCAAAAGCTCTTACAGGCAGGGCAAGCAGTTCAGCCTGTTCCCAAAACTGCCACATCCTTCTTGTTACAAAGCCTTCTTTTCACATTGCTTATAATATTGTAGAATCAACTCCCAAGGATAACATTTTCCACACGGACACAGTTACTCTGGAAAATATCTCTACATCTTGCCTCCTGCCTTTGAAGGACAGGAATGCCTCTATAGTCAAAGAAGAGATGGCTTGTTACCACTTAATCAAAAATGCCTTCAGTTGGCCAAGTTGGAAAACTATGTGAGGAAAAACAAAAAAAAAAAAATTAAAAAAAAAAATCACACTTCAGTATAGCCTCAGTAAAAATAACTTTGACGCTTAAGAAATTTTTTCAGAGTGAAAACTGTGAGGATTTTTCCTTACTGAGCATATTCTGACTCCCAAAAAAGACAGGATGGGCACAAACTTAGGGAAAGGGGGACCTGGAAGTGTTTCTAAAATTTTCTCTAAAAGGGCTGCTCCTCTTTAGGGAAGGAGAAGACAAAACTTATCCCAGAAAAGCTCAGTGCTTCAAATGTTTGCCTAGGCACTATGAGACTTCCCTCAAGGGCATAATTCAAATCTGGGCTTGAACCTCAGCCTTCCACCTTCCACAGAAATATCCTAATAGTCAATGTAATAGTTGCACCATTTCTGCAAATGTTTTTACACAACAAATTATTCTTCAATTAGAAAATGCCAACATGCAAAATTGCTTCCTTACTCCAGTTCCCCACTCCTTCACACCATCTTTTATAATTCAACTTTTAATGACATAAACATGCCTTGTTTACTCAAATCTCTCCCTTCTCACTCCATATGGGGGTCCAAGCTGCTCTGGAGATGGATCCCAACTTTGAAAGCAACAGCTGTATTATCCTTGTTTCACCCATCACAGAAGTTACCAAATCTGCAGTAAAGGAAGGTCACCACCACAGAATACAACAGGTGATCTTGTTTTATCATCAGAGCAGTTCACACTTGAGAATTCTTTTCTTCAGAAATATAGAAGAAACCCTTTCACAGGCAAACACAAGCTAGGCATTGCTACCTGGACATGTGAACAGAAGCTAAAGGTGCTGATCTGCAGAATACACCACTTCCGGGATATTTGGTGCATTTTAAGTGCATACCACATATTCTGAAGAAAAGAAAAAAAATAAAACACATTCTGAATGTGGAGGCACAAGGCTTCTTTAACCCAAATAAAAGACAGTTTTCATAAGAGGAATAGTTGATGATGGAACTGTTTACTTACAAAGAAGTACACACAAGAAAAGGATGCAAGTTTTGTTATTTTAACCCCTTTCAAGTGTCTTGCAATTGTGTTGCAAACTGGATGGCTGCTTTATGAACAAATTGCCTTTCTTCCCATTTGGAGTTTGAACTCTCCAACTTTCTGGAGGGAACGCCCTGAATCATTCTGATATTCTGTGACAATTGAAAAACAAAGGAAGGAAATACTTGGCACATCATAACTTTTTTTTTTTTTTGACTACCTCTGCAGCAATTTGAGAATTGGTTGGGTAAAATGACCTTTTCTACTCCTAAGAGCTGCACATTTTTAAATTACTAGGGAAGCAATTTCCATAAGAAAGACATAAACTTTTCTATATAGCATAAACAAATATATATATTTTTGATATCTATTTGAAGAACTCTGAAACCTTAGAGACATAAAACTCAAATATGAGTAAATTAAAAAATAAAGCCTAGATAATTTCAGAATGCTAGAAAGGAAATTGCATGGTTTTGGTAAAACTTTAGATTTCAACAAGGGAGAGTCATTTAGAGTCAGAAGATGCAGCAACAGCCTGACAGATACAAATGCCAGCGCTTGCAAGGATAGATATGACGAGGACTGGAGAGCTTTTGAAAATTCAGTGCAGCTCTTTAGCTCTAGCAGGTCACATCTCCTCCACCTTTCCCAAAGAGTCTTTCAGAGTCTGGAACCCTCTGTAAATAACCTCCATCAGGGATACAGCAGCCACACACCTCTGCTGTACACAGTTTATGCTTAGCTAATGGGTACAGCTGTGGTTAGAAATGGCAGCTTGACATTCAATCCCATTTATCCCAAGCTCATGCCATCATGCTTTTGCAGGAAGATAAGTCATCAAGGCCTGAAGTACTTCAGGAATTCCCCTCTCACATGCTGGGTAGACACAGGATCAGGATTTGATACTAGGTGCCACTTGCCATAACTAGGGCATGCAAGATGTTCAATGTGCAAATGCATGTTCTCAATAACTCCTCCTCTTTCTTTTCTTTCTCTATCCCAAGAATGCATCTAGACATATTTTATTAATTTTTAAAAATGTATTAACAATAACTCCAGCTCCTTCAGCATGGTAGGATAATCAAACATAAGAATGATTACTCTAATATCTGCCATGATTGATAAAACCTGAGGGCGTTACCTCATTAATTGCACCTGGAAAATGAGTGACCTCTACCTATAGTAACCCCACACAAAAGTATATTAAGCAGGATTGACCCAAAGCTTACTGCTAGGACACATTCCTTATGCCTGTGTGGTCGGAGGAACCAGAGGCCACAGGTTCACCTGTCCCCATCTGCATAACACACTGCCACCATTTCTCAGCCAGTCTCATGGAATCCAGAGCCTTCAGAAGAAAAAACTGGTCCAAAGCACAGAAACTACTTATCCAACTACTACCACTACCATTCCCACATTTTTTAAAATGCAGCAGGTGATCTAATGAGCATTGCAACCAAAGAGATTAATTTGAAGACTGGTATAAGTGCCCTCAAAATCACACTCAGAATGTGTGTATCACCTCCTTCACTTTTATATGCTTCTCTCCTTTTTCTTAACTCTGTTTGCCAAGAAACATTCCTTAATTTCATTTCTCCACATGTACAGTTTTCCAATTATTTTCTGCCTTATGGATTAAGCACCATATAGTAACAAAAAAAAGGCACTACCTTGTTTGGTGAAGGAGACGTGTCTTACACTTTGCTAACATTACAGCCAGATTTCACGGTCATGGGAAAACAAAACACCCCAAATGGAGCAGTTATTAATTCAATAAATCCAGCTGCTTTCAGTGCTCTGGGCAAAAGGCAAAGTTAAAAGCAGCTGCTTGTTGACGACATGTGCGACCTGACCAGGGGAAGGTAGCTGTTTTAGCACATCATCCACCACTTTGAAGGCTGACTGCACTCAATTTCTTAGACAATCTACACACCATTTTCAGTTCTGTACCTCCGTAATTTATCACAACAATACCTCAAGCATACAGATTGGGGGGGGGGGGCACGGGGGTGGTTAAAGGAGCCGCTCCCGGATCC
>JAWWEW010000131.1:26477634-26662098 GCA_035583185.1 Anabacerthia variegaticeps | reverse complement strand
CCGCGCGCCGTGGGTGGGGGGGTTCTTTTTTTTTGCTTGGTTGGTTGGTTTTGTTTTGGTTGGGTTTTTTGGTTTTTTTTTTGTGGCGCATATTTTTTATTCTTAGGAGAAGAATCAGGGATCAAAAAACACACACAAAAATCTGCAGTAGCAGTCCTTTGATCAGAACTAGAAACCCTGAAAAAACTTACAAGAAAGCTTGTTCTCAGGAGAAGAACTTCATCTTTGTTGGAGCAAACAGCATCCAGACACCACCAGACACATGAGAAATACCATAATGAGCAGCCTTGTATCTCACACTATTTGAAATGCTTGCATTTGAAGAGCATGCAAAAACAGAAACAGATTTTCTTTCTACTCTCTCTCTGCATTATATATTAGATTATTATTGCCATACGTGAGACCTATGGAATTTGGAAAAAAGCTTTCTTTATGGGCATGACAATGAATAGGATGAGCTCCAGAAATACTATGCCGTAGGGTACATGTTCTGGGACAGGTGTCCCAACCAAAGAAAATTTCTCATTTGACTTTGCTAGTCCAAAATGTACATTAATCACCTGACAGGGTCACCACAGAGATCGTAGGATTTATTAGTTCAAACATCAAACATTTATTAGTTCAAACATTTCACATACAATAGGACATAAAATTATTAGCTCCATATTATATCAATGACTGTAAGTGTCCTATTTGGCATTCAAGTCTGCAGCCACAATGGAATTGAGAAGTGAAAAAAAAAAAAACCCTAACACCACTACTGCCTGAAAACACATCTTACACGGTAGATTTTCCATTTGGGGGCGTGGGGAGGGGGATTCTGCAAATTTATAGAGCACAAATCCTTTGTTTCAAATGACATAACTATTGATTTCTCTATAAGTGCCTCTAAATTAATTTCTTTTAGAACAAGAAGCATTTATTCACTTAGCAACTTTATACTTGCAAATTCTACAAAATAATTTCTTTATATTTCTGGTTTCAACAGGACAGGAGCCTGCTTGACCCTCTAACATTCATTGGAGCAAAACATTAACAGCAAAACTCTTTGTGTGAAGGGACTGTGAAGAAAGCAGAAAGTCTAATTCATCAGTACTAATACAGAAGAATAAACCAGCAGAAACTACAGAATGTGGCTATTCTATCTTATAGATTCTATATATGTGTTCATATCTATAAAATATAGTTGCAGTAATTTTACCAGTTATAGCAGAAAAGGTTTTATCTTCAGTAATAGTACTTTTAGAAGCTTATACTCCATTCTAAATATATATGTGTGTACTCTAGTAGATGTTTATGTTGTTACCCCTCTTGTTTAAATATTTACAATACTTACAAAAAAAAAAAACACATGCTGAAATAATGACTTTTGATAGACACACTTTTCTAAAAACCTATCTCAGCAAGGAGAATTTACTGATCAATCCTGTGAGGATGAGTCCAAATAACGCAGGAGTGAAGAAACAGCAATTAAAATACAAAGTTAAATAAGTTCATAACAAAGGCTATTGAATTACCTATACAGGAGATACTGAGAAGAAAGAGCTTCAGGGAAAACTCAGTGCTACCCAACATCCTTACTGAGACAAGGATTTCCAATTTTGAGGAATCAAATTCCCATGTATTTTAATATTCTTGCTGAAGCAGCAGCCAAATAAAATGTCAGCCAAGCTAACACGCTGCTCACAACTCAAACCAAATGTAAGGGCTGATCCTCTAACTTAGAACCCATCCCTTATCTTCCTAAAGATCTGGGGCAGAAGTGAAAGTTTATCTCAGCAAGATGAGTACTGACTGCAAAGCAAAGCTGCATGCAGGTTGTCCAACCTTTTTAATTAAATGTGTCTGTGTGCTCAGCGCAGAAGTAGAAATAGATCTCCGGGCCAGGTAAACTTGTGGGAAATACTGCAATTTAATAAAACAAAACCAAAAAGTGGGGTTCTTGCCAACAGTTTTTAAGGTAATCTTGAGGCCATGTCATTGAAAAAAAAAAAAATTGAAATAGGATAAAAGACTTTAAAAGAAACTCAGCTTTCAAAATGGAAGGCACTTGTCAGTGGATTCCCATGAGATTCTGTGCAGTTCAACTGTCTCATTAATGACTTTAAAAATTAATTTTGCACCACAAGAATTAATCATTTGATTGCAGAAATATTTCATTAGTATGAGATTGGGAAAGAAAAAATTACTGTCAATAAATATGGAGTAAAATACAGACAAGAGAGGCAATCCAAATAATATAATGACAGATACTAAAGTAAAGTTTCAGGAAAACTACTGTGGATACATAGTGGACAGTAAGGACCCATTTGATAGTTTGATATGTGGCAAAAGAAAAAAAATGCAAATAAAATATTTAGAACAGTTCTGTCAATAATATAGGGTAGTGTAAGTCATCAGTGTAGCAGCCCCTTCTTGTAGACTAGATGTATGCTGTGCTGACCTTCATAAAAATAAAGCAGAGCTTCAAAAGATACAAAAAAGTATACTAAGGATGACAAAGAATGAACAATGATACAAATGCCATTCTCTAGACAGATAAATTAATTAGACTTGGGACCTTTCAACGCAGTAAAAACATAGTGTGAGAGAATTTGCTCCCTGTTTCTGTTCTCAAGTAAAAATTTCCACAGTGTCTCACAACCGGAGAATTAGGGAATATCAAATTAAATTGTTAGGCAGCCCTTTCAAAATAAGCACTTTACCAGAAATCCTTTTTTTCAAATAATTCATAATTAAATTCGTTGTTTAACCTAACTCATTGCTACATTGTGCCACAAGTGTAAATAGAACTAAAATGCAGCTGGGCAAAATTATTGACGAGAGGGCTATCAAGGGCACTAAAATACAACAATATAGTAAAGCCTATGAAAAGAAATCTCCAAGGCTGAGATCATTAGGAGATGGAAAATATTATCTAGTGGACAGTTTCTTGTACTCTTTCCCCAACCTACTGGCTGCTGTCAGAAATAGGCTAATGGACAAAACGCACTTCTGGTGTGATTCAGAAGTCACTCTTATATTCTCTGTCAAAACACCAAGGAAACAAGTTTACTTTTGTCTAGTGGGGTGGAAGATGAACAAAATGCTAGGAAACACTGACAAAAACGTTTATACTTGCTAGAAATAGACACATTTCATGTACTTCCATAATTTTTGTTAAAAACACTTCAATTTAACGGAAGTTAAGAAACTTGAATTATGTTCAATGAAAATTTCCTGAATGTTCAATTCACTTTGAACTAGTCTTAAACACAAGTAAAATTACTCTTTCTCTGAAACTGAAAAGCTCTGTTGAGTTACAAGGATAGATTAGCTGTGACTAATCTGTACTGGTTTCATGGTTTTCCTTAGATACCTACTTCTTTCTTAATTGTCCATGGTCAGTAAATTACTGTGCAGTCTCAGAACAAGAGATATTCCAGCATTTCTTTCTCTCTTATACTTCATAAAAATCTGAAACACTAATGTAGCTGGTTTATGCATGTTGAACATGCAAGCAAGTAGATACAATTCAAAGTCACTAAAATAAATTGTTTTATTCTTGAACTACCTTTTCTGGTAGACTAATGGAAGTTACAGAAGATCATAATTTTAGCTCAAAAACCCACTAATCCTGGGAAATTAGAGAAATCAGCCAAGGCTTTTTCCACTGACGTATGGCTTCCAGACCTCGGAGAGGCTGAACAGGGAAGCAATCTGTTCACCCTGTAGCAATGCTCAGCCTGATTCATCAGGAACTCTTTTCCTATTCCCTGAGCTTCCTGGGATCATCACTACTCAAAAAGACTGACAGAGTTTGGTCACTGTTCAACACCAAAGCTGCTTTAAAGTGATAAATGGTGCATTTTTACCAGCTATTTCAGTTTCCTCTGAGTAAAATCTTCTATATTCTGTGATTATCTGCAATTCGATGTTTAAATTATTTCACTACTTCTCTTTTGATAGGTCTAGTTACATTATCTCTTTTTTTTAGTTACTGTTAGTTTTCAAGATCCCTAATACATAATTATATTGTAAAACAATATAATTATAATTATATATATAATAAAATTTCAAGCTACTGAAAGAACCCAGAGTAATAGATATTGGTATCTATATCAGTTGACTGCGGTCTTTGACACTACAGATATCCTCACAGGACTTCCTCTGTTTCTTCAACACAGCAAACGTGCTACTAATTCCATTTTTATTTCACCAATCTTTTAATTTTCTAAAACTTCCAAGGTTTTTACTAACTTAATTATTTTCCATTTTACAGGATGGACCATTATTATTTTTCTTATGTGTCCTAGTGACATTTCTGTGACTGAGACTCTCAACTGTCTACCAGTCTACTCCTGCAAAATGCAGAAGAGGCCAAGAGTGTTCAACTGTAAGCTCTAGAATTTCATTTTCATCCTAACTCATCTTTTCCACTAAAGTAAGGTGCACTCTCCACTTCTCTCCAAACGATGCCTTCTCTGGACCTTCAATTCTGCTGAGACATTTTTCCTTATTAACCAGTTTTTGCATGCTAGTATTTTCAGAGTCAGAATGTGATTACCAATTCTACATTTAGTTCTTATTGCCCTTTATACTAAGGGAATTTCTCCTACACTGCTCTTCCTCTAATGTAAGAATCACTGTGTTACATGAGACCAGTGGTCCCTTCAGTATCAATCACTAAAAGCCTTTGCTGAAAGGTGTGGGGAGATCGCTATACACCCATATAATGAGCTATCAAGCAAGGAAGTTTCACCTGCTTTAATTAAAAGTTGACTTATACTCTGAAGCTTGAAGACTTAAATCCCTGCCCTAAAATCTTTTTTGACAAAAGTCTGGAAATTTTTATTAGTGACATACATTTCCATGAAATATTATTTCAAGGCAGAGAGTCTAGGACACAGGAGAACGCAACAGTTATATACACACAAATTCACAGCATATAACATAGCATTATAAATACTCTAAGACTTCCATGTGATGCTCTAAATCACTAATTTTTATGTTAGGAACAAAACTTGTGGATGTCATGCCTCTTGCAAAATTTACTTTTAAAACATCAACAAACATAAATATTACTTAAAACTGCAATGCAATTCTAAGAATAGTTACAAAAAAAAGCTGATGAGTTAAGTGCAGAAAGGTTTAAAATCAGGAACAAGTCTTATTGAGATATACTTTATTAAAAATCCAGAAATGAACTTTAAATAATTTTAATTATTCACAGAGAAGATTCTAGCTCAAGTGTGTATTAAAGTACTTTCCTCTTATTAGCTTTTGCATTCCATTAATTACTTTTTTAACTATTCCCTCACCTCAGCCACGCGTCAAGGCATGCTGCTTCCAGTTTTCCAGCAAGGATGAAGGAAATCTGCACAAATATATCACTTCAGAATAAATGCATGTAATTTATTGCAAAAATTGAGTAAGAGGGAAAAATGCCTTTGCCTTATTTTCCATTTGTCCTGAAACAACAAGAAAGACTGGACCATGCAATTAAATTATCTGCTGAGACCAAACATTTCCTGTACTGTTTTTCAAGAAATGACCTGTCTTTCACCCTCTTCTCTTCCTCTTTCAGCAGCGTTATTCCCAATAAGTAGCCATTGGCATTCAAGAGTCTATATACTTACGAAGGGTTACCACACATACTGTCATCTGAGCTGTCACTATTATGTTCATATCTATAAACAGGGAAAAATATGAAGCATCGAGTACTTTCTGCTCGTAGTATGTGCTAATACATTCATGTCCCCTTTTAAGGCTTCTTTTCTTGCATTCTAAGTGAATATGTTTTGATTTAGTCTTGTTCACTTACAATGAATTTTTGAAAACTGCAGCTTCACAGGGAACAGCAACTGCAAACATTATCACTACACAGGTTATATTGTTTTGCCTTTTTTTTTAATAATTAGTAACTATAAAAAAATCATGGTATAAACTAAAATAGAGTTTTTGTCTCTTTTACATTTTTTATTGGCCAATTTTTGCTGTTGTTATTATTGTGTAACTGTACCATTGTACAGCATATTACATATGGAGGCATTGAACATTTCAAATGGGGAACACAAAGAAATATGTTTAACAATACAGGGAAGTAATCACTGAACAAATCACTCTGCATAAGTTACCATCTATTTTCCATGAAGCACAGGGTAAAGCATGTTAATGTAAAGTACAGATATTGCAATGCAGTGTAGTGTTACACAGTGCAGTGAGAGCCCAGCAGCCTGCCTCGGCGCTGCGGCAGTCTGAAACTGTGCACAAGTGCTTGCAGCTGCAGTGACATGGTGCTAAGCATGTTTTAAGACTAGTCCCAGTCGAGCGGCATCTTATCCAACCAGAAACAATCCCACAATCCAGCTCTTTTTAAGTGATCATCCTTGTATCATAACAGATTTAGGTTGCAGCTACTTTGGATTATGGTTAATCTAACCTTTATCCATTCACATCTTCACCTGAAACTTACAAGGACCAAGAGTCAATTGCCAGGGCATAATTCACAATGACACTGATCTCTCCTTCCTCACTCTAATTATCTGGATTAAGAATAACACTTTTGAGTAATTATTTTCACATTGGATAAACATTAAGCTTTCCTGGATTTATCTGAGCTTTTTCTTAACATGAAATAGATCCGAGCAGGCTTATAAGAACATAACTGACAGCAGTGACAGCTTAATCAAGGAAACCCTAAACAACTAAAACAATAGGAAATGTTTGTTTCACGTTGTTTTGAATAATCAAGAACCAGTAACTTGATAACCCACTGGCAAGCTATCTGCTCAAAGACCAAAGAGAAAGCAATATCCAGGCAGATCAATTACAGTGACTTGTACTGTCTTAATAAAGATGCAAAATTTTCTCTGATGCAGTACCAGCTCAGAAGCAAACATGAGCTTACCAGTTGCAAAAAATGTAGAAGACTACAAAGCTGCTGATTTTCAGGTATCACAGAAGAACAAACCATATTACCAGTCTGCTAAAATTATAATTAAAATGAATCAGTTACCAACTGTATCACTTCTGATGACAATTTCTGAAGAACTCTATTGTCCATCTCAGGCTACAGACTCCCCAAAATTGATATCACAAGCAGGCTAGAAAAATCTTCCAACCTTGTCTTTGAAACTACCTACGATCATATACAATTACTCACTAAAATCACATCACAGAACCCAATTACACTTTGGCTTTGCAGATCCACAGATAACCTCTTAAAGAGCAAACTCCCTTACTGTGTCGACCCCTGACCTCGAGCTCTTTTTCCAATCTTCAGCAGCACCACATGTTTCTTTCTCAGAGCAAGCCAGGAGTTGGAGTCGCAAGGTTCCGGAGGGGTAGCAAGTGCTCCAGCTATCATAACTTTAAGGTTAAGGGAGCACACTGCTAATATCTCATTCGTGAACTTCAATGCATTCCTTCTTCTACTACTCAATTTAGTTTGAACATTTTTTATGAAGGACTTTAAGTATTTTTCCATTTGTTGGAGAGTTTTAATTATTTATAAGTAATAATTTTATTTGGCTCTTAAAAGGCTGTAAAATGTTATGCCTAAATTGAATACTTCAACACCCACTAGAAGCTGAATCACACAGTATTTACAGCTTAATTTTAGGAATTATTTTAGAAATTGATAAAATAGGGGCACACACAGTTTTGTTCAATAACTTGACTTCCCTGAGGCTCCACAATAGCAATTAGACCACTTGGACTTTCTCTTCTCATGCTTAGGAATAATAAATAGTAAAACTGGGTTTTCATAGCGCTTTATGATTTCTATGATTTCTTCATCATGTCAATAGAAGAACAGGAGCTATGGAAGAACATTAAAGGTTAGCTCTCAAAAAAACAGGACAGAACACTGCAATACTGGGCACTTTACTGTAGCTGGGGCAAAACAATAAAAGTGATAGCAGCTGGAACACCCTTCTCTGTGCATACGCAAACCCTTCCTTACTTGGAACTATATTCTGTATGTGTATGTATAGTTATCTTAACAAAATATGAACAGCACCAATAAATATTGACATTTACTCACCTGAATTTTGATGACAGGCAAGAACTTCTGCACTTTTGGTATCTTACCATTCTCAGATAGAGACAGACAGAGAGAGACAGTCTATATTTCTCTGATGTTTTAAGCCCTCACAATTGAAAACATTGCCATGTGTTCTATTTGCCCTCTACTTGCTGAGCATAACTTATCTGAAAAACCATTCTTCCTCACTATTATGACTTCTTCTGCAGCGACTTCTCCAGGCAACATTTCCTACTATGTTAACTTAAATAAATGATGCAGGTATTGGGGAGGTTGGCCAGATCCTTTTCTTTTCAACAAGACACAGTGATTAGTGCTTAGTGATTGACATTACCACAAGACTCCATTTGGTACTGTAGCTATACCTCCTTAAATAACCTTTTATTTTTTCCTTTTTCCCCTTTGAATTCAGGGTCTCTCAAGTGATCGCTCAACTGCTTTTACAGGATACTGGAAAACTGTCTCCTTCTGGACTTTGCAATACTTCCTAAGGGAGAAAAAGGGAGCTGAAGACTTTGAAATGATCCAAGAACTGCGAATCATGGAGAAACCTCCTGGTGTGATGACAGCACTACTTCCTAAACTTTAGTGTGCAATATCTTTGAAATTGAAAACACTGAAACCTGTCACAGAATGGTTGAGATTGGAAGGGACCTCTGGAGATCATCTTGTCCAACAATGCGCACACGGTACAGATAATTTCTGGGTGGACTGACTACACATTTCTATTTGGAAAACATCAATTAATACTTTATCTTTTTATTTAAGACCTATTCAAAATAGTCCACTTCTTCAGAATCTAAGGTTTCCAAAAAATGATATTAACTTCTATGCAGCTCTTAGATCTTTACTTGAAGCAACACTTCAACTATTCTGTATGACTGATGACTTAGAAATCTTTTGCTTCCATACTTTCTTCTTCTAACTGATGTTAGTACATTATTAGAGAGATGTGCTCCTCATCCTTTTATTTACATTTACTGTAAAATCACCCAGAAGCATTCACTGACTAAAAGGAATACACATATGCTTCTTAAACTTGTTCTTAGCATAAAGCTAAATAAATATGTAAGTAAATATGCTGGAAAGCAAGGACAGACTTTAAAACAATCTTGAAAACTGGTGAAGCACTCTAAAAAAGTTAGGAAAAATGTAAGGTAGATACAAATAACTGACTGCACAAATAGAGGATCAGAAACAAATGGTTAAGGGGCGGTTTTTTATGTGAAACAATTTCAGAGTGCACAAAGAGAAGAAAGAAGAGACATTATCAACATAGAACAAAAAGAAATTTGTGAAAATCTGGAAGAATTTTGTCAGGAACAGAAGTGGATTACAGGGCTTCAAATAGATGAAGATATTCTACTCCAAGGCTTTAGTGGGTGGGTGAGGTGGCTAAAATTACTTTAATAGATTAGATACTGAAAAACGTAAGGATAGTGAAAGACTGCAGTAGGCTGTTTTGAGGAACAAAGCATCTCCCTCACCAGGCATCATGGAGAATAGATTAGATGAAAGTCCATATAGAATAATGCCATTATAGATGACTCTTCTGACACTTAGAAAGAGAGCACATGGCAGCTACTTTTAGCCCTATAATCTTAAATAACAGTGTTATTCCATTTGAGAATGCATGCTGGTTTTGGCTGGGATAAGGATAATTTCTTCATAGTATCTGATATGGGGCTATGCTTTGTACTTGTACTGAAAACAGTGTTGATAATACAGAGATGTTTTTGTTACTGCTGAGCAGCGCTTACACTGGGTCAGGGCCTTTTCTGCACCTCACCTCACCCCATCCCACCCCACCCCCCCCAACCAGTGAGTGGGCAGGGGTGCACAGGTTGGGAGGGGACACAGATAGGACAGCTGACACCAACTGAGCCAAGGGATATTCCACACCATTTGACATCAAGCTCAGCACATAAAGCTGAAGAAAGAAGAAGAGAGGCGACATCCAGAGCAATGGCCTTTGTCTTCCCAAGTCACCATTACACATGATAGAGCCCAGCTTTCCTGGGGATGGCTGAACACCTGCCTGCCCATGGGAAGTATGGAAGGAATTCTTTGTTTTGCTTTGCTTGCGTGTATGGCTTTTGCTTTACCTATTAAACTGTTTTATCTCTACCCCCTAGTTTTCTCACTTTTGCCCTTACCATTCTTTCCTCCATCCCATCAGTGGGGAGTGAATGAGTGGTAGCATTGTGCTTAATTGCCAGCTGGGGTTAAACCACAACAGAATGAAACACCAAATGTCCTTCTAGGCCTGGTAAAAGAGTAGGTTTGATCAAGATAATTTTTTGCCAATGGAAAATCAATTTATGACTGGGTATTTTTCCAAAGATCATGTCTGCCTTCTCCATACCACATGGGAGACTATGGTTTTCACTGGATTTATAATAATTTTTCTGAGGCAGCTGCTATTACTAATTAAAATATTTTCCCCAGTTTTGTTTCCATGTTACATCCCCTAACTACCTTAATACTTTTCCAGCATAGACCAATCTTTTCCACTTAATTAACATCAAGAAAAAAATTTATAATGAATTCATACATACTTTGTTTAAAGTCATCTATGTGCAAGTTTGTCCACACAATAACACAGTCTAATTCAAGTTTTTTTCATTCAGACATTATATAGTGGAAAACTGAGTCAAACCTGAGTTTTGGCTAAACAAAACCAGGTGTGTGACTGCTTCCTTTTCCTGAAGATGTCAAAATCTGAACCAGTCCATTTATGGTCAAACACTGAATCAGTAGTTCATATGCAAAGGAAATGATGATTTTTTTTTTCACATTTATAGAAATAATCTGGGTTTTTTTTGCAGGACAAAAATTATTTTCTCCAGCCCCTTCTTTTGCACTGATTTTTCACTGGAAAAATGAAGAATTTTCTGATGATTTCCCATCAAGATAGACATTAGAAAACTAAGAAGAACTAAGCTAGAAGGGAAAGGAATGAACAGCTCTGCCAATTGTACCTTCATGATTTCCTACAGGAGGAAGCTTTTAAAATTTTACAACTACAAAGGGTGTGCTTCTATTGTCAATGGAAAGAGTGCAATTTGATTTTTAAACATTCCTCCCTGTAAGTTACCAATAAGTTTATGAGTAGCTGCATAGATCCATTCAGTAACTCTTGAAAATATCAGTGCCAAATTCTGATAGTAACTTCCATCAAAAGAGACAGAAAGGCTGACTTTTTTTAATCCTTGGACAGGCTTAGCACTTTGCTGTATTATTATTCTCCAGCTACAGTAGTACAAATTTCTAGCAAGGAAGTAGCCTGAAGACAGAGCCTGACAGCACTCCAGAACATATTATGATAACTGACAAAAGGAAACATTTTTCTATACTCATGAGGAAGCTGGGCAAACTGATTCAGTCGTAAGAAAAAGTGTGCTCAGGTTAAACATTCTTTGATGATCATATCTGCCTTCAGGGAACCCTTGGAAATGTTGCTACCAGTCTTCCAGAAGAGGAAACGGATGAGACCTTTGATGAGAGGATGGAGGCATAAGGCCATTCTCAGTTCAACCACCACAGTCCCCACTCTGTCCAAGTGACTCAGAGAGTGGTTTTACTGAGGGGACCACGTAGGTTTATAAGCAAGACTGGATGGGGGGAATGCTGTCTGATACAGAAGACAAACACCCAGAACACCTTCTTTTAGCTAGGAAGGACTCACTTCCCACAGCATGAGCACTGGAAACTAAATTGCTGACAACTTCTTTCTTCAAATTCCATGTCAAAAGATGGGCTGTCATGCACCAACATCTCATTTATTTCATGTAAGTAGAAGGTAATACATCATTCTCCCTAAAAGGCCCACATAACCTTGGATGAAATAAAATAAAGACAACCTTCAAAAGAAACCCTTACAAAGCCATTCCCGGAGACTGATTCCTGAGGACAAACACAACCTGGCAGCTTAATATCTCAGGTACACTAGAGAAAATAATACAGTAAAATTCTCAGAAAGGTAAGAAAATATCTGATTATAAGAAGCAGCAATCTTGTCTTTCTACAATGCATAATCAAGTCCTAATCTGCAGGAAACTTCTGGAATACAGTTCTATTGTAGTTTCTCGATTAAAGGCATTAAATTCTTTTTTATTTAGAGAAAATAAGCCTGAAGAAAGTTTGCTGTTTCTTTTTTTTTGTTTTTGGTGGGGTTTTTTTGTTTCTTTGGGGTTTTTTTGTTGTTGTTGATTTTGGTTTCAGTCTTTTTGGGGTTTTTTTTGGTGAAGAACGGTGTTATTGCAACATATCCCACCCTGATACAACATTGGCTTTAGAAGTACTGATAAATAATCATCCATGTAAGGTACCATCATTATTTTTACAGCGTTTACACTTAGTGAAAATATATGCCCTTCTGGGTAAGGTTTAGCCTTGACACATTCTGAATAGTCCACAATTTCACAACTAGATGCAGGCAATAGGAAGTGGATTAGCAGGAACCAGGCTGGGAGAAATTTTCTCATCAGAGTAGCAGCAAAGCTGGCATAGGGATCCAAACGCAGTGCAGGCTGCAGTAACAATTGAGCCCTTGGTACTGGCACCGCCATACTTCTGAGAAGCACTGAACATACTTCTCCCTGAACAGAACTACCACTAGAAATACTATCGAATCTCCTGGTTTTAATATATAGACAAGCTTGCTAACATTCTTTTTCAATTAAAATACCATATACAGCATCTATAAGAGGGATAAATTTAACTTGTACTTACAACTGACAGTTGCTTATTCTTTCACATCATCAGCAAGTCAACCACAGGTGCAGAGAGCTCTGACTTTCCAGCTACAAGGATTTCAGATGCTAGATTTAAAATGACATATGATAATCCAGAAAAGAAAATTAAGTGTCATGTATTCCTTCATATAAAAAGAAACACCTATCACTAAGGGGAAGACAGCATAGTTGGGGGTGGTGGTGTTTCATTTTGTTTCAGGCCTTTTGTATTCAACTGCTATTTCAGTTAGTAACAAAAGTGACACTTAGTAAGACTATAAACAAAAGGTTCTCCTTTCAAATCTAACCCAACATCCTTGAAGTTTAACATATGCTTGAAAACAGCCTGACTTCAGAACCATTTTGTTTCATATATGTGCTTTACTTTCAGAAAGCCTTTTACAAAACATTTCTTGCTGCTCAAGAACCCTCCTGCTTTCAAGGTTTATGCCAACATGACCTCGTCTCTCTCAGAGTCTGCCTCAGGAAGTTGTAAACCCATGATCTTGTCTCAGATAATAGGAATGCCAAATTGAAAATTAATCATCTCAGACTTTTAAGAAGTTGCAGCTATCATGAAAATAAATTTGAAATCAACCTTTTTTCATGTCCACCTGCCATTTTTATAAAAGTCAAAACCATATGTGCTTCCTCTTTGAAGTCTGTTTTTGCCCCCTAATGATAGCCTTCACATTCCACTGTATTGTTCTGTTAGCTCTAGCCTTCCATCAGCCAATGGAGGGAAAAAAAAAAAAGAAAGGAAAAAAGAAAAAAATCAACAGCAGCATGACAAATGCTTGTGCAGATGTCTGATGCTGATGTGATAAATGGCTATAGTCTATG
Source organism: Anabacerthia variegaticeps (assembly GCA_035583185.1). Taxonomy (NCBI): domain Eukaryota; kingdom Metazoa; phylum Chordata; class Aves; order Passeriformes; family Furnariidae; genus Anabacerthia; species Anabacerthia variegaticeps. Next base: position 26,648,493 of record JAWWEW010000131.1, on the reverse strand, counting down.
AAGTTACAAGTACAAAACAATGTCAACAAGTTTCAATGATAAAACAGCCCATGAAATATTTCAATATATGTTCAACATTCAGGGCAATTTCTGGTTTGAATTACTGATCAATTTTTTACTGGGTTGCAATGATTCTTCTTACAGAAGAGCCATTGTTTATGGTGCTGGGTTTTTTTCAAATTTCTGTCACAGTCTTCACATTGGTAATTCTGATTAATGTGCTCCGATTCCCTTATTTTCTCAAGGCTTCACATTTTGTTAGGAAAATAAAAGCATTTTTACTGCTTTGGAGTCCAGGCTGTAGGCTGGCCACAATGAAGTTGTCACTGCTGCAGCACTTGCAGCAACTCACCTTTGAAGAGTATCAGAAGCGCACAGCTTTGCTGTTCTGCTAATGCCCATTTGTGAAAAGCACAAAATGTAGAGTTGAGTCATATAGAATACAGGTGTCAGCAAAGATTAAGACCAAATTATAAGTTTTCTATTTTTTTTGTAATAAAAATTAAAGTCCATTGTTTTTTCTTTTTAATGATTAAAGCAGATGGGGAGGAAAATCGAGTGACTAGTTGCTTTCATTTGTCATTTGCAAACTGCCAAACTGAGCACAGAAATCTAGCACACCTTACCATTCTAGTAACTCAAACATGCAAACAGGAGGGAGGGGAAATAAAAATAAAAGCAAAAGCAAATGAGACAAAAGCACAAAGGATTGATCCTGCATCTGGATACAAAAACAGGCATGAATTAAATAATCATAGCTCCCTTTAAATGGGAAAGCACTTTTTTTTTTCTTCTCACGTGCAAATTTTAAACTGGTTTAGTCAAACCCATTCAAGGTTTGTGCAACACCAAAGCTGATTTAAACCATGCGGATTTCACTCTGTTTTTAACTGAGATGTTTGCACCTCTCTAAACCAAGTCTACTAAAATGACTTAGTTGTATTCACCAAAACACATGCATGATGATTTGCAGACAAGCCACAGTAAGAGACCTTATTATATTAAACTAAAGTTTTTGCATGGTGCACTGTTTTGTGAAGCTTGTAACTTTTGAGTTTTACCCCCACAGTGGCATTAAAGGTCTGCATGAATGTGGAGGGCAACTAACTGTAATGGCAAAACAAGAAATAAGTGGAGAGGTTCCTTTTGAACAAATGAAAGCAGGGTTCAGTGTGATGGGTTTTTTGTACAGTGCCATCCATTAGACTTTTCTAATCAATAAAAATAATAAAAAGATACATGAAATAAGAATAGAAGCCTAGTGGCTTTTGGGGTTTAATTCAGATTTTGGGATAATCCTAGACTATCATTTCACACATGAAAGAAGGCTCCACACTCTTCTAATAAAGGTTTAGAAAAGACAGTGGGGGTTTTTTTGTGGTTCACAGTGGATGCATATTCTGTCAGCCTTACAGACACTATTTTTCATATCAGTCTGGAAATCACTTGTGTGCATAGGTTATCTCTGTCCACTGTATTCCTATGAAGGCTCATTTGCTCTCTCAATTGATATCTATTTAGAAGGGAAAAAAATAAAAAATCACCATTTTTGCACCTCCTCAGTTCTGCACTTTCTTTGCCAAAAGGGAAAGAGCACATGGCTGATGCATGTCTGAGGCTGGCTTTGACTGCGATCCAGTCACATCAGAGAGCAGGGTCATCTTATCACATAAAAGGAAAAAAAAAAAAAAAAAACCACAAGAAAGCTGACTGAGAAAGTCCAGTTCCAAAGCTCAAAAGAAAAAACTGCAGGCATAAGACATACCTGTTTTGTCCAAGTTGAGCAGATACTAAAAATAGCTGTTGACCATCACTACCAGTTGACCCCACATGACCAATTTTCACTATTCTTCAAGCTGAAACTCCAGAATAGTTTGTCTGCAACTGTAAAGAAATGTTTTCAGTTGTCATATATGAAGATTAGTCAATGCATTTCAGTTCATAACAACATCCTTTTCTTAGTCATATTTTATTTGTTCATTACATGTAGCCCAGACACCCTAAAACAAAATCTGCTGGTTTTGATCAAAGTATAGGGCACTAGTCATATGCAAAATCTCTACTAGAAATATGACATTATTGAAAAAAAAGCCACAATTTTTACAAAACCCCTTTCCCTTTCTATTTTGTGTAAACCATGAAAACATGTAGGGGAAAAAAACAAAAACAAAAAAAAAAAACAAAAAATGAAACCCAAATTCCTAAGCAGGTCAAAATTTTCTTTACTATGGCCACTTTTCTGGCCAACACATTGGCAATCACCAAAGATACAGCTTGCTCAGTGGTTGGTTGGGTGGGAGGTACGTTCCTATTGCTTCAGAAGGGGACAATAATCTCATGATTGCACCAGTAATGTCACACAGCTAATTCATTAAAGGGTTTTATTGGACCTCAAACGAATATTTTTGTATATGGGGAGAAATGAGTCAAAAGCATCTTCTGAGTCACAGACGTAGGAAAAATAAAGCCAAGTGGATATTGCTGCAAGCAAAGACAGAGAAGACTGCTTGTCATTTCCTAATTCTCTGCACTGCTATGGGAGCAGCAGCCACTGCCTGGCTTTTGAGCTAAGCAAGTAGGATTGTTTCTGCATGATGCATATGCATGATGTCATGGCTCATCGAGGTCTGGAAAGAAAGCTGAAGAATTTGGCACCACGGGAATGAACTGTGTTTTAGCTGGAAAGCAAACTGGAGTATTTCTCAAACAAGGAGAGGTGCAGCCAGGACTTGCTCTCATTTCTATCACTACTGTAAAATTTCCAGATTGCTGACAAATTGCTTGAAGGAGCCCTAGTAATTACTAGTGAATAAAGTCTTCCCAACTGCTCTCTGATATCTCTGAGCTTTATCCAAGTCCTCCCAGCAGTAAATCTCACAATGAGGTACAGTGGCCAAAAGAACTAATACAATCCTTGAATGCATAAGCAGGGAAATAGCACGTAGCAAGTAGGAGTAATGAACTGGTCTAACCCTCTGCATATAGCATTAGTGAGACCATAAGTACTACACTGGGAGCTCCCCAAAAGAATTCAGCAAACTAGTGATAGCTCAGATGAGAACCACGAAGTGGTTCAACATCTTGAAAATACTGTGTTATAATAAGAGGCTGAAGAAAATTTAGTTCATCACAGACAAATCCAAGTGGTGACTGACCACAGACTATAGGTCACAACATAAGGAAGACATTTGTGATAGCAGGAAGCTCTGCAATCTATCTTGGAGAGGGAAAGACAAAATGACATCTTATGGAGAGAAGTTGGTATTAGAAACACTGATTTCAACAAGGGTTATTGACTGCTGGAGCATTTCACTGAAAATGTAGGTGATTCACCATCATGTAACATAATTAGACCAAATAAATCCCCTTTCTATAATTTAAACAGAAAAAAAATCCAGGGTCTCAGCAATGCATATGCAGTTTGGTTCTCTGACTTGGGATAGATGATTGTAATGGATTCCTCTGACACTAAAAATAAATGACCCAGTATGCAAGCTATAAGCTTAATGACTGCAGAACAGTAAAACCACCATGCTATTATCTCCCCATTTGTCACCATTCAATAAAAGACTGCAATTTAAACATTTCTAAAAATTATTGCCCAGCAGCTTTACAAATAAGACATTCACAGATGTGGCTGTAACTCCTCTTTCTCCTAATAGTACCACTTAGAAGCTTTTCTCTGTTCCTCAGGCCTAGATCCAAACATTCAGCCATTTTACTGTGACTCTCAGAGGAAAAATTCACCAAACTTATCCAGGAAAAGAAAACCCTTCTGAAAAGAATTTTTTCTCTTGAGATCATTCTTCTTGCATAGAAGGCTGGATTTCAGGGGAACGGGACTGGATGCCAGCAGAATGACAGATTAGAAGCTTGCTTTAAGAAACAAAGATGTATTTTAAAACCAAACCACAAATGGAATAGTTCACTTTGCCAAGGGAAATTTCTAACTGCTAATTGCTAGTTTCAATCACACATTCATTAGTAAAATATCTACACACCAGAAGTAAACACAGCATTTCATAGACATTACTATAAAACATTCTTCTTGCTCAAAAAACTTAGTATTCTAGGATCAAAACCTGCATCAAGGTTCATGTATGGAAGTGTTTATATAATCACATATTGGGCAACATAAAAAACCTCAACAGAAACAGAAAGATTACTAATTAGTAATATGAAAAGGATCCTTGGGAGACAGAAAAGTTGACTGAAAAAGATGTGCTGAGAACTGTGTCTTAGGAATCATTCAAAATAACTTCCAATATGCCGTTCATCCCAAAGAGAAGTCAATAATCCAACATGCTCTTTATGTTAGGAAGAAAACAAGACATGTTGGGAAAGTTTGCAAATGTTCAGAGGAAAAAAAAGGAAAGTAATGTTAAAAAAAACCCCAGTGGTAACTTCAGAAACTGAAAGGCAGTTCTGGAAGAGACAGATGAGTGGTCAAAGATGCCTAAGAAACACACACTAATTACATGGCTATCACCACCACATGTGATATCACTCAACCATACTAGCACAAGCTCTCCAAAACAAAAATCAGCACATTTTCCAAGGGGCTTCAAGAAAACTTAGTAAATCCAACTTCTGCCTTTTTTGATGATTTATGTTAATACACTACAGTCATTTTTCCTGTGGAACAACTGAAATTTAAACGAATGTTTCCCATAGAATATCCAGCATATCAAAACGGCAACAAATTAATTTCACAAGATGTTTCTTTTGCTTTTATTAGAAAGCCCAATTTTCATATCCTGAGCTGGATTCCTTACTCATGATCATATTTAGAACATGCTGACAGTAATGCACTGTGGCATGAAGACATGGGTATGTTCCTCAGGATGGGTTTGTTGACTTCCAAAGTTCAGTGCAGAAGCTTGTTTCTTTGTTTTACTCAATATTATTTCCTTTAGTTTTAGGTGAGAGCCAACTTTTTATTTCAAATTACTGCTCCAAATGCCTGATGAATTACAGAAGTTCTACATATATACATTACATATGTTTATTGCATAACTACTGTAAAATCATTTTGCCTTAAATATAATACAACCACAGGCTGGAAAACTGCCACATGTGGCTAGGCCCATGTTTCTTAAATCTAGTCCCAGACAACATTTTTCCCCAAAGGTACATAAATGGTACACAAACCTGCCAAAGGACAATCCTGGAAGAGAAGTGTGCAGGAACCATTCACAGAAAGAAAAAGAAATGAGAAGAGCGATGCAGTTCAGAGATGCCTGCTGCACATGCAGCAGAGGGAAAAAAGATGCTTTACCACTGCCACCTTTGTCCAGTGAGAAACGTAAATCAAATTAAATGCAGTTAGATCCATTTTTTGCTGTCAATGGACTTGGTTCCCTGCCCAGCTCCCCTAATACATTGCCATTGCAAGGGTTTGTTTGGGAGCTGCAATCGTAAATCACACCGTGAAGCTGCTTCCTCTCTTCTCCCACGCACCTGCAGAGGAAACGTGCCAAGGGCAGAATTAGGCATGCTATGAGGACTGCGGGCAATACAGCAACCCCAGAAGCAGTCTGGGATGGACTGCCATCATTTAGAGCAGCCAGCAGCTTTTTTGACCTGCAGAGCAGCTGAGAATCTAGAGGATGCAAAGATGGCACAAGTTTTCTAGAGGCAAATCCAGGAGACCCCTGCACAGGCAGCTGCTGGAGGCCCCAGCTGTGTGCAGCCAGTGCCGGCAAGAGCCTTCCAGCAGCAGAACCAGGACTGGGGTACAGACGTGCTGATGAATGTCTCAGAACAGACTGACCTGCACTTGCAAAAGCTGTGGGGAGTTACGAGGAGTTGTCACACCCACCCTGGGGGTCTGACTTGCACGTGTCACTGCCCTACAAGCACCTAGGGCTTGTTTCCAGACCACACATGGTAGGTGATTCCAGACCTGCGGATTTCCAGTAAGGATTAAATGAAATAGAGTGACCAATAATTTATTTTCTTTTTAATCCTCTCTTTGATGACATTGCCTAAGCCTACTCCCAAGAGATTCCTGCCTTGAGAAACATTGCTTTAGATAACAACTTAGCTGTTTTAAATAATGTCATTTGTAATTCAGGCAGATGGTCTGTTCATCATAATGTAGTAGGATATGTTACATCCATTACACTAAATCCACCATGATTTCAGCCCACGAATGAATGTGCAATGTTCATTTGTCTCCTACCTCATTGGCTATATAACAAATCTAGAATATCTGTCACACTATCTGAAAATGTATTATCTGTGATGTGTTTGACAAAGCACATGTTACAAATGGCTATTCACAGTGAGTTATATACAGATCTATTGTACATACTGTTATAGAAAAATAGTGTAGCTAGCAACTGACATCCAGTATTCAGCCATCACAGTACATAAGACAGAAAGAGAGCACTGGAGTCAAGAGTCTTCTTCTCCTCCCCAACAGCTACCACCATCTTTGCTGCTTACAGACTGTGACAAATAGGTTTGGAGGCTTTGCCTAAGGAAACAAACAAACAAAAAAGCAAACATACATCAGGAGAGGTACATTAGTTAGGAGGAAACTAGAAACAAGAAACTGCCAATTTTACCAATCAACGTAAGTAAATCAAGGATTTGCGTTCGCAGTCACCTTATTCCTCCATGTCTCCACCTATGAAATGGAGATCCTCTCAAACGGAGTCAATGGCGGTTCACTAATATTCACCCAGGACTCCCCACCTTCAAGGTGCTTTTGTAGCACAAACTAATCATTAAAAGCCATTAGTCTAGCCACCCCTGGCAGGCTACTCCATCTTAAGTTCTGTTTCCATTTATTACACCTGACTTTATGTTTCCTCTTTGGAAAAAAGCATCAGTTACCAAAAGGAAAGCAGATTATTAGTAATTTTTTTCCTCCTTACTTGTCAGGGGTCAGTCTAAATCAAGCAAATATAAACTGTAATTTTACAGACTAGACAAGATCCACCAGATGATTATTTATCTCTAGAAGTTCACTGTGTGGTATTTGGCACAATAAAATAAACTGTGTTTACTCCCTGTGTTAGCATACCCAGAACCTTAAATGAACTCCAATTTATAACAAGTATTTTACCCTTCTAAAGACTTCCAAGGTGTGTTAACAATCCAAAATTCTCCATGTTGGATCCCTAGCTACTAAGCACAAAGCTCTTTTTGGTTCCAGCTACAATCAGAATTTATTTCAAATATATATGTTAAATTATAAAATAACTTCCTGTTCAGATTTCTACAGAATTATCATTAGTAGAGCTGCCTAAATTAAATGATAGAACCTTTTTCCATTAATTCTTCTAGAACAGCTTGTAGCATGCAAAAAAGAAGGCAGACAGGTCCATAATTTCTTATGGACTTATTATGCATGCTAGAGTTTTCATCTTAATTTTATATTTCTTCTTTGGCTGTTCGGCATCATTTAAACCAAAATCAGAGACCGATGTTACTGCTATCCCAGTGAAATTACCAATCTTGCATTTTATCTAAGGTTTATTCCATTGAAATACGTGACATTTCTTTCCTTTGAATGTCTGACAAAAATCACTACTGAAGGTGATGTGGCTGTACAAACATATTTAGCTGAGATTTAAGGTGTCACTGAGATGGCACAAGGCTTCATCCCATATAACACACAGAACTTATGACATAAATGTGGCCCCAGGGATTTCTTTCATGATTCAACAATTCTGCTTTTGGTAATAGCAGAAAATGTAAACAGGTGTTATCGTTCTCAAGGTGCTGCCTTGACATTTCCTTTCTTCTTTCCATGTGGCCACTCCTCAACATGCTAAGCACAAGTCAGCAAAGTCCAACAATGGCAATTTGCAAATACTTTGGAGAAACTACACACAATACAATTATCTTTAGAAAGCATTCAGAGGAAAAAAAAAAAAAGACAAAAAAAAGACAAAAAGCAGTTGACACTTGACAAATGGATCAAGTCCAACTAAGTGTTTTAAAGATTACTCTTTCCTGCTTTTATAATCCATTCACTTCTTACTGTTAATTTTTAATCCAGTATCATGCCCAGACTGTTTATTTGTTACCTCTAACTGGGCTTTGGGAAAAGTATAGATCTCATCTTCATGTGTTTCTACGACATTCTGCAAACTTCTAAACCAAATGGTATAAATATCACAGCATGTTTCCTTTTTGGAGCTCAGACTTTTTGTGTCCTTCAGATAAATCATTACTCCTACAGAAAGAAAATAAGAGATGTATTAAAGTGTGTTAATTTACAGGGTGGCATAAAGCAACCTTGTAAATCCTTGTAAAACAGGCTGGAAACAAAAAATCAAAACTACTCTTAGGCACATCTTGAAGGGATTTAGTATGGATACATACTGATTATTATTTACATAGTACTGGACATTGTTGGTATACTTATTAAATTCTATAAAACTGTTACAGACACTAAAGAACATAAATTATTTGGGGCTACTGAGCCTCAAATGCTGGTTATGTAAAAATTTTAACAACTAAAAAGCAACACAACAGTGAAAAAAATCCTCAAGCCCATGAGGCCTTCTGGAAATTTATATGGTTTATTGAGCAAACTTACCAGAAAACACGTTATGTTTAGCCAAAACAGTTAAAGAGTATCACTTAGTCTACTTGGTTCATTATCATTATCATAATAAAGGCTGCTTCAGCCAACAGCACGGTATGTGCTGAAATTAAGTATTTTATGAAGCATCACATCAGTGAGGTTTAACTGTGTGATTACAATTTGACAAATGTTTTTGTGCCCTCCTGAACTAGGACTTCTCCTTACTGCTAGCCATATATAAAAAGAGAATGGATTGTTGGTACTTACATTAAAAGAACTGAGCCATCTACACTTTAAAAAGGAAAGTTAAAAAAAAAAAAAAAAGATGAGGAAGAGTATGCAAGTTGAAAAATGGAACATATCACCCTACTCTGAAAGACTCTCTGCAGCTCAATTTATTGAGAATGTTGTCTGTAGGACTTGACTGGAACCTACAAGCATGAACAGAAGATCTGGAAAAATTGGTCTCTCCAGCTAACAATACCCAAGGGAAAATATAATGCCTGAAAGCAGCTTTTGGGCATAGCCTGAAAATAATAAGGCATGCTATTTTTAAGTAAGAGGATTTGATCAATGGAAGAAAATCCTTACAGCCATTAAAGCTTTCAAAACATTTAAATATTTGGCAAATGTGTATCAGATGACTAGCTGATCATGTCCCCTTGTATATTAACTATGTAAGAATAATTAAAAAATATGTTTGATTAATCTAGAAACTCTAGGAATAAATTTGATTTTTTTGCAAGCACTAGATTATCATCAGAAACAAAATGGTATCAATTGCCAATATTCCAGCCACTGAGTTATTTTAAAATTATTTAATAGAACCAAGCATCTCAAAATTATCTCTATCCTTTCCACAACAAGAATCAAAGAAACGTTTCCCTTTTTACCAGCTAAAGAGAAGTATAATACTACTGCTAATGTAGTTTTATTTCTGGAAATATGCTGTATCTCAAAACATCAAAAGAATGTTATTCTTTATATTTTGATAGCAGCACAGCATTGCACGTGTAAGTTCTGAATTCTGCTTTGGGATAGAGTTATCTGAGAAGCAAAACTTTATTCGACATAGGCACGGCAAATTCTGGCACAGTGCAAATTAAGTATAATTTCTACAACAGTTTTTAAATAGGCTTTAATATGAAATGAGAGTATTTTCTTCTGAGCTGACCCCTTTATCTTTAAACATTTGTAGGGTTTTTAAATGTTTTTAGGTTTTTTTCTGTCATTCTCGATGTATTCATGTTGCACAGAAAGACTTGGTAAGAGAGCCCTCCCACGGCTAACACAAATCCTACAAATTCCTTTGGTAGCAGCCAAACACTGGGTGCCTTAGTGGATAAAACACGTGCTCCAAATTTCAAAACAAGGCTAAACTGAGTGCATGTCATGCAAGTTGTTGTGTAGCTATGGAAGGGAACCCAACTTGGACTGTGGTGGATACAGGTGTGTCCACAGGTACCGGCAAGAATTCTGTCTTTCAGAATCCCAGAGATGATAGGGGATGGAATAAGCTGACTCAGGACGCATAGGGTCCCCAGTGGATTTTCTGACATACTAACATTTGACAGAGGAGGGAGAAAGGGTTGAGTTTTGGTCAGCTAAAGATAAGCAGTTATTTTGTTTAGTTATGCTGGATTTCTTTTCCTCCTCAGGAATAGGAAAGATTGTCTGGCAACTATTCAGCCAGTTAGCTGAAGCCAAAACATTAGCAGCGATTCAACTGTTTTTATTCCATACTTTTCCTAAGCAGTTGACATGGGAAAGGAGAAGCAGCAGATGAAAACCAATGGATGATGGCTGGATGACATCACTCTTGGATCAATCTCAAGAGCAAGGTTTTACAGCATGATAAAGCAAACACATCACTGGATAAACATCTGACCGCAAGTAATTCTTAATGGTCATCATTAAACCAGCAGGGAGGGATCAACGATTAAAAGGGTTATTCTGAAACAATGGTTGGAAACATATAAAAAACACCGACTACACAACACTGAAAGAAGCAATACAGATGAATACCACTGATCCATATATACTGGGAAGTCTAATGAAGTGGAAAATTTATAGAAATGGATAATGAATAATAGCCCCAGGGACTTTCAGTTGATAAATCAAGAGTGCTCCTTCTCTGAAAGGAAAGAATGCTCCTGAGCTGCATAAGTGTACCATTCCATCTTCAATTAAACTATACACAGATATTGGGATTCAAAGACCTATATTTTTACAAGAGGACAAACACAGCAATTTTCATTGACAAAATGAGGGATTTAAAAAGAGTCCCTGGTCTGAGTATCTAAGGAGTAGAGCAGCACAGTTTCACAACGTGGTATGGAAAATTCTGATGGAGTACTTGATAATCATAAGAACAAACTCTTCAAAGGTACAGTTTTGGGGAATTACGAGCTTTTGGTGATTTTTCAGGCCAGGCTAAACATCCATCTGTTACGGAGTGCTTAGGGATAATGAAGTTAATTCTCCCATAATCCCAGAAAACAGACTACAAAATCTGTCAGGCACCTTTCACAACGAATGCTTCTATGAAATACTTCACAAATTATTTACATGGCAGGAAAAGAAAATAACTTGTGAGCTTTCACTATTCTAAATGGAAAGGAACACAAGTGCAGACCACAGATAATATTGGTTATTCTTCATTGAGACTAAGTAGTTTATTGTCCCCATGTGATGTTTCTTGGGTGGAAAAAGGGAAAATTACAAGTGGATTAGGAAAGAAAGCAAATTGAATGAAGCACTATAAGTAGCACTCAGAGGGAAGGCCAGTAATTTTGGTGTCAATATAGAGCATGTAACATTAGGCAGCAAATGACCAAACATTCTCTGAAGTCAGACTTTGATGTTGGAAGGTGGGTTGGCCCCCAAGTCATCTCATGTTGCCTCATTGCATTTCCTTTAGAGCATTCCCCATCCTTAGCACATCCTATTCCCTCAGCCAGCGGCTACTTCTTCCCTGGGCTCTCCTTATCATGGTTTTGACAACCTCTCTCCTAATTTTAATTCTCTCTCTCCTGAAATGTTTTCCCCCATTTTATTTTATTTGAAGGATGGCGACCATCCTGACAGGTGGATATTCCCCAAGTCTCACAACTCTACTCAAATGGTCTCTTATCAGGGTCCCCCTGAGCAGTGAGAGCTCATAATTCATTTGAATGGGAAACAGTTGGGGGCTCGCCACACTTCATCCTGCGAGACTGTTGACACTGTTAGCAGCTGTTAATGTCGCTCTCATTTTTACCAACTGGGAGCATATCAAAATGTTACACGCACATTCAGCAGTGCAGTCTCTCCTATTTCAGTTTAATGGGAATTTAGCACACACATGAAGGGGGAAACACACGCCAGTTGCTAAATACTTTATATGTTCATTTTTTTAAATTACTTGCACTAGTTCAAGTCACTCCAGGAAAAATAACGTTCCCTTAAAGACAGTTATACCAGTAATGGCATCACTTAACTATGCAAAACCTCATTTCACAGAGGGCAACTAAAATCACTGTATCACACTCTTAGTTTAGGGAAACGCAAAACCTTACAGCAATTTCTTGATAATCTAGACAAAATGAGATTGCCAATCTCCATCCAATTCCCAACAAATGAGTGTCTACACTTCAAAACTGTGAAAACTTTGCTGGGCAGATTAATTTTGGAGCCCAAAACTATAGTAGCCATGGACTCCAGACATACGACCATACACAAATGGAGAACCATGGGCAAACATTGAGAAACCAGATCACTACTTGCTGAAAAATACAGCTTCTTGTCCTGAAAAGAAAGTTAGACCTTCAATCTTAAATTAAACTATCTTTCTTATGACACATTCACATAAGCAAATGTCACTTGAAAATAAAAGTAAATGGGACATCACCCACACATGTATTTTATTTCATATCAAGTGGTAGTAGCCATAACCTGTGTATCTTAGATACATTTTTTGTTTCACATTTTGAAAATACAGATAAAACACTTCATTTCTGAAATCTTGGGTAATAGAAAGCAGCCAGGATAAGTAAGTTATAAAAGTTGTATCATTATTTTATACAAGTTATTTTATTGTTTCACTGTTTATACTTAAATACATGCTGGTGGCAGGGAAAACCATTTCATCAAAGGATCATCCATGTTTTGAGGTGACACTCAGCTCTAGAGTATTTAGATACTGTGATTTAAGATGTCACCACTGGCAGCTGTCATCCACCTCTAAACTTAGCAGCAGCAGGAATAGTCCTGCGCCAGACCTTCAGCCGCTACAATTCACAGCATGACATATTTTCTAAACTACCTTCATCACTTAGTCAGTGTAACTGAGTCCCACACTTATCCACCTGCCTGAGAATTGCAGCAGCTGAAGATATGGAGTCCATTTGTTCTTGCTGCCCTTGCAAAGAAGTGAACAGAGAACTCCTGGTGAGACCAGCCCAATGTGTCAACTCTAGAACTACTGTTGAGTGCATTAGGAAGAACATTGCCAGCAGGTTGAGAGACCTGATCTTGCCCCTCTACTCAGCCCCAGTGAAGCCTCATCTGGAGTTCTGTGTCCAGTTCTGGGCTCCACAACACAAGAGAGACGTAGAGGTCCTGGAGCGGGTCCAGAACAGGGCCACAAGGATGATTAAGGAATTAGAGCATCTCATTTATGAGGAAAGGCTGAGGGAGCTGGACCTGTTCAGCCTTGACAAGAGGCTACTGAGAGGGGACCTCATCAGTGTCTGTAGGGAGGGTGTCAAGAGGATGGAGCCAGGCTCTTCTCGGTGGTGCTGAACAGTAGGACAAGAGGCAATGGGCAGAAACTGATGCACAGGAAGTTCCACCTGAATATGAGGAAGAACTTCTTTACTGTGTGGGTGACCGAGCACTAGAACAGATTGCCCAGGGAGGCTGTGGAGTCTCCCATGCTGGAGATGTTTTCAAGAACTGTCTGGATGCAATCCCATGCAACTTGCTTTAGGATGATCCTGCTTGAACAGGGAGGTTGGACCAAATGACCCAGTGTGGTCTCTTCCAACCCGGCAAATTTTGTGATGCTGTAGCTACCACTACTACATAGTTCTTAGGATGCAGTCAGCACACATTCACGTGTGCTGCAGCAAGTCAGATTGATAGTGCCCCAGAAGCAACTTCCCCTATAGTGCTAGCACCACTAACAAATCCTCTTTTGGGACAGAACACATCGAAAATATTATTCTAGACCATGAGGTCTCTTCCATCTGTCCATCTCAGTGGATCTCGACAGTCTCATTCATTTGCAATGCTTAAAAACTTAGATGTAAATAAAGTAACTTACCATTGAGCAATGGGTGATCTATAAAATATCTGGGAAAGCTGATATTGGCTATAAAATATGTGTTCTGACAGCTTGCAAGAATTGTTTCTGATAACACTCATGCAGGCACACTCAGTCAAAAAATAATATTTCATATCCCAAAGGACTAAAACCAAGTAAGCATGTTGTGTTCCTTTCTTCTGCAAATAATTCTTCTTCCTTTATCTCCTGTTCTTTGTTCCTCCTCTTCCACCTTTTCCCCTCTGAAATTAAAAGGCCAGGAAAAAAGAAATAAGAAGAGGAGTTGAGCTCCATTAGCTCTGAGTTGCTTAATTACCATTGCCTGCAATGGTAAAAAAAAAAAAAAAAAATTGAAAAGAAAATTATATTGGGAAGACCTTGTAATCCTTGGACTACAACTTATGAGAAGTACAAATGAATTTTCATGTAAGTTTTTTTAATATAGACAGAAAAAAATTCAAATTATCATACAGGAATAGTAAACGCTTTAATGAAAATTTTTGAAAACAAAATTTTCCAATTCAAAATGCTTCACTGGTTCCCCATGCTTCTGGTGGTTTTGACATGATGAACCACAGTTATTTGTAATGAAAGGATGAAGTGTCACCATTGCAGGACCCAGCCTACCAGTTCTGCCACAGACTATTTTGAAGCTGCCTGTTTTCTTAGATGTGCATTTCAAAGAGAGGAAAAAAACCACAGCAATAATTCTACAAGGAAAGGATTATTCTCTTTAGAAGCTGAAACACTGAGCATTCACAGAACTCACATGGAAATTGGGAAGATATTGCCAGAACAAAATCCCAGGGATAATACTGCCTTTAAAATTATTTAAATGACTTATTAAAACATTTTTGCCTGGCTTCCTCATCCATCTCTATAGAACGTGAAATTTCAGCAACTTTTTTTTTAAAAAAAGCAAAAAAAAAAAAAAAAAGTTGTATTCACTAAACAAACATTTGATCCAAATTAAAGTATAGCTTTGCAGCATTTAGCCTCAGCTTAAAGTGTGGACTTTCCACCAGCTGATAAGAAGGAACTGTATTGCCCTACCTACCAGCTCTTGTAAAGGTGGGATGTACAAGCCGGAGAGAATACCTTAGTTTAACAGAATGAGACTTACCAGATGCAGTCCTAGCAAAGGCGACATAATCCAACGTAAAATAAGCACATAACTACACAAATTTCTTTCACAAAGGCCTAAGCCAGAATTAACATAACAGGAAACACACATTTCTTCACTACTTTTGACAGAAACACAACTTACTGCTGTTGTTGGGCTCCAATATTTGGTGACAGTAGCTACAGGAGGAAGGTGAAGCATGAACACCTAGACTAGCCCAATAGAATGCAACCACAAAGCAGCATCTCCCAAATGCCAGGCTTTTAATTTACTGCGGTGCATTGCAACTCATTTTCTGCACTGTGGCTGCCTATCTTTGTAATGATGTAAGACCACTTTAAACCCAAACAAACTTCTGCTACTTAGCCACCCAACAAAGGAAGAGCTAGCAATGGCTCTGGTTTTGGTTAGCTGTACAGCTCTGACACAGGTGTCTTTTCCCCGCAGAGAAGAGAACAACGTAGGATGGCAATAAATACCATCCCAGAGCTCTCCTCTCCTAATCATGACCTCGAGCTTGTTTCCACACCATCTCTTCCTGGATGTTGCCACCTCTCCCTGCGAGGACTGGTTTCCCATCAGGTCTAGTTAAGTGGAGAATTTCCCAGAATGAAGGCACAAAACCAATAAGGTAATTAGAGACCAATTAAGTTCATTAACACTGTTTACCTATAGGAGAAAGGAAAGCCTTAAATAATTAGCAGCAAGTTTATTTTTAAGAGTAAAAAAGCCTTTTGAAAACACCTCTGAGTGACAATGTTTGTTTATAGACAGCCATCAAGATATGACACTTTTCCATCCTCTCCTAACTTATTTCAGATGTGTGGAGAGCAACTGGTCATTCAAAACATAATGGGCTTGTTTCAAGGGAACTATTTTTCACAGTAGCAATGGGTTTGCGGTGTGATTTTTGACACTGATCAGGAGCTGATTGTTTGTAATGACTACACCTGCAATCCTGCTGAGAGTTAGGAATTATCAGCACCTCAGCAACAGAGACCATTAACCCTTTGTTCAGGTCTCCAAATAAAATATGAGGAAAAATACTTCCCAGCCTTTAGAAAGTGTCTTGTCAGTGTAGTGGAAGTTTGTATACATTTTGTTATATCCTTCTGTTAGCTTGGTTCTACTGAGGAAAAATTCCTCTTCACAGAACAGATCCCAGAGACAAATATAAGCTGCATTCATCTTGTGTGCAACTGTGTATTGCCATGCACATGTTTCTTACCCTTTGCCCTTAGGGCGGGTGAGGACAGGAGAACAGACCAGGTCTCATTAAGACTGTTCTGTCTCAGCCTTGCACACAAAAACTACCCAGAGAAGTTTGTGGCTGTTGCAGTTGGGAAAATGTATGGATTTTTGTTGTACTCACATGAAAGAGATAAAGACCATGAACACAGACAGGGCAGAAATCATTAACCCAAGGAATACTAAAGTGAATGTCATTAATTAGAAAAGTTATTAATATTTACATTCTTCAATAGTTTCCTTTTGTCTTCTACATCAAATTTGAAAGGTAGAATCTAATCTTTATGCCTTTTTTGCAAACCCTTCTTTTCTTTCCTAGTCTATTGGAATGTTATCTTCCAGAAGCTCTTCCCTCTGAATCCACTGCCCTTCAAGCAATTCCCTTGAATACATCAAGCATGGCTAACGGATCCCCCAGACTTGAAAAGCCCATGCAACAGATACTTCTTTCCAAATGTGACCAGCAAGTGCTCTCATATAACCAAAAATGAAACTGACTGAACACAGACTTCATTTTGCTGAATAGTCAGAGTATTATGGAGTAAGTGGGACAAATCTGATCTCTGCCTCACATCAGTCCAACAGCATATATATTGTGCTCATGACTTTGAAGAAGTGTAAGGCAGAAATTTGATTTCATGTCCATATATCTTTATACATAGATGATTTGCCAACAGTTGATACATGATACCGGAATTAAGGAATCAGTTTCTCCCCAGTACCTTGTTTTGCCTGCAGTTTGTTTAAATTCTTTACAAAAGCAGGATAATAGTGAAAATTGGTTTTGATAACTGCTGACCTGATTTACCTCTTAAGTGCATAAGATCTATCAGATGCCCATGTTAAGGGGGATTGAAAAAATACTCCAGTTCCAGAGATGAAGCAAATGAAGCAGTTCTTCTAAAAGTCAGAGCACTGACATACAAATTACTCATTCCAAGAATGAAGACCACATTACCAGTATGCTTTTAGGGGAAGTGAATTGCATAAATAATTACCTTATTTCTAATATAACTGTTTTGATTGATTTTGATGAGACTGAACCTTTTTTCATTTTTTTTGGCTTTTCAACAGGGAGGATATTTTGAGCTATATTTATTTTTGCTTTCAAATATATTGTTTAGTCTCATTATATTGATGGAAGAAATTAATAGCCATTTTAATGAGTTATTAAAATAGCTGAAACTTTGATCTTGCAACTTTGAAATGATAAATTAAGCCTTTTGTATAGAAAGATTCTTAGCCTTTTCTTACCAAATCTTGGAATTTAAGGATATGAAATTAGTTAAAAGATGTTACCCTAATTTACTTCAAGAATATAGAGATATAACAAAAACCTTTTTTAAAATATCAGCTATATGGGACTTGCAGAACTAAATACCATGCTCAGACTATTTTTGGATACATTTTCCTAGAATATCCACATACTAAAAGAATATGCAAAAAGTCCTGGAAAACGAGACTTAAATATTTTGCATTAAGAAGTATTTTATACAGTGAGGATGAAAAGACAGTACCTATGGGTCTTAATGTACATTTATTTCTGTACAATAAGGAATGACTTGAAAATGACTTGGTTTTCTCTGTTGAGATCAAAATGAACTATAGAGCGAAGTTTTGTATTAAACTTCCATGAATTCATTTAGAAAAGCTGCTGCCGTTCTTTTTTTAAGCAGAGATGTAAAAAACAGTGCTATAACAGCACCTAAACTGTCAGGATATGTACAGGCAGTGCCAGACCTCCAGCCAAATTCTTTCCATCTGAAATTTTTAACTGGAATGAAGTTTTGAACCCACTTCGAATGCATCAAGTTAATGTCATAGGAGCAATACAGCATTGTCATTGTCCACCTCAACAGATTTCAACAACCTGGAAGCATGCAAGAAAAAGGACAGATGTTATACACATTAAATAGGGATCCCGCAAATTGAGACCCAAGCTCAATTTGTTGCTCTTTCATAGGCCCTATCCACCATCTTTCAAGTAGTACTTCCTCAGTTTCTTCAGCTACCCAGTAGGGAATACACTTCCCTTGAGGGATGGATGCTGTGGGAATAAACACACTACAGGTGCTCACCTACAACAGAAATGGCACCACAAGGACAGATAGTTGTGTTGTTGTCTGGCAAGCTATCCCTACTACTGACACTGTTGCCTCCTCTACCCTATTACACCCTGTGGACACTGAGGTGTATCAGGGAGAAAGTAACCTTGCTATTTTGAGGACAGAACATCAAAGGCTGTGGGGTCAAGTTCTGCTAGGGTCAGAGCAGGACCTACTGCGCTATGCCAGCCAGGGATATTTGGGACATCAGTGATTTTCCCATAACACAACTGTTACCAAAAGCCAACCAGAGGCAGGGGTAGAATAGTAATTAAAAAAAAAAGTCTTGTCTATATACGTTCTTGTCTCTTTGTTGTTTGGGTTGTCCTTCATTTGTAGGGTTACAAGAATTTTTCTACGTGGTCAATGAGCTTGACCAAGAAGGGCCAAAATTCTGGAGTTTTCTATCAACTGAAATGATTAATGTGACTGTTTGCACTAAAATTATTTTTGAATAGTTTTCATCCATTATTCTCATTCAGTATTTCATTGACCTCAGTGTTTCCCAGAGATTTTTATCTCAAACATTTATTTCAATAATGATTTTGGTCTAATATTGTGACTTTCTTTGGTAAAAGGAGGAATCAAGCTCTTAGAAAGTGGCTATGAATATCCTAGGATTATAATTATTCCATTTGTGATATTAAAGAGATTTCAGTCCCTAAAGATCATGGATATCTGCCACATCTGTGTGGGCACATCAGAACTAGCTTTAGACGAATCCTGACCTATAGCCACGCAAAACCAGAGCTGAGTATGAGGTAACTGCTTGGCTGCTCAAGCAGTTTTGTGGATATCCTGGAAAATTCACCTTTTATATACACAGGAATCAAGTATCACAACCTTACAATGGAAATACAAGAACAACAGTAGTGTTCTTACCTGTAACATTTAAAACCATTTTGAAGGACCACTACCACCCCCCACCAATAGTAAGTTACTATTTGAAATCTAAGGGCTTTTAAAAGAATATATATTCTTATTGAGTTGCTTCATTTCATCTCTAAGTGTGAAGTTGACCACAGTGGAATTGGTAGGGAAAACACCGTTTGAAGAAAATGATACAAAATAGAGAGAAAACCACAGTATCTAGAGAGTCTGACCTGCTCTTTCTAAAGTCCAGGTGAGATTCATTGCAAAGATCAATAACATCAGATTAGAGTCTTTTTGAAAAACCCACCTGCGAAGGAGAAATTCAGTACCTTGTCACATAAGTTTGAGTGCGAAAGTTTCAATAATAAATAGTAGTGGTACTTTTCTTCAGTGTTTCTTCCTGCATCATAAGTACTTCTCTACAAATATTTCAGCAGAGAGTTATGAGACTGACTAACTTTTTTTTTTCCAGTGTGGCACCTGTGTAAGTCTTAGATAGCCACCAAAAAAGCTTGATTCCAACACTTAATACTGTGAGAGTGAGGCAGTAGAAACCTTAATTGGGGCTCTTATTCATGTTGAAATACATTCCCTATTAAGTGACCATCCCATTTAAGCAAAGTTTTCCTGAACCATCACTTAATGTAAACCAAATGTCCTCTGCAACTCCTTCCTACTACTGAAGCATTTTGACCCTTAACCACCATATTAACACCTCTAATTGTAACTGACAGGGCAATTTCCTGGTTGCCATTGTGCAAGACAAGCAGTGAACACTAGCCACAAGCAATTTATGACCTTTGACTGTCATATTAACTCTTTTAATTGTAACTGACAGGGCAGTTAGGCCAAAAAGTGTCCCAGCAAGGCAGTTCAGGCAGTTGTGACTGTCCCGCTAAAACCAAGGAAGGAGTATCCAGTCACTAATGTGGAGGGACTGATATGGAGAAACAAGGGGCAGTACTCAAGCCTGGACAATCATCAAGCTGCCTGAAATCATCACTGACTACTTTTTGTTTCAATTTACCTTCACACTCTCTGCTAAAAACCAGAACTACTTTTACTGAATGCATGGAAGCTAGCTGAAACCTCTGAAGTTAAAATGAAAAATGTTTTCAGTATTCCTGCTCCCAATTACATGATTTTTAATGTCAACAAATTTCAAGTTCTTCAATAAAAAAGTTTCTCAGTATTTTGTGTTTGAAAATGTAAATGTTTTTAAACTGTTTAAATAAAAGGAGTTATCCAAAGCCTTTGAAAGTTATGCAAAGTTAATGCAGCTCTGCACAACAGCCACTGAAGCACGCTATAACATGAGACTAAATAAGCCAAAGGTTATCTCAAGTGGAAGAGAGAGGAGTGCCATGGATAACTTATACTCACTTTTGGTAAACTGGCCTCTAGAGGGTGAAATATTGCACTCACAAACATTTTAGCAGGTCTGATATCATTCAGCAGCAGGTGAGAGCACTAATTAGATGCTAGAAAGATCCTCTCATCATTATTTATAATTTAGTCCTACATGCCTGAACATTGAACATTACATTGAGAATTTGGTCATATTTGTTTGATCTACCTATGGGTGGGTCGCACTCAGCTGAAGTAAAGATCCTAGATACTTTCTCACTGCAATCTATCAATCCTTTTTCCTCCAAAGCACTAGGGTTAGCTTGAAATTTAAACAAAGCCTGTAAGAATATTACAGAACCTATTTTCAGTTTTATATATCATGTCAAACAACTTCTGTTAAATTCCAATCACTTTCTAGCTGCCCAAGATCTCCTTTCCCACTGTGTCCTTCAAGAGAAAAGTGAGAAATTCCCATTAAATCTAGAAAAACTGAATAGCCAGTGTTACCAAACACAGAAACTTGGAACACTGAAGAGCTGAAAGAGAGCTTAGTCCAAGAGTGCATTTTCACAAATGCCTCTTTTGACAGCAAAGCTAGCTTACACCCCCTACATTCATCATCTTGTTCACAGAGCAACCCGACAAACAACATGTCAGTTTAACTGAGACTGAAATTACACATTATAGACAACATAATACCTTGTAGACACTAGTACAGGAAGATCTTCCTTCCCTTCTTACTTTCAACTACTGTTCCTCCTCCAGGCTTGACCTGACCCTTTCCATGTGCCAGCAGGAGCATGTCTCTGCTGAGCCAAGTCAGCTCAGTTCCCCCTGCAAAAGCACACAGGCACTTTTTGGTGGGATTAATTTTCTGCCAGTTTAGTGAGCTGAATCAGCTCAAGTTCCTCTGAGAGGGGGAGGGCTGCATGGCCATCAGAGGGGAGAAGAGGGAAGAAAGAATACAAGCTCTCCTTGTTGAAGACACTGCAATGGATTTAGGGCTAGCCAACCTCAAAAAGTAACATACAACATCATTCTGAAAGGCAGATACCGAGAGAACATTGCCAAGAAAAGACACACATAGCACTGCATAGTCAGTTAGGATACGTTACATTGTTATTGTTAATAGATTTTATATGTTATCTTAACGTTGACATAAATGTTATTAAATAATTGGTTTTTTTTAATTTTTAAAGTATCCAAGTAACAAAGGAGCCTGTCTTATTTTTAGAAATGCCTTATGATGATCTTCACAGCAGCATACAATCCTTCAGTGACTTTTTCTAATGGGTCTTCAGTGCCCTTGAACATGTTTACCCTCTCAGAAGTGATCATAAATGAGAAGTGGATTTGTGCTCTTTCAAACCTCTTGACATAAAAAGAGACCCAGACTGTCTCCTGCAGACCCTCAGCTTAATGTTGTTTTCTAGATATCTGTTCATGGTTTAAGATACACTGGTTTATTTTAAAAACCATTTAGACTACATAATATCATTAATACAGTTAAATGAGGCAGAAAACATTGTAGTAACATAACATCACAAAAGAGAAAAGATATTTATTAGGACTGCTTTTTCTTGACATTACCAGTTATGATCCAGTTCTTACTGTTGACATTCAGGTGCTTCCACTCTGCAATGCACTCTCTCATTTAAGGATAAATGGGATGTTGGCACATGAGCCTTGAGCTCAGGTCAGCTTTAAACAGCAAGGTTTTGCACAGGTGAACCTCCTCAGCAGTGGTTAAAATTGGGGAAAAGCCAAAAATTCACATCTTTTGCAACTTACACACTGATAAGACCAGAGTTCTCATCCATGTAGCACGAAAATTAGCAACAAACTATGTAGAGAAGACCAAAAACTTATACATACTTTTATCTATATCTATACATATCTATAAAATATATAATTTATAAGGATGAAAGAATTTTGAGGACAGGATAACCACAGTCACCTGCTACTGAAGGTTTTGCTGTGATTAGAGAAAACAAATAACAAGGAAGCCCCCATCATTTGTAACATTTACTAAAATACACTTTTCAGTAAAACTAATATGCCCCTACCTCCTTGGCTTTAAATGTTTTCAGCTGAGTTCCCTCTGGATACAGAACCACTTCCTTTAAAAAGCCACAAAAATTACCCTATTATGCCTTTCTATCAGTAGCACAACAGACTATAAAATTAGAAATAGAAAGAATTATAAAGCAAATTGGGATGAAAACTACTATTTTTCACTTTTCTCTGTCCATTCTTATTAGCCAGAATCATCTGCTTTTCTGCTTGTATTTAAACACATAAATCTGTAAACAGGCTCCTACTTTTCTGATTGCTACATGAGTGTGTGATAGTAATTTAATTAAGAATTTAATAGCACTTTTTAAAATAATTCTTAGAAACCTAAACCTGATTCAAGCCCCTAATGCCAGGCAAATCTTCCTTCTGTCTATGCATTATTGAGTGAGAGAACATAAACAAACTATTACACACAACTGTTTGACAGGGACATGCTCTAAATTGCTACCTGCTTAATAAGCCTCTATGGAGGTCCTAAGCTGTTTCAGATGAGAGCAGATGTTTGATCAGATGCACTAAGGTTATTTTAAGTAAGCATGCAACTATCTTGTCTGGTCTTTCAACAGCTAGATACTTCTACAAAGATCCATGGGAATAGGGGGAATTCTACTTTAGTGGACTTTGCAAGGGTCCTGGAGGACTTGCTAAGAATGCTAAATAAACAAGGTCTCCCATTCCACCCAGCCACAAAGAGCTAACAAGCCCCCGCGCCCCCCTCCCTGTCCTCCGGCGGGCTGTACCTCCCACTGGCAGCCCACACTGATCAATACACAGGAGCCCCAGATATCACACAGCAGACCCTGCTGTGATGAGCAAACACCAATCAACAGCCCCATTAGCCTCCAGAGGACAGTCTAGTTTGTTTACAGTAAATACTAGAGCACTGCCAGTGGAGGGCTGCACAGGAAATGCTGAGAAGGCTTTTCCCCCTTCTGTTTCAGGAAGATTTGAAAGTTCGGGGTTTGCGTGTCTTGCGTATTGCTTTCTCCTTTTTTTAAAAAAGAAAACAACACTGATGAAAACGCAATCATTTAAAAATTTAGTTTGTTTTTTTTTTGTTGTTTTGTGTTTGTTGTTTGGTTAGGTTTTGTTTTGTTTTGTTAAAGAGCCTTCAGTCAAAATGACTACATTTCCAAAAGCACGTAATTGTTGATGAACAATATATAAAGCATTTTAAATGGGATTATCAAGGGAGAGTGCTAACCATCATTAACTAATCATTACCTAGCTTTATGCAGATATTTGCATTGTTCTCCAGCCCTTCAACACTTTGCTGTAACATGTACTAAGTGCACTGGAATCACCAAGTCTTGCATCTAGAACTGGCAGACAGTGGAAGGGATTTGAGGGAATACTACAGCCTACAGAAAAGAATGAGATGCTAGGAGAGGTTTAGGGGGAAGATCCAAGACAGTCTGAAATCCACCCTATGTGTTGTTACCAGCTTACTGGCACACTAGGGCGAGCACCTCTCTCCTAGACACTTAGGGGGAAAGATTGCTTCCTGCTCTGCATACGCTTTGCATACAGCCTAGTGACTGCTCTGTTTGGAGACTGGATTCGCTTCTGACCCTTTGTTAACAAAGACAATATAATTTATTATTCATACATATCTGTAGTCGGAAGACGTGCGCTGCAAGTAGCTGATCTCATTCTTTGCTCAAGCAACACGTGACTGGGACGCTAGTCCAAATGTTGCTCTTTTCATTGGAAGAAGGGATTGAATTTAGGAAAGGAAAGTATCAGTTGCCTGGCAGAAATTTAGTTGAGCTTGAGCTCTGGGGGGAATTGAGTTTCTTATCTTGTGGGGCTGAGGTGAGCTGTAAAATGGTAGCTGAATGATGGCTACTAAAACCAACCTCTAGAATGGCTAAGTACAAGGCAAAAGGGAAGGGGGAATGATTAGTTAGGGCAATGGAAATGAATCTATACATTTTGTTAGTCATTTTTCAGAATGAAGAACTAGCAAATAATTTCTGTGAGATGCCCGTCACATGTGATATTTATCTTACTAACATACTGACAAAATTCTTCCTAGCATGATTCATTGAAGTTTCTATACAGGACATGCATCAATTTCGTCTGAAATCTCTAAAAGCCCTGAATCAACTGCCAGGCATGCTTGTAACACTTCAGATGAGCCCACTCGTCACTTTGAAAAGGAGGGGTGGCTGGGGGAAGTCTGTTATGACAGGTAACCAAACAACAAATTACATGTCAGCAGCTACCTGACCACATCACTCAGATGTTGAATAAAACTGAGCAAAAGCACGCACATTTCCAAACTAATTTTCAAAATGTTGCAACATTGTGGTATATATTTCTTTCTACAACCCCTGGCTACTAGACGCTTTTCCAAGTAACATTTATGATGCATTCAAAACTCTGTATGTCTGAGTACACCAACAGAAGTATTTTTAAAACACAGTGGTATAATGATACATGGACAAATGTTACATGGTAAAAATGTTTATAGAAACTGGGTTGAAAGTGCTTCTCGGTAGTTACACCTCTTCATCCACCCTTCCATTAACTTAATTAAGCTAGCTCATAGGTTTACAAGCCTGGGGGACCCAGAGAACTTGATCTGAGAAGAAAAATAAAGGGTTGAATCACCAGGCCAGGTTTTCCAAGTTGTCATGGCTCTAGTGTTTATAACCTGCGCACTTATATAAACCCAAACTTCCATTACTTGCCCGAGAGTCTCAGATCAATATTATAGATAAAGGTAAAGCTTAAGGTAAACGATTACCCTATAAGATGATGGGAATAGTAATTTTAGTGAACATCAAACACATTAGGATACAGTAAACTTGCACAGACATAATAAATTCATCAGCTATTTCTGCTGATTGATTTGTATTCCAGTTTAATTAGCCATGAAAGAGTCAATTTTTTTTCTGAAACCTTCCCTCCCCCCCTTTTTTGTTACAGATCACTGCCACAAAGGATAATCCCCAGCTGTCAAGTTAAGGAAATTTAAAAGGTAGGTTCTAAAAAAAAAAAAAAATCGTTACCAGTCATGAATTCATTTTCATATAGACCAGTCATACTTATTTCAAAATTACTTTAGTTGGAAAATCACATCTGAAAACAAACTGATGCCCTTCAACTATTGTTTTAATATTGGCTTTAAAATACTTTGAAAGCATGGTAGCTTGATATAGTAGAAATAATGACTTGTAGGAAGGCACAGGTTCTGTGGAGAGGCACAAAACCTATCACCTTGCTGTTGCTTAACTTTCAGCAAACAACTTTAAATAACACAAAATGAGCACTGCAGATCTGTATGGCATAAGAAAGGACAAAATATTTGTAAAAGAGAGGATACTTCATTCCTGAAAAATAAATAAATAAACGAACCAGTGCCACAAATGTGTTCAGAAAATTCACAGAGTATCCATGTTTGTTTTAACTTGCCACTGCAAGAGAAGAGGCAGGGAACAATAGTGAGGTCCAGCTGTTGTTTTTCTTGAAGAAGTCCCAGCTCCTCATGCAGAGAAACTACACTTGAGATGAGCTATCTGAGACAAATGTTCTGTCTACACTTTAAATGGCAGCTGGTTATTAAATGACTCCCAATAGGATGAACACTTGCTATTGACAATAAGGTAATATAAGGACCATGCAGTGCAATCAGGATGGGAATGTGAATGAAAAATCTTTAATCTGAAATTACAGCTGTCAGGGCTATATTATAAAACATGAAAGTTGCATCTGCACTTAGAATTAATGTGTCCCAAAAGCCAAGTTTCTCATAAAGGGCATCTTGCAGATACATCTTTTATAAATAGACTCCTGGTCTTCCGTAAATCAAAGCGAACTGTAGCCTATACTAAGGAATTAAAAGGGTCACCTCTTCTGGGGTTGGTATTTGTTGAACAGTATTTGGTAAAAATGAACATTGATTTACAAAGTCCAACAGACACTAGTAGTAGTATTACTTTATAATGATATTCACTGACTCCAATGTGTCAAACAGATTACTTCAGTTCTTTTATTACCAGCCTCCATGTATAAAAACATCTTTTTCAAAATAAGAAGGCATTTTCAAAAGAGCCACTGTTTAACAATCTGAGTTAACAGAGCGTTGAACAAACAAATATAGTACTTTATATTTGCACATAGTTCAGATAAATGGGCTAAGCTCCCTGTGCAGGCATGCTAAGCCTAGTTTGATGGAGCCAGTTTAAGATCAGACATATGGCAAAATTAGTTACCTGCTCTATTCCATGACCCCATAGCTCACAAGGATCATTTCAGTTCATTTCCCATGAAAGGGCAGAGCTGTTTCCATAGGCTGAATCTTTGCATACATTTTGTGACAGCTCATCTTGTGATCAAGAATGAGTTATATTTCTGCATTTAGTGATACCTGTGTTTTGAACATTTCAATAATCCAGTATGAAAATGTCCCCAAAAGGTCAAATTTCCATTCAGAAATTCTTTAATGATTTGTGAGGAAAAAAAACCTTTGATCCTAGTTCAGTGTATACAGTAACAGGTATTCAGCTAGGAGCACTGGACACAGCTAACAAAACTTTAAAACCTATAACTGCAATGATGCATTTTATGAAAAAGATATATGCACACTTATATAGTCTCCATTTACGTGAATGTTCAAATAAAACTCACTAACAAATATAGACCTAAAACTAGAATTCCGGTGTACTGGTATTCTCCCCTCCTTACTTGGGGTTTGGGCAACGGTTTGGTGGAGAATGCGAGTTCACAAGTTTTCTGGTCACTCTGTTCTCAATAACCAGCTCTTCCATGCTCAAGTCTAAACATTTGACTCAATTTCCACCTAAAAGCCAGTTTATTAACATTTAAGTTCTTCCTGCCTTCTCATGCCCTGCTCAAAGTGCTGTCAAGGTGCAAAAGCTAAATTCCCGGTAGTGAATTTGCTTCTTCCCCAAGAAGGAGTCAGCATAGTGCATGCCAGGGTTAACAGACCATTGGGTAATTGAGATTAAACAACACAAGAGAGCATTTCATTGATGATAAATTACAAATCACCAATAAAAATTAAGATCAGCTATACATGCCATGAAGGGCATTTACCAAAGAAATTAATTTACTTTTCATAAACAGTTCTTTGTACTCAAACACAAAGTATATCTTCCCTCAGTAGGAATACAGTGGATACTCCAAGACTGAACAATGAACTTTGAGAATGTAATTGCAGAAATTAAAAAATCAAGAGCTCTGCCATTTTTTTTATATAATACCAAAAATCAGGTTCCGTAAGCCCAAAGGTGATGATTAACAGAAAGAAATAATCAAAACATTTTTAGAATAGAACTTATTTTTAGAATTAATCTTCCCTGATTAACAAGAGTTGGCATATCATTCTGAAATTAACTCTAAATTCAATTAAGAGCTTTTTTCCCCCTCTGCCTCACAGCATTCAGAAGATTACTTATATGTTTTCTGCCATCATCCAGAAATCCCAAGCCTTTAGAATGTGGTAAACAACTTTCTGGAAAAGGACGCTAAAAGGAACAGGTAACTGACAGCTCAGAAGTTACATTTTTCAGAAGTTAATTTGCTCATAAATTTTCAAAGCTACAGTATTTTTCTCTTCACGTTCCCTAGTATTTTATAGTGTCTCTCAGCTTTGTTAAATTCATCACATTTCACCGTTGAAGCATCTCAGACCAACCAGGGTGTTGAGTTCCCCTTAGGTATGAGCTGAAAAGGGCATTAGCATCTGTGCTGCAGGCACATATAATCATTTTCATTTGTTTAACATTTCTCTGATAACTCTCCCTGAGTGTTATCAAATACAGGGGTAACTCAGTCTAGAATAATGTGGAACAACATCCATGAATGCAGCTTTGAAGGAAGAAATCGTATTTGATAAAGAAATTAAATTGCCTTAGAAACACAAGGAAACAATTTCAGGCTTATGATGGAGATCAAGAGAGATCAATGAAGAAAAAGAAAATATTTTTAAGGGTTCCAACAAAACAAATGAAGATATTAAGCTCTCAAAGTCAGTAAAAGAACACAATCCTCCTAAAAACAGGTACAAAAAAATTCAATATAAATTCATTGTTTAGTAGTTCCCTGTGAAAAGTGACTGAGGAAACCAACAAAGATAGTAATTCATAATCAAATCTCTGGATATGAATTTATTCAAAGACAGGCAGCCCTGAGCATCCTTCCTATTTACAGTGAAAAGAGAAAATCCACAAAATTGAAGATGAAAAGATGTGAAAGCACATGTGCATTTGAGTTTTGTTACCTCACCCATTTATTTGTCTTATCTATCTGGGAGGTCTTGTCTTTTAAAGATTTTAAGCTCTTAAGAGTGGAGGCCATCATTAGCTTATGTGTTTGCTTAGTGTCTAGCATAGGACAGTAAGACTGGCTGACAGCTCTAGGCCACATATACAATTAGGATTTAAATGAAGAGTCAATTTGGGTTTGTAACCAGACTCATATGAAAGGGCTCTGCAGCCGTCATGCATCTATAACAGATAGGGAAGCAAAGACAGAGTCTTTCATACTTTCGGAATAGCTTAGAAATTATTTGCAATAACAGAGCAAACTGTGACAGAAAAGGCCTTAAGACAGCTCAAACAAATAAACAAACAAACCAACAATCTTGAAGCTCTGCAAATTAATACAGCTTTTTCACTGGGTTAGTTTCTTTGGTTCACAAGCACAGCAGTATTCAGCATGGTCAGAAATCCATGAACAGTCTCACTGTTTCCTTAAGAGAATCATCAACTTTAGAGGAAAATTAAAAATCCTATACATATGGAAAAATCCAACCACAAACAACCTAAACCTATGGGCTGTAGCCATGCATACCTCCATTAAAGCAGAACTAATATATCAAATTATGAAGTCCAGCTTTGCACTACACACACCCTTCCTGAGACACTCTGAGAATGCTGCTGTAGGCCATAGGTCATGTTTCCAAGGCTTCATGCTATCCCTCCATTTAGATGATGATTAAGCTTTGTTCTACCAACATTTTAAGTGCTGTATTTATCTTCCAAGAACTTTGAAGCACAGAGAGAAAGGTGTGTAACTAGTTTGTAAATATCTCCACATTAGTATATGTATATGGGAACACTTCCAACCAGAAGAGGTCCCACATGCATTTAAGATGTCAGGCAAACCTTGCTAAGTACGCAGTCATACTTCAATATTCTCTATTCCACTTGAAGCAAAATTGCACACAATTTATTTGCTCTCTGTAACATTTCCTACTACACAATTGAAATATCAAAGTGCTCTGTGTATCTGAGACAAAGCTTCTTTGAATGCCATGATTCTCACTCAAAGAAGTGATCATGTGGGTTTTTTTAAATCATAAAACAAGGATCACTGTGAGAAATGTGGCAGACAAATGAATTACACAGCCAATGCAAACATGTTCTTCCCTGTCTTTACCTAAAGGCTGGCTGTTGTCTATTAGTAGATGTTTCAGCCAATCTCTGACTTGAGGAAGAGGAAAGGAACAGAAGAGAGGTGGGAGCAAGAGCTAATGTCCCAGGGATGAGCATGGCATTTTACCACTCAATGAACGAAAAATCCAAACAATTCCTAAATGAATTAGTTTGATAAAATTAAATTCCCTGTGAACTGAGATGTGCATCCTCAAAATGAGATCTGGCTCTGAAGTAAAGCATATGAGTACAACAGAATAGATTTTGCCACGATAAGTTTGGACTTTGAAGATGAACCTCCAGCCAGAGAATACATTATTCCCTGCCTTACTCATGCTATCCTTTTTATCTGGGAAAGTAAGTCTGCCTTTAAGTAATACTGCACAACTCTGGCAAGTACTTCCTAAAAGAACGGATTTTCAGCTTTAAAGAGCTTCTACTATACTTCAAGGTAAACATTTTTGAAACAACTTTTCTAACATTTCCTTAATCTTATACTAAATAAGTCAAAAGCTAAAATTTTTAGTACACCTGGAAAACCTGCAGCTCCTAAATCTCTCTGTCCCCAGCACCTTCTTTTTCTTCCTTCAGCACTGAGCAGCCAGAAACAGAGGCTGCAGCTGGCTTCAGTGCAAAGGTATTATCCAGTGCCTGCCAGCTATGGGGCAGCTAACCACCTTCAGTTGATTCCTGCCATGCAGGTTGTTTTTTGTAAAATCAGATTCCAAGACTGTTCAGCATGGGATTCCCTGGCTTCAAGTACTGTCAGGTAAAAAAGGAAAGCAGTTGCTGCACTTGCAGAGGAGTCCAAACGGGCAGCATAGTGGCATCTCAGTAGATGCACTTTGAAAAGGGAAGCAGGGCTCCATTTTTGCCCTCTTCCCTCTCCTGCTGTTCAAGAGACACTCAGATGGAAGCACAGTCAAGAGGGCTGCCAGGGCAGAACAGGAGAAGGTGCCACCATGGTTTTGTGTCAAATATTTAAAAAATTACCTGTTTGACAAAAGGGTTCCTGCTTGGGCTGATACTTATAAATAAAGTTGTGCAGCCCTGCCTGGTGCACTAACCGTATTTTCCACAGCAGCATATATTGCATTTACAAAGTAATTGTTCTGGATATCTTTTTCCTAGAAAAGTATGCCAAAAATCTTAAATACATTAAATGCCATCTTACTGTGAAGCAAGTTAATCTTGTGAAGATATTGTTATTGTTTCAATTACATGAAACAAACTACTGTATGGAACTAAATAACCAAGAAAATCAATTACAATCTAATCAATACAATCAAATTTGTATTAAAATTCATACTTTAAATCACAAAATGTTCTCATCTGAGCTTTAACTCATTTTTTAAAAAGGGTTCATGTGGCATTCTGTCTTGTATTTGAAAGCTATCTTTTCCTATTAATTTGCTTTGAACAAACAAGCAAAAAATGAAGAAAATCAAAAGGAAGTTCTTGTTCATGCTTCTCCCACACATTTTCAGCTGTGTGTGCAAGCAGTTAAAACATGCAAATGCAGTTTGGAGGAAATTCGACATCTCTATTATAGATGAAAGGTAAACAAAAGCAGATGAAGGATTAGTGCAATTCCAAATTTAAGATATTGCTCTCAGTGACTTATAATAAAGTGGTGTTGCATACGGTGGCATGTTTTAGATGACATTTCAATTGTACAAGCAATTTGCATTCTATCTGACATTAAATAACGTTCTCATTATTATGAATTCTGGCAGCATCCCTGTCTCCACAGCATAAAGATATGAACTACGAGACACATCTTAATGAAGGGAGTAAGTTTTCCTGTCAATCTCAAATGCAAGACAAGGCTGTACCTGGGCTAAACCTCCGGTAACATTATTGTGAGTTGCCCACTTCTGACATAGTACAAATCTTCAGCTAAAGCATTCTTCTTATTAAATAAAGATCTATAACTGAACACATGTATCTGTAATATCACTACAATCCAAAGAAAATTAAAAGACAGATTATGTCCAGGATATTACATGCACCACCACAGAGCACTGCGAGAATCTGGTATGATCCTGTTGCTAAGATACCTGGCTAATGCCACGGAAACAAGCCCTTCGTACTAATCTAGCACAATCCATGCATGCTTCCACATATTTTGGCAGGGGAAAGTAGGAGTCCACTGACAATGGCTTGGGATATTGCTAGCCAGCGCTCCTGAATTTATACATTTTTTATCTCTTGCTGGTAAGCTTCAGCAATCTGAGTGAAATAAGAAATGTAACACTCTGTTAATGGCATTTGGTTGCTTTATGCCATTTAAAACAAGTAAGATTACTTTTTATCCTCCTACATAGTCAATAAAAGTTGCTTAAAAAGGTAATTATTTAAGTGCTTTTGGTTGCAAAATTGCGGTGCTCACAAAAATGACTGCCCTTAATCTTGGTGATTTATACTGTAATATGCACATAAATGACTATCTGCATTTGCTGTCTCCATTGCTGTCTTCAAGGAGACTCCAACAGTTTCCCCGGGTGCATACTGAATAAGTAATCGGAAGAAGTGCAATTATTTTAACACAAATAACTCACAAGTCTGTACTATTTAAATCTGCTTTGTGACTCTAAGCCCACCAATAGCCCTTTGCCCAACAGACTGAAAAAAAGAGTAAGGAAAAAGGGGGGGAAAAAATCAACAAAAAAGAAACCAACCTAAAAACCAAAAAAAACCCTAGTCATTCCATGATGTGTGTGAAAATCTTACATGAAAGAAAACTGCTTCATCAAACAGCTTAGCTAGACTGCAAACTTATGGTCAAGCAACGTAAGTGTTACACCCATCCTTTTTAAAAATAAAACAGACATGTGTCTTCCCGGATGAAAAAGTACACTAATAAAATGTTCTACTGTAAATTCAACAGGAATTAAAAAAGGAAAAAAAAAAAGAGAATGTAAACACACTCCCTTCTTTTTTTGCAATGTGATCTCTCCTAAGCATCACTGACAGTAGCTCTGTTGAGCTCAAGTTATGATAACAATAACTTTTGCAGATGTTCTTAGCTGTCAAGTATTATTCACGAAAATGTCAGAAGATGTGATAAAAAAGTGAAAACACAAGGATTTCTCTTAGTAATCAGTTGAAGTCAAGAAGGCAGAGGTCATACATTAATCTCTAACTATAAAATAGTGAGCTGTAGAGGAATAATGGAAATATTATACTAAAACAAGCATGCAATTGTGCATGCCTACATGTACATTAATATGTGAAAGATGCTTATTTTTCCACCCTACTATCACTTCTGATTCATTCACAATGAAGACCCAATGTATTTTTTTTGAAGGGAACACATGCACCTCAGATTGCAGCATCTAGAAATTATGTTGGGTTTATTCACTGTAAAATTTTATTTTTTGGGGTTTTTTCATTTTTTTCAGTTGTGCCTACAGACTCCCAAGGTCAGTTTGCAAGCTGCCTCTGGCAAGGGACGTTACGGGTTCCCAAGATCATTTGCAGGGCTATGACAACTGCATGTTATGTCATACTCTTTACTACAGGTGGAAACAAACATTACTCTTAATGAAACAGGCTATATAAAATGCAAAAATCCTAATGTATGGGCAACTGGCTGTTCCTTTACTCAGAATACTTTTTTACCTTTTGTAGTCCTTTGGGACTTTTTTGTAGTAAAACTATTTCTGAATAACTACCTTAGGGCAGCATAGAAGGGTAACTGTATTATAAAACAGGAGCTTGTTCATGACAAAGAAGAAATAAATCAATAACAGGTGCAAGTATCTCAGAAACTGTTACTTCAACATAAATTGTCCCTGTAAGAAGGACAGAAAAATGTTTTTACAAACCTTTTACTTTTTTCAATTCTCACTGGAATCCAAGTCAGAAGAGAAAATGGCTGTTTGCTTAGAATAAAGTGTCTGAGCTATCTATGTGAACCTGACTGTAATGGCAAAGGATGGTGCGGATCAATATCCATCTTCTTCATTCCTGAAGTAATAACTTTCAATAGGAAAATCTATTTACTTTTACTTACCTTTATTTTATTTCATTTTGCTTTAAAGAAGTCCATTCCAGAGGGAGGGTTTAGATTGCAAACAGCAGTTAACAAACTGATGATTTAACTAAGGACTATAGGCCAGTAGGCATGTTATCATTCTCCGTAGTCATTGGCTAGGGTTAAGAAGAAACACATTTACTTGGAAAATTTATTTATTATATAAGCAATCAGTGTTACAAGCCATTTAACACATACAACCTCCCTATGTATAGTGCATATTGGAAAGGTCAATCAGAACCAAAAGGTAATTTGTCTAATCCTTATTTACAACATGCCCAGAACTGGCCAAGCCTCTCTCCTGCAGAAGCAAATGCTCCCAAGAACGACATGCCCTCAAATGGCTCCCTTTCCAGCCCCACACCTGTGGCAGCCCGTCTGACCTCAGACACTGACACAGCCTTTTCCTAGGAGCTGCTGGCCACCAAACCCAGCTTCTATCATCATTCAAGAGAAACTTTGCTGTGTGCAACTGGCCAGTGTGAAATCACTTTTTGCTCCATTAAAATGCAGGGATGAATCCCATGGCTCTGCTGGACAAACTTCTTAGGTCTGCATATTTTCTGAAAAGGCAAATGAAACAAAACAGGAAGAGAGGGACAGAAAGAAAAAGCTAACTGGTATATTTTCCAGTTACATGAACTCATGTCCAATAAATTTGCATTCTCAAGATAAATCATATGGCTGATATTATTTTTAGTGTTATATTGTTTGTATCCATCAAAACAGTATATTTACTTACTTTGTCAACTGACTGTCAGAAATAAAACAAAAGTTTATGGCAGTGCTTTTGGTATCACCTGATATTTTCTATTAGGTGGTTTCTTTTTAGGAGGGGCTTATTTTAATTGTGCACTAAAACTGTGCATCAGATAGCATGGCTTCTTACTAGCAAATACTATTTTCAAGCTTCATTATCTAGAGCACAGTGAAAGGCTTACTCATTTTAGATTCAGTTGAGAAGCTGAAGCTCATTAGAAATTTAAAATATTTAAAAGTACATTTGTGTTTTCTGCAGTCACTGCTTTCTGTCCCTACTGCTAAAATCACCTAAACCAAAATTAAATCAAGACTGCAATTTACCCCTTGCTTAATATTAAGAAGCCATCTGTCTTTCCATAATACAAATTTTTGTGACTGTGATAGCAACAGCATCCCTTGCTATTCACAACCATGTCAATATTGAAGTCCAAATAAAAGAGGCTGCAAGAGAGACTAGAAAGACAACACTTTATTCACAGTGCGAATTTTATTAATAATAATTGCTAATTAATCTTAACTGAAGAAGCAGTGCAAAACCCCACGTCTGAATTCCAGGTTCTTACATAAATCTCAGAGCACTCGGAGTGTGTATTTGTAACTAAGAAAGAGATCACCAGCATTAAAACCCTGCTTATATCAACTGCAGAATGGGAAATAAATTAGAGACTCTACTCTCTTTAGAATTTGAAGGAAACATATACTAATATAGATGTAACCTGGTAAGACAATTAATTGCAAAGTAATATTTGCAGAATACTAAGGATAAGCAAGATTTCATTGTCACTAATGTCTGCATATTTATTTGAAAGCAGATTGTGTGAGTGTGTGTGCAATGAATAAATGAACCCCACCTGTACAATTTTCCATGTAGGTTATACAAGCAGTCTTCATTTTTACATCTTCTGCTATCAAGATAATAGAAAAAAAAAATTACAATCATATACAGAAGTATTAGTGCATATATTGCTAGAACACAGAAGTCAACTACTGAAGCTAAACAGAAGCTACAATAAATCTGAAGAAAAGCCATTGACAATTTTATAA
Organism: Anabacerthia variegaticeps; assembly: GCA_035583185.1. Lineage (NCBI taxonomy): Eukaryota > Metazoa > Chordata > Aves > Passeriformes > Furnariidae > Anabacerthia > Anabacerthia variegaticeps. Next base: position 26,612,617 of record JAWWEW010000131.1, on the reverse strand, counting down.
AAAATAAAAAATAGTTTCAGTTGTTAAAAGGTACCCAGGGATTAGAAAAAATATTCAAGGTCTTAAAGGTTTTAGAAGGTTGGTGGGCTTGGGTCTTGAAGACAGTAATTTTTATTCATTGGTTTTTACCTGCAACAAATTTTGTTATGAAATTTCATCCACCACTTTATTTCTCTTAATATTGAGCTGAAACTCAAAATAATTGAAACAAGGTAGGGACATCAGGAATTAATTAATGTTATTGCAGAAACATCACGATATTTAATCAATGTTTCTGAGCTTAAATAGTCCAGGTAATGAATTAGTGCTGCTGTACAGAAAGAGCTGTGTTACAGTAAAACACAGATGAAATATCTACTGGGGTAAGTAGTAAGTTAGAGGCTTTAGACATAATTATGCTATATATAATTTAAAGCTCAACTTCAAAGCAAGTAAGTGCTATTAATTATCCTCTACCCAACACAGCTCTTAAAATGTCAAATTAAAAAAGACTATTGGTAATTGTATAAGTTATGGCAAACTAGCTCCCTCCAGCAGTGACAGGAGACAGCAGGAAAAAGCAAGCAAGATATACCTTTCCTCTCTGATATTTACAGCTTCTTGTTCTTCATGCAGATCAAGAAAGCAATAATGTTTGTACTGAATTTCCTCAGCCCTCTTTCAGGGACTGATCCTGCACATGATCCCTCCTGCGAATAACAGCTGCTAGATCAGGCTTTTATTTGGAAATTCACCAAACTCTGCTGACCTGACTTTTCTCTGCCACATCACATGCGGGACATTCATACTTGAGTGCAGGCGAAGGAGAGTGGGCGCCAGCGGCGTCTGCAGCAGAAGGGGGCAGGTGCAGGCAACATGTGGCCAAACTGTACTCCCAGCCCAGCCACCGATGCCAAGGTAAGGGATTTAATTTGCTCCTGTGCCTCAGTTTCTTGACTTCCTGACTCGGGAGCAGGAGCCACAGCAGGAAAAGCACTCTGGGTTCACCTTTCCTCCTGACTCAGAAGCTTTACTGAAGTCTCTTTGCACAGTGAGAGTTTGTCAGATCTCAGTACCCCATGTAAAGGGCTAAATGTAATAGGCAAATATAAACACATGAGTTACTGTGGACAGGAAGATTTATTTCTATAAGCGTTTGCCTAAAATGGAAATACTTGCATATAATTAAATTTCAAAGGAGAGGAAAACTAAAAAAGAAAGCTTGAAATTGCATGTTTAACCTGTGAATTTTTTTCCCCCCTCTGAGGAGTGTGTTCAAAATTTGGGTTGCACGCAAAGTAGAAAGGTTTAGAGGATCACTGAAGCCTTTCACAAGCACATATTTATACATTTAAAACCAACATCAAGTTTTTAACCTCAAGTTGTGGGGAAAACATTGTCATGACAGAGGAAATTATGTGCTGTGCAGGGAGGGTTGTGCAATACCTGCCTGAAGTATGCACTATATTCACCTTGGCTCATAGCCATTGCTCACTTATAACCTCTATAATTCACAAAAATTATATATTAAAAGGACGTAATGAATGTTGAGTTATTTTGAGTTGAGTTACAGACTTAATAGATGGTTGTCATCATGCCAGATGACTGGTATGGAGTAATTATATTAAAGAGCTAGCAGATCCTTATCCGAGAATGAATCTTTTAAGACATGGTTTCTGACTAAAGCTGAGATGTACAGTAACTTGCGGATATCCTCCCAATTCAGATCAATTGAGTCTTTCATGCATTAATATTCTTTTTCAAGAATACTGTCCTGGGAAATAAGATCATTTGATGTAACTTTCGTTTGATTTCAGGGGGAGCCCGGTACCTAAAGAACTTTAAGAATCTGGCCCTTAGGCACTTTTGAAATTGAGAATTAGACGTTCCAATGGTGGATTAATGCCTAAATACCTTTAAAAGTGTGAGCTTTGGAAAATCCCTTTGGGTGCCTATCAGCACCTGTAGGCATCTGGATACCTTTAAAAATGGCCCCAAATGCTGCTTTAATAGCTCACACGTTGCAAGAGGGTCTGACACCCCTTTTCTTTCTTCCACATTCCCACAGGTGACTTCTCTCTACCTCAATGGCTACTGCAGGTGTTAGGACTGAGCACAGCGATAAACCCTGTCACACACAGTCAGATGGGAAACTGCCTCCAAGGCCTGAGGAAGGGGCAAAGCAGCCAATCTTAAATGTCACAGGATGCACAGTCAAATGGGCCCTGGCCTTTAATAATGGCAGGCAAGGGTGAAAGAGAGGAAGGAAATGTCTCTCAAAATCATAGCTGTTCCCCAGCCTTCCCTTTGCCATGACAAAGCTCCGGTTTTTTACCTTACAACTAAAGTTGCCTGTAAGAGCACAATTACACCAAAATGCAGCATTCAAGCATTGTCCTCTCCCAGCATGGCTATTCTGCAGTCTTTGCTTAGAGGGAGTACCTTACCAACGCAATCATGAATTCTCGCTTGCAGTTCCCTTTTTAAGGGAAAATCAGGGATGGAGAAAGTCAGTCAATAAAGTAAAAAGCAGTCAGGGAACAACACATAAATAGCTTCTCAGCAACCTCATAATTAAGTCAACTGCTAGCTGCAAGAGCTCCTGCAAACAAAATCCAAGCAGCAGTCTTGGGGAATCAAGAGGAAAGACGTTCTAGAAAAGCAAAAGGCAAATGCATATGCATAAATAGTTGCAGGATCTGGCCCTGTAAACAGGGCAGACCATCACATTCCTTATGTGGTTGCCATTTGTGTCATACTTGCTAGTCATACAGGGTCAGGATTGTCATGTACCATTCAGTCCCCTTTAACTGAAGCTTCATCTGGCCCCACGAGTGAATATTCATTGTCAGTTTCCACTGCTTTAACTTTGATAAATGTTTCCAATGTAGATGTTAACAGTTAGCAACAAACCCCACATGCGAGCGTTTTAATACCTGACAAGTCACAGAAGTTGCCAAATGACCACGACTGTCCCCTGATCTCAAACCTGGCACTCCTTGTTGTACACAAAAGCAGAGGCTGGACATATTTGAGCATTAGTCTGCTTTAGGTTTATTTTCAAAATCTCCACTTCCAATACAAATCCCTTAGAAGTCCTCATGCTGCTCTCTGCATTCATAACTCTTTGGCATTACAGCTGCTGAAAATTTTGGAAGAACAATGAGTTGAGCAAGTGATGAAGAGAAAGTGAATGGTACAAGGGCTGTTACATTACCCTGTGCTTCACAAATAAAGGAGCTCTGAACATGTTGTCAGACACAGCACTTTTTTCAAAGCAGTTTCACACATGCATTTTTAATCAGGATTATATTTCACACACATCTATCATCACTTGCAAGTGCAGCAGGCTAGTCCTTCTTGAAAACATATCAGCTCTCTGTGTTTGCCATCAACTATTTTTCTGTTTGTATAAATCTACTGTTTGGTGACCCACTAAACTATATTTGATATATTAGGGGGGAAAAAAAACCCTGCTTAAGATCAACATTGAAAATGGCTGCATAACTCCCTCAATATAACACATTTTCTGAGATCATCTTTATTGCCACACAAATAGTCTTAGTTACCTAAAATTATTCACCAAAATAAAATTATGATGGATTATCCTACCTGCAATCATGTCAGAACTAGTTTGAAAGCTATAGAGTTTTACTGAACCTATCAATTTTGTACTGTACAGCTTTTATTGGCTCCCATGACTATTCTCTACATGGAATAGGCAAAATACAAAATGCTTGCTCTCTTGTACTAGGAAACACAGAAGGAATCCCCAGGTACCTGGTGCCAATGAACCTGAAGTCAGTGGCAAGCAAATACATGAACACATGCAAACACTTAAATCCTTCCAGCTCTGTTTAAGATGGAGAGAATTTATCTGAATTCTTTAAGCAAAGATGCTTGCCCAGGACAGAAGTTGTCAAATTTCAAGTAAATGAACAAGACCTGAAGACTAGCAAATTTACAGTAATATTTACATTTTGGGTTTTCCAGAGTTAGTTCATTGTACAATAATTCTGTCATTTTTTAGTAATGTCCCAAAACAGTAGACACTCACTACTGAGAAAGGCAGCGTGCTCGAACTTCTTCCCCAGACTAATGTACTTACTTCTTTTTTACTATAATCATGACCAATCCCTTTTATGAAAAGTGTAAAAATTACAGGCAGAGCTGACAATACAGAATTTAAAAAAAACCCTGCAGCCGCTCTCACTTATTGTCCACTCAGTGGGGGAAAAAGGTTAAAACAATAATCTCAAATTCCTCCTGAAAAAGGAATACAGTAAGCATAAAATTGCTGGAGTTCTACAGAAATTAAGTGGGATTTTGTAGAAATTAGTACAAAAAAAAGGTAGCATTTTCCATGTAATCATATACTTTCTATAGGCTCCTCACAACTATCATATGGCATGCAGCAAGGATATAATTTTTTCCTAAAAGATGATTTCAAGCTCATTTATTTTATCATATGATGTGAACCTAGAAGATTTTTAATATTTCTGTTGACAAAGGTTTCTATTTTTCTTTCTTTATGCTATCATTTCCCGTCATCAATATAGTCTTTTTAGCAAAAGAGGCTTTTATAATTTTTTTTAATTTAAAACTTCGATAGTTTCCTTTTTTTTTTTTTTGTTTGCTTTCATTTTTATTGCAACACCGTGATAACACCATGTAAAAGATGCTTTAAAAATTAAAATTCTGCACTACTAGGTCCTGGCATACTTCAGATTAATAAAACTTGTATCTTAAAATAGATGAAACCTAGAGAGGATGTCATGGAAGGGTTTCAACAAAAACATCACTTCACCATATAAAAATGTGCTGCAGCAAAGCCCTTTCAAAAAAACTCCCTTGGCTGGGAACTACTGTATCTCAACATATGCCCTGAAAAATACATACCAGCACCAATTGCACAAGGGCATTGTTCACATGAAGTAACTATATCTATATGTTGTCAAGCAACTGGTCGTAAAAGAACTGAATAAAAGGCATTTGAAATATGAGATGACTGAAAATACCACAGCTGATTTTTTTATATTCTCTGACAGTTGAGAACAAAAAGACTTTCAGCAAAGAATTTAGACTCTATACCACGGTGTTTGACTTCCAAAATGAAATGTAAAATATTGCCAATATCTGACAGAACAAAAAATGCATTGTGAAAGAAATGTTTTTTTAGAAGTGTAAATACAGTTCTTTTGGAGTGTTATTCTGATGGAGTCACAGGATTTTTAATTATACTGCATCTTATCATCAACTTAATCACAACATTTTTTGTAAAACTCTCTGGAGTCACATACCACTACCAGGAAAAAGCAGAAATTATATTTTTCCACTGCTGCCTCTGTTTCAAGCAGAACAAATAAGTAACTTCAAAATGGCAGGGGTTTAAATGTATTGCACACTACGTAAAGACAGGTTTTTCTGAGTACTTCACTTATAATGCCTAGATTAAAATCTCTTCAGAGCTTCTCTGAATTATGCTATTATAAATAACATCATTACTCACAAGTGCCTCTACAATTTTTCCTCCTTAATAATTTAAAACTCTGGTCTGGACTTTCACTAGAGGAGGTTGAAGCCCAGAAAGAAAAAGTCTCACTCTTCTGTATTCCTTCAACAACAGTTATTGAGGCAGACAGCTCTGCAAGGGAGAAGGTGTGCTGGTGAGGGTGAGAACTTTGAGGCTCTCTGGGTATGGGAAGCTCCCAAAGGAGGGCTCTCAGCCTGTGCCTCGTGCCAGCTTGAATGGGGTAAGTCTTGAGATTTGAGTAACAGCTCAGGTGAGGACAAACCAGGATGAAAGGCTATGCAAGGAGATGGGAGAAAAGAGCCTGCACTTTTGTTTCAGAAATAGTGGTGTGAGGGAGACTGGGAAAACTTACAATACTTACCCAGGTGCTTTAGCCTTGCAAGGAAATTCCCTGTGTAGATCTTCAGTGCTAAGGAATACAATTCCTAAAGCATTTCAGATTTAAAGCAAAAGGAATAAATTTGGCTGGCAGCTCTGCCCAGGAAAGTTATATCCAAAAGGAAACATGAAACAGAATATTCTTTCATCAAAAATGCAACTTCTTTCTAAAATACCGTGGTCTTTCCCACTGGATTTAACAAACAGAAACTCAAAATATTTTGAGGGCAGGGGCAGAAGGAGGAATAGTTTTACTCTAGCTGTACCACACTTCTCCAGAGACTGGGCAAAGAGCAGCACAGCATTTGGCATGGGCTGTATATAGGACAGCATCCTACCACAGGTCAGCTGCCGCCCAAAATCCTGGCTCAGGCTTTTAAAGTTACAGATTTGCTGTTTCAAGCTCTCCTTAGCATCACTGTACTTGCTGTAGTCATTGTACTGAAAATCGACTGGCTAGCAGGACTGGAGTAGATAATAAAAACTTTTTAATTTTTTTTTTTTTTAATGAAAACCAGATTTTACCTCACTCTTTCCAAGTTGTGAGTATGAGGTCAGGAGGGGAATGGAAGATGTATTGACAAGATAGACAACATAAGGTCAAAAACTTCCTGCTATCAGTAGTGGCAGATGTGCAAAATAACAGGAAGAGTTTAATACAGCCTATTGTTTAAAAATGGATATTATTAAACAATAGTAAGGAATTATCACATTTCACAGAGTTAATGTGCCCTGAAGTAAGGAAAGCTTAAAAGATTCTGGAAGGTAATAAGTAGGCAGGAGATTTTTCCATGCTGTTACAAAACAATGATGAAATAATGACACTGAAGTCTTCCTCCCTGAGGAGGAAGAACCTACTCCAGCAAGAACTTGGTGCTATTCAGAGAAAACAGGAGAAAGGGGTAAGAAGAGTCACTGTGTATCAAGGAGAGCAGAGTGAATAAAATGAAGTGGAATAACTGACACTGAAAGGCAACTATAGCAACAGTCAGCATGGATGGGTGAAGACTAAGGGAAATCCATCAGCAACATAAATGGTGGTCACTTCGCATGGAATGCAACAGCTTGGAGCAACCCAAGTCTTTCAGTCTCTTCAGTCTCCAGTCACAGCCCTTGGAGTTTCAGCCAATGATGAAGTGGTTTGTCACTACAGAAACTACCAAGCTGAAATGCATGCTGAGGCTGGAAGAAGCCTTTATTCTGCTGAGGAAAGTGAAAATTTTATTTGAATAAAGTGTAGAGCCAGGTTTCCCCCTCTGTTTTCCTAGAAAGCACATGAGTCTGTCTAAGACTTTTCTGTTTGTGCCTCTAAGTGTTATCTCAATTCCTCTTCTTTTGTACAAGGCTGTCTCTTGTACTTGTGAAAGATGTTCTCAAAGAAAAAAAAAAAGGTGAATATACCCATCTACCCTGAATGAACCAAAGTAATTAAAGGGGGAGGCTGGAAAGACAGAATTCCCACAGCACTTTTTTTGTTGCACAATCTGTCCAGAGCCATATGAACTCACCTTCAGCAGGGCATTTAAAAGAACAGGAGTGTTTAAGCAGCACATCAATGGCCTTTACCACTTCATTCTTCAGCCAGACTAGTGTCTCAAGAAGTACAGCATAGCTTGTTTAAGATGCTACCTTTTTTCATCACTGTTGAGCCATGAAATCTGCGGCTGGAGTTACCTCTCCACTAGTGATCTGCTTCTTGGTAGCCAATGAACACAGATGATGAGCCCCAGGTGTGTAAACTACTACAGTTTACTGATGAAGTTATTTTTTATTATCTTACTCTTTGTCTCCACTGATAATGATACATGGGAATGGAGTTATAAGGCAAAAGAAACAAGAAAGGACAGATTGCAAATAATATATTTATTTTATATTGTTATAAATAATAAGTTATTGTATTATTGTAAATGATATATTTTTAGGCCAAGACTATACCTAAACCTGCACCTACTATCCTGAAGAAGAGGTTAGAAAAACTCAACAATTACCAAGTCTTAGTAAGGAAAAGGAAACTTGAGATGTGCATCATTTTTGAAAATAATTTTGGTTAAAAACTGTATTACCCACACGAAGGAGCAAGTTAAAGTTTCTGACCATAGTCATTGTCACAATGCTGAAGTGTTTCACTCTGTCACCCCACCATTGTTTTCGAGGGGAAAAAAATGAATAAACATAATGCCTCTATATTAAGCCATTTTTCATACAGAGGTATAACACTGCATGTCATCCTGCTCTATTCACATCTGTATTGCATGAAGCCTCTCCTCTGCTGGAACCACAAAACCACCTCTGAGCACAGACAGATGGACTTAGACACACAACACTAGTATGAAGACCTCAGCACATTCCCAGCTAGCCTAAATGTACTAGCCTAGTGCTAGTAAAATCAGTCAAATAATTTGCTTTTCTAGTGGCAAAAAATAACTTAAAAATAATTTTGAAAACTATAAGAAAAAAATAAATAATTCTCATGGAGGAAATAGTATCTCCAGGTATCACAAAAAATTCAGAGAAAGGAAAAACATGCTGTTGAAATTTATCCTTACAATGCAAACAACTGTATTAACTTATCAGATGAAATCCTAACTGTTGAACCTTACAGGAGTTTTGTTATTGATTTCAGCAGTATGTGGAATTCGTCCTGTGTACAGCTTTGTTCTGCACTCAGAAGAACAGTGAAATATGATATGAATTATTAATTACAGTCAACACAGAGTACCGCGATGCACACCCGTATGCCTATTACCCATGGACACATCTCAACAGGTTTGGAGGATGGGTTCTGACAAAAAAAAAAAATGCCCAGACAGCAAATGATTATGAGAATACTTCTACATTTTCATTGGAAAAACAGTGCTAGTTTCTTCCATTAGAACAGATTATAAGATATCCAGATACCAATTTAATCAGGAATACCAGAACAGTAAAAAATTACTGCCCACCTCATCATAATAATACCTTGCTGTTCTCACTGATAATAAAGAATATACAGAATTCTAGCTTAGTGTGCTAGTTACTCCTAGGCTTCATTCTCACTTTAATTTACTTCTGAATGCTCATGTTTCTATACTTTGACTTTGTGTCTCCCACCAACTGAGAGTAAATAGCTGTCATGGAGAGAGAGACCAGGGCAGAGAGAATAAGTATATGGAAGGGAAATCCATTAGGAAATATTAGATAGGCAATCTGTAACAAGCTCTGGATATATTCTAAAATGATCAGAGGCCAAGAGGACATTATAGCCAAGTGTTATTATAGACACTAGTTCTGTTCTTGCTCTTTCCTTGGCACACACATAGGGCCATCATCAGAGACAGACCACGAGACAGACATCTCTCAAGGGTATAGTCATTCTTGTTACCCACTGCTACTGGTCGAGTCCATTTTGCTGAACCAGTCAGACACACATCATCACTGTGATCATTACAGTCGCTAAATTGGGGTTTTTTATTACCAACTATGTCTCTTCACTGATCTGAACAATATTCTTTTATACCAAAATATGCAAAATTTAACTGTTTAATCTCAACATGCTCAAGATCCCAAATGAAAAAAATAACAGCTTATGCCAATGATTTACTAATTTTTATGAGGCAGAAAGATAAAAGATAACAGACTTTAAAAAAAAACTTATTTTTGAGTTCATACTTAATATGCACATGTTCTTACATATATGTATATATATTTGGATTTTTGCATGTGAATCTTAGCCTTAGTTTGAGGAAACAGCAATGAAAAAGAGAAAAGCTCTGGAAATACTATGAGGTGACCATGCATGTATTTGCAAAAGCTAACAAGTTCAGGGAAGCTTTTTTTTAAGTAGATGGCCTTTGTTATTACAAAAGTTTCTGTCTCACCACTGTAATGAAGAAAAGATTTTTAAAATCCAATATATTTGAAGATCCATTGAAATCCAATGAGCATGATTTAATAGTTGATAGTTTTTTAAATCTTTCCAGAGGATTAATAGAAAACATAAAGTATTCTAACAATCCTGGCAGGAAGCAACGTCAAATGTTCATATAAGAAAATCTGAATCCACAAGGCAACACCCTGTAGACCTCCCTTACTTCAGTATAGTGTTACTTATACTGCATCTTCCGATGTTCAGAAAAAGGTCTGAAGGCATCCTCAGTTACTCATGCCATTGCACCTCCTGGCAAGTTAAATGAGGTGCAAATATACCGTGTTCATTGCAAGTAATAAAACTAACATAACCAGGAAAATATTCACAGTAAATCAACTGTTGTAGCATAAGAGAGAGCATACCGAGTTGATTTGTGTCAGATTTTTAAGGTATGGTAACAAAATTTTTACTCTGTCATAACTCTCTTGTTACTCAATAAACATACTTTTCTCTAAAAATACTACATCGCTTTAATAAGGGAAAAATATCATACAACTCACCTCTGGGATCATTTATTAGTTTCCCTTCAATACCTTTGCTTCCTTATACCTATATTCCAAATCCCCAACCACATTTTTTGTCATGCTTTTTATCTTAAAAAGCACCATGTTTCTAAAGTAGACTACAATTTGTATGGTTTACTCAGAGATTGAGAGTAACAAATTTCAAAGTTTGAAACCAAGAAAGCAGCTGAAGAGCAGTAAGATCCATTTGCTACAACACTGGAAACGTGCAGCCTGTCAGTACTAATATGTGCTACCTTTAGAAATATATGCCTTGCTGAGTTGCACTTTCCCACTTCACAGCAGTAACGCCTGACCTCAAAGAAACCACTTGATTAACATCAGGGATTTGGGGGTTTAAGACTTTCTTCATTTAGCTGTACGAAGATGATGTATAAACTGGAAGAAAAAAAAAAGGTAAAACAAAACCAACAATTCCTCATTTTCTAGTGTTCTCTCTCAAGTATTTGTCTTGGATCTGTACCTAATGTACCTCTGTCTCTTCCCAGTTACTTTACATAATATACAGAAAAAAGGACATGGGAGACCAGCATCCATATTTCTAAACCAAAGCACCCGAAATTTACAAAGGAAATAGCTGAGTGCCTCACAGGCCTTGCACTGAATGACAGAATCATGAAGGCTGTCATTTGCAGCTCAGAAATATTTTTATCATCCTTATATTTGAGGTCCCCATGCTTTAGTGTTATACTGATGCAAACACGCAAGGTTCTTGATGCAAGTTATGAAGCTATGTTCCACAGAGTAGGATCTCACAGCCTTTCTAACACCAACCACTACAAGACCAAACATAAGGACTGTTACCCTTTCCCTGCTTTACTCTTGCAAATTCACACAACCCACAGCCTGTTGCTTTTCAAAGTCCAAGAATAAATCATTGTTCCTTCACTTCATCTTTCACTCTCTTCCATCTGAATTCATAAAATAGGTAGCAATAGTCATCCAACATTATTGTGTACTTCGTTTTCATGAAACACCTCCCTATAGCTATGTTTCTTCCTTACAATGTGTCAATGAGTAGATATTCCATTAGGAAACACAGACTGTGCCTTCCAAGTTCTGTCTGCCTGCACAAGGACAGCATGTTTCTGTTATCATCCTCAGTTAAGTTACTTCTCATACAAAAAAAACAAAAACAAATCAATCAAAAAAAAGAAAACAACAAAAAAAAAACACAAAAAAACCAAAAAAAACCAAACAAACTAAAACAAACCTCCACAAGATTTAGTTCTGTTGGTTTTTTTAATAAACTAAGCCACAAGAAGTTTTCACTTTGTTGCTAACAAATGCATATTTTAATCAAGCCCCAGACAAAGCAGCCTGCAAACGCATTTATTATTAAAACAAACTTCTTTAAAAATTCAAATCTTGACTTATTAAAAAAATAATAAAGACTTTTATGTAGTTTAGTATGCAAGAGTTAGATTGCTTGACCTCTCTTTTAATGACTTAATTAGCTGTACTAAAGCCCAGCTGGGCCTCTGCTGACAACATAGCTAGATATTTCAATCAGGCAGTGTTATGGAGAATAAGTAATAAATGCTACCTTGTCGCCATACAGTCCCAAACCAGAGTGCATGCTGGTAATGCTAAATTTGATCAGTATGCCTCATATTTCAATTAGTCGTGGTCTGAATCACTAAAACTGTGTAATGTGTATGAATTCCTGATATCAGATACAGAGCTGCAGGCTCCCACAGTTAGAACCCATTGAGTTTGCTTTTATTAGCAGCCAATTAATGGCCAAAATCTGCATCGCTTTTAAAATTTATAACCTCTATTCCAGCTGCATCCATGGCTCCTAGTATACTGTATACAATCAGATCCATATCACTGTCGCAAGTCAAACAGCTGCAAACTGTATTCTGTCTGCAGAACTGAAAAATCCCTCTATACAGAAGCTTTTTTTTAACCTCTTAGAAGTTCTTTTCAAAGCCCAGCAGCACTAGTCACTTTGCGACAATGAGCGATTTAATACAGAAAGAAAGAAATCTACACCAAGGTAACCTCTTGGGATGTGCTAGGTTTTCAAACGAATGAAACCCTATCACTTTGGCACAGCACAAGGGCAAGCAAAGCCACTTCTCCTGACCAAGGCTAAGAAAATATAAACATATAAAACCCGACCCTCATTGAAAATTAACCCATTGAAGTCTAGAGACTCATTAAAAGATCCTGCCAATGTGGAGATTAATATTTTAAAGTAACTTTCACAAATTAGCAACACTGGAAATTGTAATATGGAGCCTAGTGATCCTTAAGAGATTAATGGAGAGAAAGAGGCTCATGCCTGCTCCCCCTCAAATGGTTTAATGAAAACTTGAAGATTTCTAGACATTATTTTTAGGAACAAGTTTCTATTTCTGTTACATGATATGGCAGGAAATTTTGATGTGATCCAATTCAGACATAAAGCATAGTAACTTTATGTCCTGGTAATGTCATGTCATAAAGCCATATGATAAAGGCATATTTGACATCTGAAATTATGCTATTATTTTTTAAAAGTAATTTACCATATGTAAAAATGTGCAGGCCTAGAACATTTTTGGACATCTGATCTTCTAGTGTTATCTGAGACAAACACTGAATGTTTCTGTTCCTTCCCCTCTCTAAGCCACTGACCAGGAAAAGAGGGGAGAAGGAAAACAACAAAAACAAGAAAAAGGCTGTATTATTTAATCCTCAAAGTGAAAAACAGACAAAAAGCATTCACCTGTTTGAGTGCCTCGGTTTTATACATGGGATATGAAAAACTGTTCTCCAACAGTAATACATGGCAGTAAAAATGTTGTGCTTGGATAATACAAACTGCTGTCATGGCTATTTAATAGACAATAAAATCCTATTTTACAAAATTCAAACACTAATAACCAGCATTCTTTCTAACTGCTTAAATACTGCAGTAAGACTCCTAATGCTACTGTGAAATCATAAGCTAGTACATCAAAGGTGTTCTATCTGTTACAAATTTAATCTTCACTGGTATGTCACAACTCATTTCATCCCAGAAGCTTTGAGATGCAGCATAGCGGCATTTTTGTTGTCCTAGTCAACCTGAACCAAACTGTTAAATACCTGTTAGATGCCCCAAAATGATCACACTGATACTGCTTACAGAATTTACAATAATGGCTGTCTTGAAAAATTACAATTATTCTGCTCTACTTAGTTAAGAAAAGAATAAACTTGTTTGATTCTTACCGACACAGATGAAATAGGTTGGAAACATTTTATGCTTTTAATGAGATTTTTTTTAAAAAATAAAAGTCTTACAGAATGTTTATTCTGTAACCTATTCAGCTCCTGGTGAAGCTAGGAGAGAGGAGCAGAATGTATGTGATAATCAAAGACATCACATAGGTGTAAAACTGGTGCAAAAAGGGCAAGAGTCACACCTGGGCATAATGGAGGATGGTTGTCCCTACATTACACACATTATTACACATGACCACATTTGTGACATACATTCCTAGACAGGCACCTTTTTGTTTTTCCCCTGAGAATGCATAACTCATATTTCTGGGTTATTAATTTGAAATTATAGTAGAAAAACAGACTAATAAAAGCATGCAAATAAATTAGATTCATATTTCATGTGACTGGTTTAATTATTTCCCCCGTATGCTCATATTACAGCTTTCTGAGAATCCGGGCAAAACAGGTTGTTGGAAGACCCAAAAGAAGCTTTTTTATTTGAAATTTCATGAAACAGTACACAGACATCTCCCCAAATATTCAGAACCTCTTCACATTGCGTACAGACACATGAGCAAGGACCTCCCTAAGAGAGATAAATTTTAATTACAGATTAACTATCTACTTCAAACCTTAAAGGCGGGTGCTGCTTGCTGAAATGGACAATTCTCAAAACAAAAACCTCCCATCCAAAAAAAACCCAAACCCAAAAAACAAACGCAAACCCACCCCATACATGGAAGCACAGGACTCTACCAAGTCTAGGTGGCATAAGTACACGTTTGTGACTACTTAGCTGTAACCAACAGGGATCCCTTTAACTTTTGAATTTTTACACGTATTTTAGATAAAATCAGGGAGGGAAAAAAATCCAGCACTCAAGAACATCAAGTGGATTTGTGACTCTCTCTGGAGGACTCTGGGCCCTTACAAACATATGAATGGATTATGCTGATTTTATACATATTTAATCATCGTAATCCATATGTTTTGATATATAATCTGCAACCCATATTACAAATGGAAAAATTTTATCCACATAGTAACACTTCTATGCTATACACAACAAAATATTTAGTAAATAAGTTAATTCCATAAAATTAAGAAGAAAAAAATTTATTTAACGTTTTACAATTACTTTATTATTTCAGAGACAGAATGAACAAACAAATTGAACGGAAAACTGCTTTTATATTTATATGTTGAGAAAAGGAAAATTACATTGCTGATTTGCTTACATTTTTATTGTCTTTGTTTGAAGTACTATATATATTTAGAAAACCTATCCTATTTCTAAAGGTTTGAAATATGTTTCATTACATTGCTGGTCACACTCAATTATCTACATGTTTGGACTCTACTTATTAAGACTGCTACTATAACAGGAATCATCAGTTGCTGTTTTTCTATTTGTCTGTATGCAGTAAGTGAACTTCTTGAAATGAAAAAATGAAAAAGCTCATTACAGTTTGCACTATAATACATAAGGTACAAAAACAAACAAAAAAAACCCAGCAACACCACTTCCTCCCCACGTTAAAAAAAAAAAAAGCCACAAAAACATCAAAACAAAAGACTGGAATAAAGGGGCTATGCATAACAGTAAATAAAGGCAAAACTTAGCAGTTTGAGCAAAGAGACACAAATGCGAAGTCAAAATACAGATGTACATAAAGATAGTGCTGAAAACCTAAAAGCAGAGTGCCAAATACGCTCTACTGCCTTTACATACAAAGGGATCCGAATAAGAGTAAGGAATGCCCACACACTTTCTCATGGGCAGCGCTAAAGAACTTTTATAAACGTATTACTGGAAAAACACTTTGACAACTAAAAATGGAAGAGGAGAAGGGAATGCCCACATAAAATATCTATGATTTAAGTATTATCTGATGGGCAGTAGGTACTATGCACATTTATTAGGGATGTCCACGTGCAACTCATGCCTGGCTTGACTTTGTTCTGCCATTCATGAATTATGCAGTCATCTCTAACACAGGGAAATGAGAGTGAATTATGCTGCCCACTATCACATATTATCTCTCTGGATACACACTCTTTAACACACAGGTTTAAACATGTTTATAGGCTGCTATGACCATCCTAAACACAAACTCACTCTGGGATTTTCATTCTCACATGTGTTGTGTGTGCACACACGAATGAGCTCACACACATGTAAGCGAACAAATCACATACAAATACGCATGCAAATAGACAGAAAAAAAATACAAAGGAATGAGAAATTTCCTTGAAGATCTATAAACTGGACTGATTTTTCAGATTTAAGTGCTATTCATAAAAAGGTAACAGCAACTCCTTTAATACAGATGTTGCCTGGTCAGCTGTGTGACAATTAAACCTTTTTTTTTTTTTTTCCTGCCATCGAAGATTAAAACCTTACGGATATTTTTTCTGCCTCCTTTTACACCTTTAACATCACCTAGTCTTTCCTAGCACAGCCATGGAGTGCTTTATTATGCATGTTGTTATATCTGCTCTTGCAAGCCTGACTCTATTATCATTTTGCAAGTGACTTTTTTAATTACTGTTACATCTAAGATGAGATTTGAAATTTAAAAACATGCACACATGGGGTTAGGCTGGTCTTTGATTATTAAAACCTTAAGGTTCATAGACTACAAGGGTCAGATGGGACCACAGGGATCCTCTGAGGACTGCAAGGCTGGAATCTGCAGTCGTTGCTCAGACGAGATCCCATGGAGTCAGGGTACAATCCTCCTCGGGCAGTCAGACAAGGCCCACAAATTCTGGGAAGGAACTTAAAAATGGAAATGCCTCAATCTGCATATCTTCTGATAGGTCTTGTCCATTAAAATGCAATTTTAGTATGCATTATGGATAATTACTTTTTATTTGCCATACAATAGGGATTCTTGGTGTTTAAATTATCCCCAGAATGTACGGAATTGTGCTTTTTGAAGTAATCCTTTGTAATAAAACAGAATGCATTTTGTCAGATAGCTGGGTTTTTATCTGTGCTGTAATAAAGGTGCTTAAAAATGTAGCCTCAGGCAACTGAAGCAGGATTTCACTTCTTGAGGAAAACCAAAGTAAAATAAAAATTTTCCCACACTGCACAATCTAGTCATTAATTTTACTGGAGGCAGCCAGACATGCATGCCAATGTTTTCACTAAGTAAATGTGTGGTTTAACCATTATATTCTGTACAACGAAAGTTAACTCCTAACAAATATTTGATTTTTAATTTCAGGTTTTTATGTCAGATTGAAATAGAGTATCATTTCATACCTCTTAAACCTATTATGATGAAGCTAGTATACAGCAACAAATATGTTCCTTAATTTTGACAGACATGCAGTCAAATATATATAAATTCACATTACACTTTTCACCAGTTATGCATGGTTAAGGAAACAGAAAACCCTTCTTACAGCAGTTAGTTGAATTATTTTAGAAAAAGGTATGTTCGACATGCTAGAAAGTTAAAACAGAAACTGTGTTCAAAATTGTTCCTCTAAGGAGTAATTATCATAATATATGTGTGTATTTGAATGACCAACAGAGGAATAATAAAGTACTTAGTAACAAAAAGCGCAGCTTGTGCAAACACTTTCTAAAATGTGTACATAAACACATAGATCTAACAGTCTCCTAACTTCCATTACATATAGACATTCTGTTAGGAAACAGAAATTTTTCTGCAGATGTCTTGCTTGGTATCTGTTCTCTGACACCCAAAACCCCCCAGCTCAAAAACCAGAAACAAGCAGAAATTTTAACTCTATGGAAATATCAAAAATAGGAATCATTTTAACAAAGCGTAAGGATGTGATAACTCTGCTCTACTGTACACGACAAATTTTCTCTCAACTGACGTCAAGAAAATATCAAATAAAAAATGTTAAGCATACAGCATAGATGCAATGGCTTTATAATTTATGCATACATATTACATAGATGTACACTATCTCCACATAAATATTTCCTAAGCACCAAATATTTAATATTGAAAATAATTTCAGATAAACACAACATCTCATTATTATCCAGCACTTTCACTTACATCATAAATGAGGTGTGACCAGCAGAAGGCAGTGTTACAATAAATATATATGCAACTGCTCATTTACAAGCTGGTTTGATATTGAGATTTAGAGTTTCCCTAACTTTTCACAATACATCTACTGTTTTCCCTAGGCACTTAATACCAAAACTATTTTCTCAATGTAAATAAGTTTAGATATATACTTAAAAAACTTTGGAAACCTTTTCTTTTGTACTATATCGTTTTTACTTTAAAAGTTAGCCTCCTTAACTTTTATTACATTGCATCTTTAGCTTTATAAGTTCATCAGAGAATTTTGTTCACACTTACCATTTCAACACAGCATTATGCTGAGCTGTCCCCTCATGAAACAGGACTCACACACTGTTGAAAAGATGGGCATTGCCTCCTCAGCAGTTTAGCTTACATAATTCAGTCCAAAAAAAAGCTTCTAACATCATTTCTTATTAACCTTTAGTGGTTTGTTCAACATCTGGCAGAACAGTATCTGGTATACTCTTAGTGGAACCATTGTAGGTATAATAGAACATACCCCTAATTAAATCTCCATCAAACATTTAAGTAATAATATCATTTAGTATGTGTTAGTATACAAAATCTGTTGGATACCTCCCCAAGTTTACAAAATCCGTGTTAAAGGAACCAGCATTGCAAAAAAAATGTTACAGCATATGTTTGGATTTTTGTATTTCAAAGTCCTGACTACTTTATCTGAATTACAGATTTAGAGCTTTGTTATGTGTGATAGTTATGATAATATGATCACTAAAGGCACAGAGACAGGGAGACTCAAATCCCTTTGAAAATCCCTTTCTCCATTTCCTACAGCTGCTGCTGGAGTTTAATATCTGATAGAATGATGAAAAAGAACAGGCCAAACTCCAGTTTTAATAAAAATTTTAACAGGTCTACATATAGTTATGAAAAATGTTATTTGCAATGCCAATCTTTAATAAAATTTTCTTAAACCAAAGAAAATTCCCTATGGGGAATCTGTTATGAATGTGTTTTTCATATGTACTATTTAAGGCTGTTTAAAGGTTATGAAAGTGACTGGTAAAATAAGTTCTATCACAGCACAACAAAATCCTATGTGCAGTCTCGTTTTTGCATTTAATCAAATAGGTAAGCAAGTCCTTCCATTTTTCATGTTTGCTCTAAAATAAGTACTTTCAGTTTGCATTAAAACTTTTCTTTGAGTGGACACTAATAATTCCTAGCTTGTACATTAGCTGCAAAGAGAGGTCAGCTTGGCTCAAATTTACCTTGCTGCCGAGAACGTATTGATTTTGAATACTCCTCTCAGCCAGAATCCTTGCAAATCACACACCTCTCTTTATGCAGTATTCTCTGTCATAGTTTGTTTCATGCTTTAATAATATTTGAATAATTACACTGAGACAAAGCTAAAGTTAAAATACTCACAGAGTATAAATTGCAAACTTTGTGACCTGTGTGTGATCACTATGTGTCCTAAATTAGTGCAGAGTGAAATGTTCTAACTGCAGTGTATCTTTGCTTCTTGAAGTAATTCTACTGAACATAAATTTCAACTTGTCATTTATGCCTCTAATTCAAATGGGAATTTTTCTGGATGATAGTTTATATGCTCTCCGAATCAAGTTATTAGTCCATAAAGCATCTATGCAGTATTAAAAATTTCACATTCCCTCTATCAAATATATTAAGTACTAGCAACAAATTATATTGTAAACCTTTTAAACATGAGTACTACCATCATCAGTAATGTGCATATTTAAGGCAACTGTAAAAATGCCTATATTTACTATACCAACTTTCTGTTCCTAAATCTTTATTCTTCTTCCCCCAAACCTCTTTTGCATCTCTGTGACCATGTTAGAATATAATATTAGAGCATGATGTGCATACAATATTGACTTCCTTGAAGAGATGGTAATTTGTACAAAATAGTTTCTTTTGCAAATAAATGTCAATCAGCATGCATCTATGGAAGACAGAATGTGCATCTTGCATAAAGAGATCATTTTTTGTGCCTAACTCTAGACTAACTGAAGTAAGGAGGGAGGGAAAAATCACAAAAACATACTCTTGAAGTTCAGTCTCCCCCACCTTAAAATTCTAACTGCAGGACCACATTCACAGAAGTTACTCTGCACCCATCTGTCTACGAGAGCACATGTTTTTGTACAGATTGATGTGAAATGACTGGAGCCAACTTTGAACTTTCTGGAGTATTTTAAAGCTTTATCTAATCAATGCAACAAAGAATGTCCGAGCCATGGAGATATAGTCAAAAACTCCACTACCATAAATATGATTAGCAAATTCAAAGAATAAACTGCAATTACCATAATTAAATAATGTTATTTTAAATAATCTATAATTTTTGTTTTATGAGGTTTATCAACCTCTTTATTTTAAGGTTTTGGTGAGGTTCATATTTCCTGTGACCTTAAGCAGGGGATTTGGAAAATTTTGGAGGAATCAAGGTAACAAGAATGTATAAAAGAATAATTTATTGCTGTGACCATTTTGTCCTCTGATTTCTGTTTTGGGATTATACTGGATTATCTCTGTCTAAAACCTATTTTTCATATCCCTGTGGAAATCAATTGACAAGTTCACAAGCAGGAAAGCAAAATGAAGAGATCTAATCAATATTTAAATTCAAATTTTTATGCTACGATATCTTTGAACATTAATTTTATAAAATATTAGGTGCCTCCTCAAACATAAAGCCTCCAGGTGAAATTGAAACCAGTTTGAAACAAAAATATTTTATTAAAATGAAACAGTCTCAGAAATTTTTCAGAACCTACAGAGGTTATATTTGCCAATGCTTTATTTCTGTTGTCACTTCTGAGAAATTCTAATTATTATTCTTAAGAAAGCTATGCTTTTTAAAGAGAGGACCAGCAATGCTATTAAATTTTTCAAAGTACTTGGAATTTTTATGCTCAAATTAAATTACTTTACCAGCAAAAAAAAAAAAAAAAAACAGAAAAAATTTTAGCAATTCTATAAACACCAAAACAACAATTTTATTAATACAAGAATTATTCTGGGAGACAATTTGCCAAATTAAAATAAAAATAATACTTTCATTCAACTCTTGTTTGCTCATTTTTCATGTTTAGAAATTTAAAAAAAAATTAGTATATAAGAATTCATTAAATACTTGAAAAACCTAACACCCTCTCCCTTATTTTTTTTACCTGGAAAATACAAGAAAACATTACTTTTTAAATAATTTTGGAAGCAAATTAAAATCGTTATTGCTCTTCAGTGCGTTTGGTTTACCTTTTAATCTTAAACAAATTATTAGTGAGTTCAAGTGGTTTTATTCTCAAAATTGTTTTAGTATATTTTTCAATCTTTCTAGGTATGTTACTGCATTGAAATTAACAAGTAAAGAAAAGACCTCTGTGATCAGGCTTCTAAATGAGTATAAAATCTTCATCATATTAAAAAGTGCTACCTGAGTCTTCTATAAGATTACATCAAGTGCATAAAAAATATCATTACTTTAAAAATATATGTTTCATGTATTATTTAGACGCTGACTTTTTAGTCACAATTATCTCACCTTTAAAAAAAATAATTTAGAAGTCATTTTAGGTTTCTACAAAATCCACTTTTTGATCAACAATTCATTTTCCTCAGAATGTATTAAAATCCTGGGGTTTGAATTGATTAGTTCCCACATGATGAAAAAATAGTTATCATTTCTTCCTATTTCTTTGTAGAAGTTTATTAGTATAATTTTTCCTCTCCCATTTCTGGAGATTAATAACTTTAAGATCTTGTGAAAAGCTTTGGTAACAATCAGATAATCCGCAATTGTTCCTTTTATTACTAGGAAACTGGATTTAAGAATGCAAAAATTATTTCCAATTTCTTGTTCCCAAACTGCATGTATTAAAAAGTTTCCATAGCAACTACAAAGCATAATACCAGTTCCCAAGTAACTCTCCAATAATAGCTCAAAAAAGCATCTGTGATGTTTAAATGCTTAATATGTTAACACAACTTTCTTAAACAGTAGAATGAATTACTCACTTCTCAGACACTGGTATTTTAAGTTCAGGTAGCTCTGTGAAGGAAAAGCCTAATTTCTATCTGAACACAGACACCATACCATCCATTTTGGGGACTCTAAAAAACAGGACAAGCTAACAAGTATGCTTTTAAAAGGCAATGAAAATATTTAAATTCCTTCTGGGGAATTGTCTTTCTTACTTCTATTAGAGAACTAATCATCTTGGTCGTTATCTCTGCAAAGTTATAAACATGGCTTTCCATGACTTCATGCTATCTATGACCAAGATCTACCTCACAGTTCTGTTTTAAGAAACTATTTGTTTTTCCATTCCTAATAAGAAAAAGACAACTTGCTTTATTGCCTTCTATATTATCTGCCCTGGACACTAAAGAACACATAGAAAGAAATATTGCCTTTTCTTTGTTTTTCCTATATTTAAGAGCTCAGAAATACAAAATACTGATTATTTCATAATGAAAAGATAACTCTACACAAAACATTAACACTTTTAAGTAAAATTCTGGGGAATTTCACCTAAATGTAACAGAAGACAGGGAACAAAAAGAGAAAGGAATGAATAATGTCATCATGCCAGTTTTGGTCCAGTGACACAATTTAACATTTACAGCATTTTAATTTTTTTCTTTTTAATCTACAGACAAAATATAAATTACTAGTTTTTCTAGTAATTTTTTGGTCACCTTCACTGTAGTCACCAGATACCTTTTCAGCAGAGATTTTTGTGTCACCCTGCAAACTCATGGTATTTGAATCCAGAGCACTGCATTTGTGATTCAACACATGGAATAAAAACACGTGTTTTCACAGTAAAGTCTTCTCCATTTAAATGTATGTCCAGCTTTAATCTTGTAAGCAATCCCATATAGTTTCTTACATTTGCTTGGGTTTACTTGCTACTCGTTCATTTGAACGTTCACAGAACTGGGCACAAGGAACGTGCAGTTTACTTCATATAGCTATGTATGTATGTGGCAATTTCACAGGTCGTTGCAGTATATATATTTCCGCAATGGTCTGTAGAGTTTACAGTCCCTTTGAAAACTAATGCCGCGATCTTGTGAGCACTTACTGGTGTCCGTAATCACACTCATGTGAGTACTACTAGGCTGTTCTCAAGATTAAAGTGACCGAAATGTCTAAGTGTTTGCAGGTTCAGGACCTAAAATTGTTAATACCACACAAGTCCTGTACAAATGCTGTGTTAAGGCGTCGTCCTGAAAGCACTTACTCCTGAGTATGCAGCAGCTGTGCTTATTTCTGGGGCTAACCCCTTTGAAATGAAGCGCAGTAAGCAGTAAAGTCACTACTAAATATTTAAACGACCGTACTCCGAAATGTGTTCCCTCATCCATTCAGACAGGGAGACCAGAGGAAGGTTACAGTTTGAAGAATGTAGTCTCTCATGTTTCCTCAGATGATGGAAACCAGTCTGAAGCCACAGATTATCCTAAACAAATGATCTAGCACTCTCCAAATCTATCTCTATCAAACAAAAAGAGTTGCTAACTATTAAAACAGCAATATCTCCCAGCCCCTCATCTTTCTGAGGAAAAAATTCTCTAACAGACCTCATCCTAACCAGGGCACTAAGTTTCAAACCACTCATAAACTGCTCATAAAGACCTGTTTCTTAGGGCTTATTAGTTAAGGAAAACATTTTTACGGAAGTGTCGCATAAACCCCCAAGACTCAGATGGGTAAGGCACATTAAAACTGCAATTGGAAAAGGGTAATGAAAATCCACTAATTTTATGCTCTTCCTTACCTACCATGGTAACCTAAAACAGACTACAAGCAAAGCTGTGTTTGCAGAACAGTAGTCACTGCGGCCATGCCCCTCCCTAGCACCAGCAGCCGCCTCTCTCAACTTCCTCTGGAGTTCAGCAGCTACATCTCGTCCGCTACTACAATTTTCCACCCCTGTCTGAGGATGCTGTCTCAAAATCATGGCCATGGGAATAACAGTGCCTCATGGCACATACTGTCGGACCTAGTGAAATATTTCTGGTTTACACCCTTTACCAAAGGAGACATTTCTGTTTATTTGCACTGTTTGGTTCTCATTGTGAGCTTTATCTTGGCTCAGAGATCAAATGCAAGTCTGCAGAGCTAGTGAGTGCAGCCCAGAATTAAAACAAGATGCCCGTGCAGTACTTGCCCGTGACACAGTTCACCTTACTAAATATTTTATCAAGATATGTATTAAGAACCTGAAAACATGAGTGCTTCTTCCTGTGTTATTTTATAGAATCTAGTTTTGTGACTTCTTCTTTTATTATATGTATGAACTTATAAAAAGCTGAAATGTGTCCATAGCAGCTGCACCAGGGCTACAAGTAAAGGCTCCTGCAATATTAAAATTCTAAAATTATTTGCTGGTCAGTAGCAGGCTTCATGTTGCACAGGACTAGACAGAGAAACACTGCATTTTAACCCATAATACATGTCAAAAATTCTGTGCAGAAACAACATTACTATTTTGTCAAAGTCCTTAAACTCAGATTTATGCTGTCTTTCAATTTTGAGATTGCATTTCAAAATATATGAAATCAATATTCTAAATATATTTTTTTATATACACACACATATGTATTCAGGCACTTCTAACACACCTGGTTATTTTGGAATTGAAAAAAGAGCATTCTGTCATGAAAGAAAGATACAGTGATAATGTTATTAAATTATCATCAGTAAGAAAATTAACACTGCTCCACATCTAGGAACATTTTTCTTTATAAGAAGTAGCAGTCTCTCAAGTTCACCAAAAGTGTGTCAGCGTTAATCTGAACGGAACAATCCTTATGACATCTTTGTGACTCATGTAGATGCATTTCATGTTCTTCGTAGAGTTGTTTGGGTTTTTTTTTTTGCTCTGTGTTAATTTGGATTGCTAAATAATACAGCATTGGTCCTCTCTTTAAAGTGGTTTAGAGATCTTTTAAATTTTACTAGCATCTGAATGAAAATTATCATACTAAAACTGAACCTACAAAAAGCTTTAAATCTTCAGTAAAGGCACAGAAACACATGCTATACAAGAAAGGCTTTGTATGACTATGCAATTTCATGACTGTGCCATTATTTGCATATAGATATCTTTCACCCATAAACCTATCTTTAGCTGGTATTGGTCTTCTGGATATTACTTTGTACTTCTTGAAAATATTTCCTTTCCTTGCTTTGGCACAGAGCCAACAGAAATATGTCCACAACTGTGGGACATCTTTGTAGAATGAATTCTTAGAAAATAGTTTTTTTTCCAAATGGATAGAATGTGGCACCAAATACTAAAAGACTCTCCTGACATATTTCATCTTAAATTAAGGGGTTTAATTAATATGGGCTATTATTTCTTTGGAGGTAAAATTTCCAAATATACCTTTTTTATAGTCTCACACTGACAATTTTGCTATCCATTTGAGCATAGATTACTTTGGTATCGGGATTTTTGTTTCTAAGCACCAGGTACAACAATTCATCTTCCTCTAAAAGTTACTACACTACTATTAAGCATTTCAGATCATAGCAGTAATAACTTGCATATAGGAGTTCTGAAGCTTTCTACAAAATCCAAACAGAGGGGCATAGCAATGGAGCACTGAGACCCTATGGGTATCAATGTTAAGGAAGTAATTTGATCATATCATACATGAACACAGTTTCTTTTATAGATAGAAGTGGGGTTGGTTTTGTTTTGATTTTATTTGTTTGGTACTTAAATGCAAAGGAAATAAGGCTCCAGTTGAGACCTGAGCTTTTATATTTCCATATGAATGTGAGTGGCATCAGTAATGTAAATTTCTCCCAGCTTGCATTTCCAAGTGCATCAGAAATACTGGCTACTGCACTTCACATAGTGATCAGAAAGCAGGAGGGAGAGGGTGCACGCAGTGACACAGCTCTGCAGTTCACCATACTAGAGGCACATTACTGTGCTAATACAGAATTATTTAAAGATAACACTTGCAGTGTTCAGCATAACACAGCCAATGTCAAAATGTACAGCCCATCAAAGGGTCCATCACAACAAGCCCCATGTCTCCAGCCGTCACAGGCCCTCCCACAGACTGACAATGGAAATGCATTTCAGATACAGAGGCAATCCCTTCCATGAACTTTTCCATCAAGCCTGCCTTTCTGTTTCCTCTTCCCAGGATAATCTGGTGCCATACAGGGTTCCTCTTTGGATCTTTAAATCTCTCCATTACTTGGAGTTTCATAACAAACTGTGTTGTGTTATTTATGCTGTTGTGGGTGACATTATCTGCCTTTTTTTTTTTTTCTTTTGCTCCCCTAGCCCCGCTTCTTTCAGAAGAAAATAGAGAGATGCACAACTTCATTTACTTCCATCCAGCCTGCACCTCGGAAGAGAAGCTTGGAAACTGCCCCAGGGACCACTGCTGCACCAGACTGGGCTTCTGTGGTTCCCGCCGGCTGCTCTGCTTGCGCCCCTGGGGTGTCCTGTTAAGTTGTTTGGACTTCGTATGCAGCAGCTTGGCAAGCAGCCGGCTATGATATATTGATATTATTAACTAACTGCTATACTTTAAAGAATAAGCAGGCATAAAGCAACCAGGATTTAAAGCACTAGTAAAAAATGACTTAAAGAAGGATTTGCACATTCAGCAGCAGACCTTTTTACAATTCCATCAGTCCAAAAACTGCATGTTCCTTCTCTATAACTTTGTTTATAGTACAAGACCATCAAAGTAACAATGCTACTGCTAATAAACAGTAGCAACTCTAATTAAAACTACTTTTTTCTCAAGGGCTATGGTCTTACAGCAAAACATCTACCTATAATGACCCAATGGTAATAATGGTAATAATTTTAATATCTGTTTAAAACGTCTTTAATCAACAAGAGAAAATCACATTTCTTTGCCATAACGTGTATGCTTGCAAGAGATCGAGCAACACCCCAAGAAAGAACTTAATTAAGATATAAACAATATGATTTTTTATTATTATTATTTTTACTTTTTAAATCCAGAGGGCTGAATAGGAAGGGAATCAAGCCACCAAAGCAGGAATATCAATTTCATGCTCAAAAAGATTTGTGCATGTGGGGAACTCACTTTATATTTATATCTCACTTGTATGCTTTTTTTATCTGCTCCCCTTCCTTCTACTTCTGAAGTAAGCTACTTTTTGCTGACAAGTCAAAACATTTGTGTTCAAAGCTCAGTTGTGAGTCTTAGAGAGGATTTTGCATCTGAACAGCAGTTCATTCCACTCCATTTTATACAGGGAGTATCCCACACTTCAGAGACTATGAGTCACTCTGCCATTGCAGCTGTGACTCTGAGACCAGATTCTTTTTTTTTTTTTTTTTTGCATGTATATGCAAAAACATTGTTTCTTAGGACCATGTGCTAGTCTTTATTTATTGGTATGATCTAAGTATTTCCAGGACATCTCATCTGCTGCTCAAGAGTTTGTAGAGAGGGCCCTTTCTCATATGTGTTCCCCCTTCCCTCCTCTCACCACACACTTCCTTAAACCTCCCCACTATTAGGAACAACATAGGGAGAAATTTCTGCATGATAAAATGAATCTTGAAGATACTTTTCATGCCAGGACAAATTTCCCACCTCTGGGATCAGCAGCCCTGCTCAGCATTTCATGTTCATTTCTAAACTCTTAACCCTTTTTTAGCACTGATCCCTGAATAAAACTGGAAATACGGTTCTGCTGTTATTTCAATTATAAATGAAACTATTTTAAACAAGAGACACACAAGGACATGAGAATCTTCATAGTACTGACCAAGTCTTTATGTTTAAGCTTAAAGAGCCTCAGCTCGTATCATACCAGAAGTCAATTCAATTTTCTAAGAAAGGATGGAATATTTCACATAAAGCATGAAGACAAAAAAAATTTAAAAAAAAAATCTATAGAGACACACACATCTGAATGCTCGAAGTCAGTGGCACACTTTGCTCTGTCCCAAAAAACCTGCCAGTTAGTCTTTATGTTGGTTGTCAGTGTTTGTTTTGGTTGTTGTTTTTTTTCACTAGGTTATTCTACACCTTGGCCAGTTGCAAGGGTCATTTATTGTCACAGGTATGGCAAACACAACTGTAGTCCTCCCCTTTGCAAAGAGGAATTCTAGCAGTCATTTTTACACAATTTGCCAAAGTTTCCAAAATAATTTTCAAATGTTAAGTTCTGGCTTTAGTCTAAAGTTGGTCTTTGAAATCAGGATTGACAGTTAAATCACAGAAGGATTTACAAGCCTCTTAAAGAAAAAGAGAAGATAAAAATACTAACATACAATAATATAATATATGATTAGCTATACATGGGTACTTCATCTCAGATAAATGAAAAACCCTAAAGCTACAACAACAACCCAGTTAAAGACCAACACCATCCTTATTCTTACTTTGTTCCACAAGACCTTTGGACTTTTTTCAGGGAAACAAGTAACAAAAATCAATTCAACACATGAGGAATCTTAAAAAAAAAAAATTAATATAAATTACTGTCTACTGTAATAGATAACTAAATTGCAATGTAAATTTATATGTGTTATGGCTTAATTTATACGAAATATATCAATGAGAATAAAAATATTTAGGCTACAGCCAACTCCTGTAACAATTTCTTCTGGTGGAATTTTAATATCACAGTGTTTAGAATCTTATTAAAAATAATTGTATCTCTCAGTTTTACTATTCCATTTATCCATTTCATTTATTATAAGATTCAGATTAATTTGGGTGGGATTTCATTTTCTTAGGAGTTTTTCTTTGTTTTGTTTTTTTTCTAATGAGGAATGAATGAGAAGAGGAAATTATTCTCAGCTACAGACTATCATGTATCAAACAGTGCAGTAACATTAGTTTGGAAATTCTTATTTCAGAAGTCTCACAGACTGAGCTAAGAAAGATACAAGAGTTATAGAAATATTTCTCTCCATATGACAGAGCCAGATTTCTTGCACTAGTGTTAAAAATCAGCCACTGTCTGAACTCAATGCACCAATGTAAATCACACTAAAAATCTGCCGTAGATTCTACAAGATGTACAGCCCCTTTTCTAGACCTTATCAAGTCACACAAATATCCTGCAGATCTGCTAGGCCAGCACAAGATTATTCATGTCACTTAAATCCTGCATTGTGGCCACTGGAGCTGAAGGGCCCAGGCAAAGCTGCCTGCAAACACGGGCAGGGGTCTGGGCACAGCTCACTGCTGAGGGTGAAGCAGGGAAAGCAAGATGTGTGTGCACGGATCCACTACTTATATTACTCTACACTATTGGATTCTCTGAATCATTTAATGCAATGACACTGTATGAAGCCAAGTTATGTGTACAAGAACCTAACTAATTTAAATGTCCTTTATTCACACAGACTCTGATCAAAAGTTATTTTTAACCTGCAGAAACCCCCCAATACAAACAAATTGTGTATTTAATTTATTTTCAAATATTGTTTCCACAAGTTGGAACATTTCTTTATATTTCATGCAATAATTCAAGTATTTTTCTGTGTAATACCAAATACTCTTACATTAATATTTTTAGATTAAAATAGCTGGAATGCTACAGTAAAGGCATTTATTAAAAGAAAAGCTGATGTTGGGGCAGCACAAGTTAGATTTTTACCACTCAAATACGATAAGAATCAGCATCTTAACATATTATCCAGCAGTTCCTTTATCACACCCACTTGACCACTTCCCACCAGTTCAGTCCCATCAGTGGTCCACTTAAACTATAAAAGTGCACAATGTAGAAATTAAGGAGACCATCCAAAGGTACGTTTCCAAATGAAAAGGCTTAACGTGAACCTTCTGAATCAATATTTAACTATCTAAAATAAAAGCACCTGCATTTCCAGTAAGTTATTTGCAGAAGCGCTGAGCACTACTGAGCCCCTTCTCTGTGAAACACAGGAGTTCAGCATCTTTGGAAAAAACAATATGATATTAATTAGGTCTGAGAGGTGAGTTTAAGATCCTAAGATTTAAAATTATGAAAACATGTAATTTCCGAACAATACACCTAGAAACGCGGGAGGTGGCAGTGGGGAGGAGTGGCTCAGAAAAAGTGACAAAGGAAAGAAAAAACCCACTGCAAGTCCCAGTGTAATCATTTAGACAAATTAAGTTCAGTATAGATTACAACACACTATTTGGAATCCATTTTTTGTTAGAGATAAATTATTTCATTTACCAATTGCCTATTCCTGTACTGATGTTATTGGAGGTTATTACATTGCATTTTATAAATATGTGAAAAGAAAAATTATTAAATGCTGCGTATACATAAAAAAAGCTGCTGAAAATCATGTTCCCATTTTCTTGTCTTTGTTTCTCTAAGTCATACCAGGTACCTTTGCAGAACTAAGTGAAGTATAAAAGTAGAGATTAGTGTCATTACACTTCGAAATACAAACTATTGTAACAAAATGAAGACACAAATTCTTCCTTCCAAGTTAATTTGAATAGCTTTCACTCTAGTAGAATGCGTTTCTTTTAATTGCACAGTAACATGACTGGTTTGTAGTCTATGTCCAAGGGAACAATTTCACTTGACCTTCAAAAGATAGTATCAGAATTAATTTCTAATAATGTTGGGTATTCTTCTCTGAGGTAGAGTGATATAAAAATATTTCTTTTTTGAGCTTTAATTTTATTCATTTTCAGATTATTCCGCACGAAAAGAAAACTGATAAGATAGATTGTTTTCTTTTTCTTCCTTAGTCTCTCCTCCCATGTCTCGTTTTTCCTTTGTTCTCTATCTTCATCATATTCACTCTTTCAAAGGCTTGGAAAAGGCTGTCTAGTCAAATATTCTCAGCACTGCTATTACATACCACGTATGTACTACTTCATTTACAACAGTTTGATGAACTCTTCCTTTCCTAAATGAATGTAAAATGAATATTTTTCCGGCTTCTGAGGAAAAAAGTGAAATTGTCTGCCTTGACAGAATCAGCACTCAGGTTCTGAAACATGAGGCTAATCATCCTTTAAAAGTACTGCTTTTTTTTGCCTTTGTTCTCTACTTCCCCCTCCCTCCCAACACATGTACTGTAAAAGTAGATCGCAAACGTCTGACCTTAATAAAAACACATCCATATTTGTCATATTTTTCTTAGTAGAATCTTTCATTTACACAATCTGCAAAAGTGAATTTGATTTTAAATTAAAAACTAAAACTTCTTCTTTTATGAATAATTCAATCAACTTTTGTCTGGATAAGAAAAAAAGTTTTCA
The DNA here is from genome assembly GCA_035583185.1 of Anabacerthia variegaticeps. Lineage (NCBI taxonomy): Eukaryota > Metazoa > Chordata > Aves > Passeriformes > Furnariidae > Anabacerthia > Anabacerthia variegaticeps. The sequence continues at coordinate 26,581,771 of JAWWEW010000131.1, read as the reverse complement.
GTCAAATCATAGATAATCATACATATATACACACACCCCCTCCCCCTGAAATTAATTTGTGAAGCTCTAGTAAGCTTCTTTTTTACTGGCATAAATTAATGAACGCATGTTCCACAAATAGAAATGACAATAACAACTGTCTTTAACAATACTACTTTCAAAAGTCCCATTCTCAATGATCCAAAGAATGGTGCATACATACAAGTACATATAATTTCTAAATCAACAAAAATGTGTTAATTGAACTTCCTCTATCACCAAAATCGGTCTCACTTACCTGTTTCCTGACAATAAGCACCCAAGAAGTATCAGCAACCAAAGAAATAGTCCAACAAATAAAACACAGGAAGAAAGGGCTGCTTCTAATTTTAAAATAAGCTAAACAATATTAAAAAGCACCACAGAGGTGCCAAGCAAATAGTAGTTGCAGACATTATGAAGGCTATTTTCAAAGTCAAAATACAGTACTGGAGTCAAGTGAAGACAGAGGCAACAGGCTGCATTCACAATCAAACTCACTAAGTTTCTAACTTAGTAAGAATTTCTAGGAGATAGAGACAAAAATTTCTTGAGAATCAAAGTAAATACCGTATGACAAATAAGGAGCATATCTCAAAGCATATCTTTAATAAACATTTATTTTGTGCTTAGAGTGCTTGCATATAAACTTTGATGTATACATGCTGTATCTCTGCATTAGCGCATGAAAATTAACTGTTGACTTTGAGAACACAAGAATTTTATCGATGTGAATTACATTATTCTGCACAGTGCAAAAGCAGAGATTGAAACTAGCTTTCATAACAAAATTGTTTTTTTGAAACTCATAAAAAAGTATATTTTTCCATGTAACTATAGTTGAATAGTCTGTTAAAAGAACCCTACATTTATATGCTCTCTGGTTGTTTGCAGTTGCATTTCTTCCATTAAATTCACTAGATTTCCTAAACAAACCATAATAATTCATATTCCTTATAGCTAGTACCTTAGAAGCTTTATAATTATTTTGACTACTGGAACCCCAAACAGATGCAATATTTCAATTACTAAATGGCTACTTTTATGCTGTTACAGAAAAAAGTTTTATAAAGGTTTTATAAGAAATAGAACACTAAATAAAGTGTATCATTTTCAGAACTAATGTAGGACTCCAAATTATTTTTCAGCACTTCATTTATAGTGAATAAACATTTTGGAATTTCTATTAACAATTCTTGATGAGGATTTTGAAGAGTTCTATTTTATTTGCTTTATTTAATGCAAATATCATCAAAAGTGAGCAGGGAAAAAAAAACAATTTTCCTTTGCTGGACCTCAATGTTTTCCCTAAGTTTGAAGTTATATGCAATGGAGTCAGATTCTGAAAATCTAACTGCAACAAAGCTTGCCACTCTCTTCGCGTCACAAGGCTTGTGTCTTCTTCCTCTCCTTGACCTTCAACCTGACTATTGATATTTTATGTTATTCCTCACCTGCCAAGCTTCTTCAGCTTCTTCTGGGCTTGCAAAACTATTCCCTCTTCCATGTTTTTGACTACATTCACCTGTAGGTGGTACCCCAAAATGTTTCTTTCTACATATTACCAAACCAGGCAACATTCAACAAGGTGCATAATTCTTGGGAAAGCTCATGCTACTTTGAGATTAGTGGAATGAGTGAAACAACAAACAAACAAGCAAAAAACCCCCCAACAAACAAATCAACTAACCCCATGTTATTCCACCCCCCTAATATTGGGGGGGGGGCATAATATCTCTTTAGACTCATTTTGATTTTCAGATCAGTTTTCTCTTTTACTTTTCTGTTTTGCCTGATCAACTTGTGAGTTACACGTCTCACTTTAAGGACAGAATACACAAAGACTTGGCTTCGACACTGCAGGTCAAAAATCATCCAATTTTGAAATATAGAGTTAAAATAGACACTAATTTCAAGGAGTATTTTGCATTCAGTTTGAGAGAATTCCTAAAGCCTCCAAAGCTTTTGTTGCTTTATTTGCTATATATAGCACATCTGCTACTGAGTCATGGCACAGTGACATATATAATAGAGTACCTAAGCAATTTGGATCTATATTGGAAAGACAGCATTGTACAACCACATTAACTGCTTAGTGCTTTATTCCAACATACACAAGCTAGTTTAAATTGTAATATTTGAAAGGTCCCACCAACCTGCAGGCAATTATCCATGTGGGCAATTAAAATCATAGATACTCACATTTAAGAGAAGAATCTTTAAATTCAGAGCTGCTGGTGATCCTATTGAATGGACTCAAAACACTGGATGGTCAGTTTTTAGAGACTTCACACCATGGCTCCAGCATATGGTTCTGCACAATATGAGTTAGGATTGGTAATTTTTACATTTTTGTTAAGTCACAGGAAGTTTAGAATTATAAAAGTCACTAGCTGGAGATTAGTTGTATCTTTTCTTTTCCCCCTTCTTTTTTTTTTTTTTTTTTAATAAGACAACTAATAGTTTATGCCCTGGATAAAGGCATTTTTTACAAGTTATAATTTTTAAAACAGTAATTCTAATAAATTATAGAACATAATATTTTGATGAATGTTTACTTTTGTACACCCCATTACTTTTTGTACAAATGAAAGTACAAAGCAGGGTTTCATGAAATTTCATACAAACAGTTCCATAATTTAATTCAAACCTATTTTACTTCTCCACCAAATTTGGTGGCACAGCTGTTTACCTTGAGGGAATGAGCAAAGGTGTGAAAAAATATTTTATTACATAATACACAGAAATATCAGCCATCAAGTAAGAAGGCATCTTACTTTCAACTTTCTTTTTTAGACAGTGAAAACAAACACTAAAACATGCACACATTACAGGCATATACTATTAGCAGGACTAGGTAGTAGGAAGTAATGGCAAAAGTGGGAAAGAGGTGTATTGTGGCAGCTTTGCAAACAGTCGAGCTGACATAAAGGCTTGTTGTCCTTTGTTTTCCCTGTCTTTCTGTCTTTGCTCCCAACCCTCTCATTTCACTCCTTTGCAATGAGCGTAACAATGATTCCAGAAACCAATTCAACTCAACAGTCAAGGAAAAAAACGTATAACTGCTTTTGGCCAGAATATTTTTCTACCAAGTTGGTGATTTCACGCAGCTTGAGTGAGTAAAAAGTTGGAGGCAGAAAACAACAATAAAAAAAAACCAACCAAAAAAACCCCCAAACCAACCAATAACAGCAACAACAAAACAAACAAGCAAACAAACAAAAAAAAACACAAAAAAAACCAAACAAAAAACCAAACAAACAAAAAAAAAACACCTCCACAAAAAGAAGCGTGTGTGACCACAGGGAGAGATGGGAAGAACTGGACAGGGAACCAGGATCTTTCAAAAACAAGCAAGCACTTCATCATGCTCACCTCATGATCTCAAGCTGCATCTTGGGTTGCCTGATTCCATGACAAGGAAGGTAAGAGGAAAGAAAGGGTAGTAAAAGCAGAATGTGACTGAAGATTTTAGATGCCAAACATCTCCCAAAATTGCTATACTTATTTGTACTAAAGAATGAGGTCAAACACCATTTGAAATGTTCATAAAGTTTGAATCAATGGAGGTTCAAAGTTTGAATCAATGGAGGTTCCTCTTCAACAGTGTCCAAACAGAAAGTCTTTCCCAAGGCAATGGTCAACACCCTAGAGGTTGGCAAGGCTATTACCACTCAAACAAGTGTACAGGGACACCTTTAGATCTGGTTTGGCAACCTGAATGACATGATTGCTGAAGGACCTAAGGACTGCAGGAGAAACCAGATATAAAATGCCAACTCAAGTACCTGTGCTCCCAAGAAGCAAGCAGATTCCCTAGGAAGATCAAGGAAGGGATTAAAACATCCTGGTATATAACACTGCCTCATTTGAGTGTTCCCCACTGCTGTGGACCACCCTCACTACTGAGCAACAATATCATAAGGCTGGATACTTCTCTGAATTGAGCCCTCTGTTGGAAGATATTGTTACATGAGAATGAGGACTGTTTGTCTCATTACCGTAATAAAGTCCCTGCTCAGGCTGTCTTCTGTACTAGTCAGTTGCTATAGCTCAGGGAAGAAAAGATACAGTACATTTTAAAAAGTCTTCCCAAAATATCTCTATTAAATTTTCCAGAGCTCAAACTACTAAACAAATAAAGAGCTTGCATGCATTTACATTAATAAAAGGAGTAGGATTTTTTTCCTTGTTACAGTTACCTCTTTTATTACAAAGGAGAGGAAAACCAGATTTCTACATCTGTTTCCCCATCATATAAGTAGTGCATAAATTAATTACCATCTTGCTAAATGTGTTAGTTCCTACTGAGAATTTCTGAGATTGGAGTCAAGAGATGTTCCTTAAAGGCAAGCATAATTAGATCCAAAAGTAAGTAATACTTTTTTACTAAAAGATGTCATATTAATTATTCCACAGTTTTTCATGAAAACCACTAGATTTCCATTCATCTTTACAAGTATATGCAATAATAACCACAGTTATTGCTAGTGTACTTGTTTATGCTGCACAAGGGCAAACAGGACTAAATTACAGCAACCCATTTCTGAAAGCTATTGAGTGTCTTCCTCTCCCATCAATATAAATGAAAGACAATTACACACAACTAATCAATTATGAACTCTAGCTATTCTCATGAAACACTGAAAAATGTTCTAAAGGAAGCAAGACAGAAGGAAACACCTCATTAACAGTTGCAATGATGCATCAGCCCATGCCATACTTTCTAAGCTGCACAAGGAATCCAAACATGCACTTTGGCAAGAAGAAGTGCATTGCTTACTGTGTCCATTCTGCCATCTATTTTTGCCCAGTGAGGGCAGGGCACCCTGCTCTGCAGGACTTGGTCATGTCATCTCCTCAGTGCTTCTTGGGGCAGGACTTGTCACAATAGGGTCTGATGTTCTTATTAAAAATAACTTTCAATACTAGACTCCCAAGAGCAATTCAAAGACCTGTTCAACTCTGTTTCTTTCATTAAAACTCCTGCCCAGGTGCATCATACCTAACATCTGCAGTCCTGCAGTCCGGATCCTCTAAGCCTTATAAATCCAGAACAGGGAGTCAGCCAGGTTTCCAAGAGGCATAAAAGATAGTCTCTCTTCCCAGCACTACATCCCTAAATACTATGAAGCATCAACAAACCTACATACAAGCAAAATTGTTTAACACTTTAAGTACTGGATCAGGATAGAACAGGGAAGAGATGCACACTTGATTGCCTAACCTTGAAAACTGACAGCAGCTGCTGAGGTCTTTGCAAGCTCTGAGCAACTGACATTGCTCTACATCCTCTATCTAAACAGATTACCTGATTTACACCAGGTCACTTATGGAAAATCTGCTTTGCATTAGACAATTTCAAAATCACTGCCTAAATTGTGATAGCACAAAGAGAACAAGCACTTTCTCTCTGTCAGAGGGGAGGAAAGGGGAGGCAGCACTGGATGGAATAGGAGCCAAGTTTCCAGCCTCCTCCAGCTGCCAGAACGTATGCGATAACCAGAGAACCTGCAGTATCTCTGGGAGAAACAGTAACTCCTGGAAATCAGGCAAACTCCAGGCAAGTACGTCCTGCATACCTAGGGACAAGAAAGACAGTCTTCAAGAAACTGCTAAGAATTTACATGCTATTGTAATGTTAAGGGTAGTAATTATTATCTATCTTGAAATGTGGATTCATTCAGGATTTAAAGGAATTTCAGAAATTAAGGAAAGTATCCCATTAGGTCAATAACCTGTGTAAACAGTCATTTAAATACCATCATTAAAAAAAAACAAACAACAACAACAACAAAACAAACAAAAAACCCAACAAAATAAAACAAAAAAAAAAAGGAACTTTACTTAGAACACTTTTCATTTTCAAGAACATCATTTGCCTAGTTAAGGAAAAGCATGTGAGCCACTATGATCACAGACACTGACAGTCAAATGTGAACACTACAGCAAAGTACCATGGCACTGGATATCCTTTTCTGAGTTCAAATCAAAGTAATGAAATAATAAAGATAAAAAATATTTTGTTCAAAGTTCTCACATGCATATATCAAGCATACTTTGGTAAAATACTTACTGGGAAGTTTGAAATTCAACCTACTTTGCTTCAAATATCTAAGCTTTTGTTCAAACACGTATCGTGTACTTAACTAAAAGAAAGGCAAAGGCTTCACAGTAAGAACTAAGCACAAAATGATGAGCAATTACGTCCATGAACATTAAAACACAGGCCACATCATTCAATAACAACCACCCAGAACTTGCATCCCTTGTTGTGCAATAGCCCTAGTCACCAGCTGTGCTGGAGGTGCAAATTTGCAAATTTTGCAGCAGGAAGAAGAGCATCCTAAGCATAAGCACGGACCACAACTGCATTTAATAATCCTTATACTATACCACTGTCTGATGCCACCACTTCCTTAGCTGAAAAGATTTCTCTCCAAAGATAAATCACCAGTGTAATTATTTTAACCTTGCTAACCCCTTTTTGTACCTCATGGGTAGATTGGTTGCAATTTACAATTTTGTATAATTGTTTGGCAAAACAAAACCCACACAAAAGCCTGTTATTCAAAGCACAGGCTACCACTTCCACTGACACTTTGGCATCAAAACTCTAACCAAGTTCAATGACAGTTAATATATTTGACAGTAGCACAAAGCAAATGTTCTTCCAAAGCACTTGCTAAATTATATTTTGTTGAACAGGCAGGGAAAACATTTCCAATGAGCAGTTTATTCAGTAAACAATGTCACTTTAACATTATCTTCCTCAATGCAATAACACACAAGAAGTTATTTGGAATGAGCTATAATTATCATATAGTTATTCTCCATTTTCACTGTTTCTTTAGCCACTTGTTCTACTTGTTTTCTGCAGACACCTTCTGAAAGAAAATTGCCATCAAAAACACTTTTAAAGTGGTGTGCCTTTTAAAAAAAGAAACAAACCAGGGTAGAGGAATAGAAAAAAAAAATTCCAATTTTATTCATTTTGGTGCTTTTATTCACTTCTAAAATGATGGCACTACTGCATTAATTCCTCCCTTGGTATGATTTTGTGTTTTATTACTCTCTAAGGGCTTTTTTTAACATACATCTGTCAATATTGTTGCATTGCAATTCACTAAAGAGCATTGCAAAAATACAGGTTATAAACCAATAAAAAGTTTATAGAAGAAATCAAACTTTTAAATGAATAATTTAAGCTAAATTAATAACACTTAAGAAAAAATATTTGTTTAGAAACTAAGCAAGAAATGCAATGGGAAAAAATTTAAGGTATAAGTTGTAGCAAATATCGGCTGTGAAGAGCTGCTTAGAATAGCTGGTCAGGTTATATCAAAACAGCGAATATAGTCAAAAGGAATAAGTATTTAGGTTTGACAGAAAAAAGGGGCAGGTGGTGCGGGTTTGGTTTGTTTGGGGGTTTTTTGCCTCTTTTTACATCTGCCAGGAGAGACTTTTTAACACTTGAAATTGTCTGCAATTAAACATAACATGAAACTGGATTTTATTACTGGTCCGCGGAAAGAAGCTGAAATTCCCAGAAAGGCTGTAAGTTTTCAACAGCCTCATCTGAGACCAGAGAAACACTCATAACCATTTCTCCAACAGACTGGGCGAGAGCTGCCAAAACCCTGAAGGAAAAGCATTTTGTTTTTATCAGCCTCTGTTCAACACACGGAAAATACAGCTGCAGAGCTGGTTCTCCTGGTCCTCCAGTTTCGTACCCCTGTGGACAAAACCAGACCATTTAAATCTGTGGAGTCACCAGCATGATGCATGGCAGCTTAATGAAGCAGTTGTATCCGATACCATGACTTGCAGAGAGAAAACGCCTGAGCTGCTAATGAGGGGACACAGGAGACCCAGGAGCTGCCAAATCCTCTGAAAGCCTCCTCCCCTCACTCCATAAAAACACTATCCAGAATTCAGCTTTTCAGTAGAACCCCAAGAATGTGTAAAAATAAATACATATATATATATACATATATATATACACACATTTGGTTAATTAGGCTAGTCTTGGGAAAAATGGCTCAAACCTGTCACCCTTGTGGCTGGCTCCCCCACACTCTCTGCAAGAGGGTTACTATGCATTGGCAATTCTATTTTCCATGGAAGCAACTTCCCACCTCCTGTTTGAAGCACAGCAGGAGGACCTGTGACATTTCCGGCTGTGGCAGAGAGGAGGAGATGCTGGAGGAAAAGGCCTTGGTGTCCTGGCTGGGCAGCTGCCATGCCACACCACCCCTGTGACTCCAGGTGTCAAGACCCAACAAGGAGCATATTCAGCCTGTGGCTCCCTCCATGGGCAAACACTGGGCTGGGGTACGGGGCCAGCACTGGGGGACAGGGGCTTGGCAGCTGCAGGTCCCTGACAAAAAAATCAAGACACCCTCTAGTTATAACCCTTGCTGTTCCTGAACAGCAAAACTTTCCAACATGACAGTAAGGAGGGAAGCAGGGACCTACACATCACCACTTACATGTTTTTACAGTTTGGTGGGGGGTTTTTTGAAACTAAAATAACTGGACAACTTGTTTGGTCTGCTCTGAAATCTGTTCCATGTCCTTAGTTTTTCACCACCATGGACCTGCCCTAGAGCCAGCCAGCCCTAAAGGAAATAGTCATGATGACGTAATCCCTACAAGCAGTTTTATTTGTGCTTAGTGCTGGTTTGATATCTCACTGGAACATGAATAATTGGGATGGCAGGAGAGGAAAGTTCTAACTCTCACTCCACCCCATTGCCCTGCTCTACTTGCCCTAAGAGCAGGGAGAATGAGGACGGGAAAGAATCCAACATCTGACATGTTGCAGAAAACTTTTCCATTAATTGCAGAAATTGCCGTTCTTCCTCACTTAAAATACAAGTGCAATTATTTTTTTCAGAATGGCCATCCTCACCTCACCATTGCTTCATTAGCCCTGTCAGCACAAATTATCTCTTTAGCAGCTTGTAATGGGAACAGCAGAGACAGCAAGGAAACCCTAGGACAAGTAGCATGCCTATGCTCTGGGTTTATCCTGACCCTCTCGCTACTGAGCTGCTTCACATAGGCTGCTGCTGCTGGGCTTTTGGCAGGTGAAATATGCTACTGCTTCATGGAATGCAAGGCTCTTCTGCACAGTGCAAAAGGCAGGCAGAGTGCAGAGTAATCATTACCATTGCTGGTGGAATTTCTTATAATCCGACTGGGATAACATGGACTTAATTAAAAAAAAAAACAAACAAAAAAAATCCCAAACAGCACAACACAGCACCAAAAAAAAACAGCACATCAGAAATGTCTGTTAACCCCCTATTTGCAAAAAGAATCAACTAAAAGATAAACCTGAAATTCTGGCACATGTGGGGTGAGGTACAGTGTGTCAAATGAAGGGACCCCCTTCTATCACATGTCTCTGCCTAGCAGTTGCCACAGGAATTCGCACACATCTGAGACTGATCTAAAAAAAAAATCAGTCTGAGTTTATAAACCCTAATAATCTCCAAACTGATTTAATATCTTTAGTAGTAGGCCTTCCTGTATTGCTTTTACTTTTTGGAGGTCAGGTTTTAGTTCTTAGGAAGCTACAGTCACTCACAATTTCATTGTTTTATTTCAATTCTAGATTTACTTCCCTGGCTTTTACTCCCCTGGTTTGTACTCACACACAGATGAGGCTTGAGCTTGATATGCCACAGCTTCCATCCTACTGTCTCAGCACCTATACATCAGAATGTCATCACCCTTGGTGCTGCTACATATGTCTATTTGTAAGCCTCATGGGTGGCAATAGGATCTTTCCACTGAAGGTTTCAACCCACACAGAGTAGTCATCTCTCTGACAGTGTCCGAAATGTGATTTGGTAACTGTTTTCTTTACGCAGTAACATTTGGCTCTGAGTACAGAGAATTTTTTTTCTTTTAATTACTCTGGATATTATTTTTTCAAGCGTAGGTATTTAGTTGTGGCTCTCCAGCACTTCAATTGCTCAGACCTATCCAAATCTAAAATGTCTTCTCCATGTCTATTAGGGAACATATCAAGCCTTTTTAGCACTGCCACTCTAGCAATGCTGCTGTCTCTTTTTATCATCCACAGACACAGTAATTTTTCACTTACTCTCCAAGGCAGATGCTTTACAAAGTGAATCATTTTTCTCTGTTTCCAAGCCTACTATATCTGGAAGCATCCCAGGCTTTCAAAAAAAAAGTTTTCCTGCTAGTTTCTTGTCTCGTGCATAAAGCTTACAAAGTCTTGTTTGGGGATTCCCTCCTACCAAATTTACTTTTTGGTTGTGAATTGTTGCTTTGCTATTATAGCCCAAGTGACAAATAACAAGTTATTTTTGCTGTTACCCATTGCCTTAACGCTTTATGGCTGCAGACTGACTGTCTCTGAGGAACTCAATTTCTTGTATTGCACTGCATTTTTCCTCCACTGGTTTCATTATAATGATTTTCTCTCCAAACTTTTCAGGAGTCATTTGAAAAAGTTTCCATAGAGGTTGCTCTGGTTCCATTCTTCATTTACATGAGTAAGTTCATTAACTTTGCACATTCTGACAGCACTTGGTAAATTTAACATACACTATTTTACTTTTACTTCTCCTTTGAGATCTTGTATATTTCATCCTTTTTTCCCCCCTTGAAAGTAACACAAATTAATTCCTCATACAAGGATCATCACGCAGGTCTGCCAAACTGTACAACAGAACAGTCTTCTGAACTGTTACAGCAGTTTCTTGCTTATGCTTGAATAAGGTATGTCTTTCCATGGCCAGCCTTCTTAATCACTGACTACATATCCACATTCTTTTGACCTCACATTCAGGGGAAGAAGAAATCATCCAGACAGGGTAAAAATTGACCTTCAATACATTCTCACCTAAGCAAGCACTCTTCAGGAAGAGAATTCACACAGTACCAGCTCATAGCCCTTCTTCCCACCACAGTCCTGGGACTTAGAGAAAATTTTCAGGCAAAGAGCCAACAGTCTTCTCTGAAAACCGGCACTGGAAGCAGGGGTCAAAAGGGAGACTGATCCACAGAGGAACTCAAAACTCCTGAGAACACTGTCCTTTGTAAGGTCATTAACAGATTTTCTTTATTGCTTTGAAATTAGCAGCAAGTTTGCTCAGATTTCATCCTACTTATCTCAACTGACAGCTTATCCCTGGCCACCTCCAGCACTGAAAACTTTACTTTTCTTTACTGTCTTTAATTTGAATATACTTATTGCCTTCACAATTCACAGAGCTTTGAAGACCTCTGAAAATGTATGGTACCAAATCAGCAATCAAAAAAAAAAAAAAAAATCTGTATCTTAATGTACAGAAGTATGTGGGGCAGCTCATAGTAGGTGATTTGTTTAATTATGATGTTCACTGAAAGTGGGTGACCTTTGTCTCTCAGTCAGTTGGACTAGATGGTCATTGTATGTCCTTTCCAACTGAAGTATTCTATTCTGTTTTCATTATTTAGCAAAGAGCTATTCACAGATGTTCATTACCAACTGATACTGCCTATGTCTCAGACAGAAAACACCTCCAGTTTGTCACTTTTCAATAGAGAGCAAGAACGGTGTGTTGCCTGAAAGGAATGGAGGGAGCCTTAAAAGCTCTGCATTTCTGCATATGCTCCCTTAATGCTGCTCTACGATCTTTTTAATGAACCTAATGTGTGGAAAGCCTGAATGGCCAAAACAGACATTTTTGTGGTGTCAAGCTGTCCCTCCATCCTTCACAAAAGTGAAAATAGTGAAAGTGGCAAAACACCACAGCACAGAAAGATCATGCAGTAACTGGTACACACAGTGCCCTATAAAAGAAAGAGCTCTTTATAGTTGTAGAGCTTTACTACACACTCTTGATATTGACACAAGGTGTCTGTCTATAAAATATGGTATTACTTCCGGGTTTAGGCAGACAGTGCCACTTTGTTTCTTCTAGTCTTTTAAATTGCCTTTGAGATATAACACCTCTTGGTTTGAGGAGGGAGATCCTTAATGACTAAGGATGGGTGTTTAATTAAAGGAAACTCATCAGTTTACAACCACCTATTCTTCCAGCATTTCCTCCTTCAGGCCACGACATTCCTTAGCAGCATTTCTTCCCTCACCTTCACCTTGTTCTCAGACAACTAATTTTTTATCTTAGGCTTTCAAATAGTCAGATCCCCTGTGTGTCTTCCCAAAACCCAAACTGCTGGAAGTATCATGAGTAAGCCTGCTTTCTCAGGAAGAATTCTCTACAGAATAACTTTTCTAATCTTACCTTGGCATCAGAAATCATCTGGAACACATGGATTAGGAATAAGGAAAGAATTGTCAAGTGGCCTGATTGTTTTCCATCCCTCTTACACCACTAACACACTTCCCTAACCATCGGTCTCTAAAAGGAACTGATTTCCTAACCAAGGCAAAACTTAGTCCCTACATTCCCAATTAACCAGAAACTCAGGAGATTTTACCTGTTTTCTGGTTTGATTTGTCTCACATGAGACATTCAAAATTGGTATGAGGACTGGGTCTTCATTTCAACTGAGCAAAGTCTTGGAGATTAAGCTCTATGCTCTCAGGGCAGAGTAAACATAACAACAGTCCTGGTCCGCTTGCACAATATGTGGTGATTTTGCCTTGGTTGAAAATATTTTTTCAAGACTACTTTTCAACAAAAGCTGTAAAGTTATGTTTTTTTCATAAACTATAAAGAAGTGGCTCTCTAAACTGTAGTAAATTACTAGACTTGGCAATGCAAGTAGGACAGCATCTTGAACCACAAGGAGGTTAGGCATTATAAATATTTTCTGATCGTCTCCTTGCTAAAAAACTGTTCACTCAATGCAAAAGCATGTGCACCATCAGCAAGTTCAGTACCTCTGAGGAAATAATGCAATAAAATACAGTTTGGAATAACTGATTTTATATTCTGCTATAATGCTTTTTCACAATGTGAAAGATCTTAAAGTTAAGGCAAGTTTGCTTTTAGTCACATAAGCTTCCACATTAAATTCACTAATCAATTATTGCTCGACTCATTTCTGTGAAGGAGCCCTTGTCCCATGGCAGGGCAAGCAGTCTTGCTTTCTCTGTGGAGAGCAGATTTAACACCAGTTTTTCTCACTGTCAGAGTAGCACTTACAAAGTTCTCAAAACTTAAAGACAAAGTCCCTCAAAGGCATGCCTCAATTTCCTCACTTGCCATCCAAAATGCCCTTATGTCCAGGTCTTGGCCAGCTTGTTGATTCCTCAACACAAAGAAGACCTTCTTGGCATGCTCCTAAACACTCTCCAAATTCCTCTCAAGAGAGGCTCCTCCCAACTCTCTTCCTGGCTCCAGCAAACCAAGTCCCTAGAAGGGCCGCTACAGGATCTCAACAAGATTCTCCACCCATTACCTACATTATCTACCTACCCCTCCCCTCAGAAACTGCTCCCAACGTTATCTCCTCACCTACTCATTTTTGAAGGGGCCACCTCTAGGAACACAATGTGCTTTCTTTGGACTCACTGGCCATTAGAAAGAAGAGCGTGCATTCATAGTGATAATGAAATGGGCCATGAGGACTCAATATTTTACACATCTGGTCATAGCAAGCTTTTTAGTCTTTGAAAGCAGAGAAAATAGTGGGATTTTAAAATATTAAACTAAAGGGAGAACTATTTCTCTCTACACTTAGAGTAAAATCAACAATGTGTCATACATGACTGTCCCAGGGGACTGCTCTAAGCTGTTTCTGAAGCCTGGCAAACTTTATACAGACAGAGCAGCCTGCAAAACCACTGCAGGATTGGGCCAGGGTCTGCCTACAAGTTTCCTTCAGAACAGGGCTTCAGCTGTAGAATTAAGCCTTCTAGACCAAAGCTGAACAGATATTCCAAAATAAAGCCTTTTTTTTTAAAAAAAAAAAAAAAGAAAAGAAAAAAAAACCACCACCAATATATAAATGCTATTATTTATTAACACTAAAATAATCTCCAATAAGCTCAGGTAAGTATTTTTATAATGCTTGCAAATTAGAGTTCAATGTTATCTGGAGATTTAAACATAGGTTTTGAATTCAAGAAGGCATTTTACTACACCTGACATGGTCACAAGCATCTCAGTAAACTCATTATTACTGTTTTTTGGGGGTTTTTTCACTTGAAGCATGAACAGAGCCACAGTCACTGTCACAACTGAAATGCATAAGAAGATAAAAATCTTTTAAAAGTAAACTAAGCCAAGGCACTTTACTGCAGTAGGACCAAGTGGTGTCATAACATGCAATTTCCAAAGGCTTGACTTCTCCTGGCCAAGAACTGATTTCAGAAAAGCATGAGGCTCAAAAAAAGTTTTTTGCATGCCTTTTACCATCCATGCAAACAGAGAAGGCGGTCCCCTAGGAAAACCCTGATTTTTCCCTACGTCTGTTCATGGCCTAACCCCTGCCCAGGGCACACCTTATGTTGCATCTGACCAGGTGTATTGCAACCTCTGTGCACAACATGGAGAAGACCCTGAAAGCACTTGTAAGTGCCCTGGATGAAAGTACTCACCCAATGAAAGTGTTCGGGAAAATCTGAAAACGGCAATGTTTAGCAATGACCCACATCTATGCCTTTGTTTTAGGTGTTATTGCTATTTTATTTGGACAACAGGAAAACCTTGCAAATATTCTGACTGGAAAAAACCTCAGGAAAACAATTCAGCTGCTCACCTGCACAGTTCTGTAGCCTCTAGGGGAGACGGAACTGAACCCCTCACTTGTGGGGGCCATGTCTTGGTCCAGTTTACAGCATTTACTCTCAGGCTCAGCTTTAACACCCACCAAAGAAAAAAGTCTCAAAGTTCAGCTTTTGCACACTGAAGTCGTGTCCCTGGAACAAATCACAGCAGAGAAGCACATCTTTGCAGTCCCATGCAGATGTTGCACCTCATTCTCCACTGAGGGTTCCAGGGCAAGGTTCAAGTGCTCCTATAGAGTATTCATGTGAGGCAAAATGTTTTCCTGGCCCATTTCACTTTCTAGTCAGCAGTTTTCTGAAGAAAAGGGAAGGCTCTTAAAGTCCATGTTGTCTGTGAAGCTTGAGCTGTGTTGTGTGTGCATACCTGTGCGCACACACATAGAGAAGCATACTTAGTAGCTGTAGGATTTTAAAAGTGATTTTCTCGCTCTTTAACATGATGTCCACTTAAATTTGAGTGCTGGCCTTAGATGCATTCTAAATGCTGGTACATATGTCCCTTACATGCCAATTTTTTAAAAGATAAATTATGATTTAAAGACTACAGGCTTTTCAGTGAGTACTAAAAAGAACATGTTTTTTTCATTTATGCAGGTGCAATTTATTTAACAGGACAGTGCTTGAGCTTAAGTAAAAACATGAAATGTCACTTCAGCAAACTCTTCAACACTTTTCAGTCATAACTTAAAATTACAACTGAAAGGTAAACCTGATTCTACCACTATGTTAAAAAGAAAAAAAAAAAAAAGGGTGTAAAAGCTTTTAAAAACCTTCATTTACTCAAAACAAAGGGAAAATAGATTTGTTTTTAAACAAAAAACACCTAAAAATTTCATCAGATGCCATTTTCAATAATATAATCATATGCAGAAGCCTCCAGGCCTGGCAGTTATTTGGACAGCTGTCAATCAAAATGTCTCACAGCTACCCTACCGTGTCAGCCATCAGCTAACCCACACTTTCCCAGGGACATCTTAGCATGGCATCTTTGTTCTGTTTTCAGATAAACAGATCCAATTTCTCAACAAACAGACTGCTACAGTCCTTTTGATAACAATGTAATAATTCAAAACAAATGATTCTAGGCTTTGATGATAGCACTTTTATGGGTCATGAAGAAATCCTCCCACCAACATCTGTTTGATTTTATCTACTTGAACTTTATCCTCCAGTTGAAGATTTATAAGCTGAAATCATCCCAGCCTATTAAAGTCAGGCTAATGTTAAAGCACTAACACAGAGAATGAAAGTGCATTTTGCAGTCATCCACCTTTTGAAATCCTGCCGTGAGGAAAAGATATCAAAAGTTTGAGAGATGTATGTTTAAATATGCTAGAAGTCTGCATTCTGCACAGAGTCTGGATGACTGAGAGATTAAGGAATCTAACTGTTGCCCTACTGTGGGGGCAAGTTATTTACAGAACTATTATTTAGAAAGACAAGATGAAAAATACAGATGTTGTTTACATTGAAAGACTGTTTTCTTAGCAAAAACCACTATGGGTGATGAAAATTCACTCCAGATTTGTTTTCCCCCCTCTCTTAATTTCTGCATATACTGTAAATAAAATGCATGACAGCAGACTTATTAGAGTCACTTGTTACTTATTAGCTAGATGGCACAATTTAGTCAGGATGCTTTTTAAATTAAAAAAAAAAAAAAAAAGAAGGCAAAAAAAGAGCAAGACTTTCCATGAAGAGTCAAATAAGACATGCCAAGAGAAAGACTGTTGCACACTTGCTACCTGAAAACAGCTTTCTGTGAAAGGCAGCAAAAAAAGAGAAAATATTCAGTTGTCCCACAACTTTTCCAAGAAAATAATTACCCTTTCTATGAGTGCTGACACTTCTATAAATTGCAATGATTTAGCAGTTTTCTAGAATATTCCATCTAAATAGATTTTTTTTTGGTGCATTTCAGATGACGCTTAAGTACAGTACCAATTACAGGATGTAGGACCCTGTAGGGCATAATTGCACTCTAAAACTTTGGACTAATAACAAGAGTATGCATCTCAACTATTTGTAAGAGGAAAAAGCAGTACTGCTATACCTCATGTAACATCACTTGGAAAAGAAATATGAACATGTTAGTATTTGGAGGTGTGTGCCTCAAGAAGCTTAACCTTGTGTCTTTAAATATATTTATATATTTACACACCCTTCCACAACCGTCAGACCCTCTTTGTATGAAGCAACTCAAACTTACTTTACACATGCTAAAGCTATTTTACTACAGTAGGAAGAGATGACCCTGTAGATTAAAGGATGCCCTTATCGCTGCTAATGTATACAGTACAACTGGAAATTGCACTGACTCAGTTCTAAATAAACCACTTGGCCACTTTTCCACCAGTCTGAAGCAGCAAGACATGCACACACTGAACTGCATTCTGTGCAAAGAAAAAGAAAATCTATTTAAATACTAAGTTCTTAGAAGCTCCAACACAAAGAGTACCGAGCCATAGTGAAAAGACTAAGGAAAATGTTGGAACAGCATCGTAAAAGAGGCATCCCTGGGAGAAGCTGAGCATGACTCAGGAGAGGTCGCTTCACCTTCTGTTGCCAGTATGTCCCAGGTGGAGACCTTGGCCCTGCTCCCAGCGTGGGGGACAAGCCAAGCTTGCTCCAACAGGGTTTGATTTCTCAGACACATCCCACCCCAGCCCCTTCCTCTTTCCCTGTAACCAAGAGAGGCAGCAAAACTGCCACTGCCAGAGGGGAGATGCACACCGCATCCTTCGCATCCAAGGGAGAGGCTGCTATTGCTGAAGTAAGCAGTGGAGAGGCAATGCTCTGTCTGCTCCAGGGATTTCTCCAGGCAGTTTTTTTGTGAACTGGGAGACATTCCCTTTCTGAACAGGCAACAGTCCGAGTTTTGCTTTGGGGATTTTTTTGGTTGGGGGAGAAGACTTAAAGGGGAGGCAGAGGGCTTATTCTTTTTCTGACAGGAGGAACAGTTCAGACAGGCATGCTTAAAGCTCAAGTGGCAACATAAAGGAGCATAACAAGAAGAGGGAGACTGAAAATCCTGCATACCTTCCCTTTGACTGTCTGTTGTATGACATTTACCAGATGAGTATATATAAAGTACTCTGTAATTAAGTTCATCTGATCATAATAACTTTTAGGAAACTTCAAAAACTATGTCAAAACTCAGAAGCCAGAATAATTTGTATTTATTCTAAGTAGATGAGCATGCTGCTCAAGCATAAATTACACTTTCATTTAGCATGAAAAGCCAAATGATGTGATCGGGTTATGGAACTGCATTTCAGATATGACCTGCCCTTTGCAGTAGTAACTGTGTGGAGACCCTCTCTGTTTCCAATGCACAGTGTATTCCCATCTCCCTGACCTGCTCTTGCAGCACCAGCAGGACTCACAGCCTGACAGAGGAAGAAATTCAAAGAAGTTGAAAGCCCTGAAGGACATAATGACAGGCAAAAATACCAAACTCCATTTGAACTTGGCCTTTCCTCAGGCATTTCATAGCTCCCGTCTCACACAGGAACCGTATTCTGCAAATACACCATCGCCACAACTTTGCCATATCGTTTTGTGTACATTGTGACTGCTGTACTGTTAATTAGAAACCTGTCCCTGCCCCATATTCAGGGTGGAAGAAAAAGAAGTTTGTTGGGAGGAATAAATTTAGACAGCAGTGTATACCTCAGCTGTAAGCCCAAAAATAGCAAACTAATCTTACTAGAGAGAACTAAAATTTAAAAATAAAAAAAAGCAATGGACAAGGCATGTGCAGGGTTGAAATTCCTCTTTTTGAAATACCTAAATTAAATTGTGCATGTGTTTCCTTATTTTTTTTTCCTTTAAACCAGTATAATTGATAGTAATTAATTATTGATAAATACGAAAATATTTTAAAAATCCTCAAGAATAAGTGCTGCTGTGGAAGAATAGCAACATCCTGCACATCATACACAAAGCTGAATTCATCCTGTGTAGCTAACTAGTCCAAATTAAACATTTGTGGAAAAAGACTGAATATCATCACTGTTTTCTCCCTTCATGAAACAGGTTTTCTGAGTAAATACCATGTGTTTCCAAAAAATCAACATAATCATATTTTATTGCTGGAGTAGGTCTGTAGCAATTTTACTGCCTTACACTGTAATTTTAGCAAATGGGAGAGTTAAAGAAACAAGGGTGCAGGTGTTGCCCTCAAAGAAGTGAGTGCATGAGTAGGATGGCATCAGCAGTGGCAGCAGCTGTACCCCAGTGGAGTGAAGCACTCCTCTCTGAGGATGCTGTCTCCCCTCAGCTGACTTGATGTGCAAACACATCTGTCTCTCACTTTCATCTGTCTGTAAAGTAGAGACAGTGATGCTTTCCCATCTCAACAGACAACCCCAAAATCTGCAGATTAATCATTTATTAAAGGGCAGATGCTGCTAATATGCAGTGTGAAAGATGCATAGATGCTTTACTTATTTTTATATTTTGTATTTGAAATACAGCGTGCCTTGAGAAGCACAGTTTGCCAATAAGCACAAAAATACCATTAAGATGTTCAGATTGTCATATCCAAAATCTGAAACTGAATCTATCATCAGCTGTGCTAGCAATGTATTTTCTGCCAAGTTGCCACGGGTAACAGAAATGCATGATGACAGCAATAAATAACTTTAATGACTGCTGATAATATCATGAAAAGAGCTCTGTGATACACTGACATCATTTAGAGGTTTACTAGACATTATTGAGTGTTGTATCATGCCTCAGCTTGTCAGCTAATCATAGCAAATGGCTTTTGTATACACATATTTGTATCCATCTGCATGTATATGTAAGACTAAATATTATAAGCTATACACTAGATAGTTTATTCAACTTATTTTGACTTGAGCTAACTTAGAAGTATGTCAGCTACACAACAGCGGATGTACCTTTGGATTCTGCACAAACAAAACTGATTACTATTCTCACAGCCTCTCAAATGATGGTATGATATAGCAATACACACCAGAGTCTATTTATCTCATGTGTTTGTCAATTTTTAACCCTTTTCTATTTGGCCTTCTTGGAAGTTTGCAGTATCACCATCCCTGCAAATAAGCCTTGCTGGGAACTCCAGGAATAGGGTGACAAGATATTTTCACAAACACCTGCAGTAAGAAGAGGTTCATCACCTTCAAGTTAAATAAATCAGAGGTTGGATGACCTCACTTTTACCATTTAAGGTAGAAAATATTAGATGCTTTACATTTTATCTTGAAATATCTTTCTCCCCACCCTCACAGGACTACTACTACGACAAAAAAAAAAAAAAAAAACCCAAAAGAAAAAACCACAACCAAACAAACAGAAAAACCCACACACAAAAAAACCCCCCACTTTAATATTGCTAATGCCATATAGCCCTAAAATATTATCAAAACAAGTTTAGACATTACATATTCTTCTCATACATGTTTTCATTTCCTTAAGGAATAAAATACTTCTGAATTTTTTCTGCATCTCTTATATTAAAATTTCCATTAAAGAAGGGAAAGATCACTATTTGTAAGTATAATATTCTCATATTTGTGATCCACCTTAAAGTAAATGTATTCTTAAATGGCAAAAGTAAGATTTTAAAACCCCATTTTAAATCATGTACACCTGTCAGAAATACAAGTATGGCAAGATCCCTTTAAGAAGTGATATTTAGCAATACCTATTGACATGGAAGGACTTTGGGAAGATGACATAAAGGCTTGCAGATGCACAACAGATCAGGCACTTACATCTGCTTCTTTAACTCACATGTCACCCTTTTCCATCCACCATATGATTTGCACATCAACATGATTACACCAAGCTGGGTTATATATCATAAGATACATTTGCCTGTCAGAAAAGTACAGATATTTTTCTTTCTTCTCCTTAACAACCATTCCATGTGGGTTACATATCCCATAGCATTTCGATACAAGCAAGGGTTTTATTTTCTAGCAACTTCCAGTTCTGAAGTGTCACTGTGATCAAGATTTATATGTTACAGTCATACTTCAAACTATGATTATTAACTGTATTTAGTTTAAGGGACAAGATTCGTCACCTGCACAAACTCAGAAAGAAAATATAACTTAATTAATAACTGTTTCTGAGCCTAACCTGAATGTAGGGACACAGCATGCAGCATTCACTTTTACTGTCTCTTTTTTTTTTAACCCTTTCAGTGGCCTGCAGAAACATGGCATAGAAATTTTAATAAAGTTGTAGAAACAGATATTTTTTGCATTTTACCGTATGCAAGTTGCTGCACTCATATAGCAAAAAATCAAACACCCCAAAAAGGCCTTGGTTCCCCCAAAGAATCCCAAAGATGACATTATTTATTATAGGGTGGTCAGTAGTCCTAGGGAAAGTTAAAGACAGACAAAAGAAAAGAAAATTTAAAAAATCATTATGTCTAATTATGTTGTCTCAATAACAAGTATCTATTAAAAGAACGTGAGCCTCAGTGCTGTTTCTGATAAAGCTTCTAGTACATGACTAAAGGATTTACAGCTACCAAGATTATGAGGTGGCGGGAGTCAGATCCATTTCTGCACCTCTTCTCAAGGGTCACTTAATGTGGAGGAAGAAAAGCTTGTGGGGCCTCGCTTGGCACTTCTCAGGTTAAGAAGTCCAAACTGAATTAAATAAAAACCAAGTTCCTTAATAAGCAGCATCCCTGCTAGGAAATCTAAATGGCCCTTTTTAGCAGTGAGACTTTCTTTTCCCTCTAATTAAAATGTTCGTGGAGTCATAACATGCCTCCAATTCTCAGACAAGGCCAAAACCTCTTAAGTGCTACCTCTGCTCCCCTTTCTTCAAAGGGCTCTGAATTCGTGTGAGCAGTAGCACACAGAAATTGGTTAGTGTTGGCAAACAGCATGACAACTGCAACACAAGCCCAAGAGGGGAAAATAAACAACCGTTCAGTCATCCCAATCATTGGAGCCATGTGAGCATTTAACATGCTGTGGGTTCCTCGGGCCTTGGAGAACATAAATTAGTGCAATAAGTGATACAATTAATGAATTTCAACAGTCAGATATAAGCACAAGTAATGTTTCCAGGAATAAATCAGACAGTTGTTAAACAAAGCCCTGTTGCTTTGGGCTACCCTGATTTCTAGGCTCTCCCTGAATCCGCTCGTGAAACAAAATCACTTTCCAGACAAAAAGAAACCAAACCAAAACAAACAAACCTGCAAACAAACACGGATGAAATTTCCTCTCAGATTCCTTTTATTCGAAGCACCTGTTTCCCAACCTACCTTGCACCTCCCCAGCAGAGATCTCCTATTTCTAGGACTGGAGACAATAATTTTCTCCCTGTCTGGCTTCACACTATGTCTCCCAGCTCTAGATTCTGTTGAAGAAGGAAAGGATTTGCTTATCTAAACACCTGACCCTGAGTGTCTGCATTTTTAGGCATTGTATCTCCATTCCAAAGACTGAATGAAGTCTATCCCAAAATCTATTCCACTAATTTGGAATGAGTGAATGAAGTCATCTGTGCCATACAAATAATGTCAGGAGATTCCATCAGGATTGCAAAAAGTTCAAAACATAATAATACATAAAGGAAAAAAGATGTTAAAAAATAACCTGTAAATCTTATCGTTTTGATAACTACTGTCTACAGCTTTGTTACCTAAAGCAATACATTTTAAGACCAGTTCTCTCCATTGTGCATATCTCCTTTGCAGATAAAAATTTGCTCTGCTTAGTACTTTAGTGCTTGGCCCAGCTTATAAAGGGTGAAAAAAAATTACCAAAGCAAGAAAATCAGATTATTGCTACTTTAAAATCATTGTGAGTGGTAACAGAAAAATGTGGGCAGAAACCCATTTTGAAAAATTAATTAATTCAGGACACTGCTTTGGAAATAGGTTACTCTCCTGCCAGTGTTATGTCAAAGTCATAACATTTTGGGTAAGAGCCCAAAACACAAGGAGAGAGCCTTATCAAATCTTGGACTTTAACAATCTGGTTTCCTTTGTTTGAAAACTCAGAGCTTTGGTAAAAACAGGTTTGTGAATGATCAACATGGATTTTATACCCTTTTAAGACAAGCAGATATAGTTGAAAGTATCCAGGTCCATTTGTGCTCAGCTTTAAAGGGATTTCCCTAAAATTACATATTTTTCCTTTCCCGTCATGTATGCTAGCCAGCCAGAGAACAGAGTAAAGCAAAGTGTAAAAATATGATGGAAGGAAGATGTTACAGTGAAGAAAACATCCATTTATTTTAAATACTTGGATCAACGCATTACAGAAAATTCTGCTCCCTAGCGTTTCTGGAAACTCAATCGATAAGGAGACTAGCGAGTAGGACACCCATAAAATGTCAAATTAGTAAAATCTATCAGAAACTGACCTAGATAAAGTGGTCTGAAGTTTTGCATCCGGTTAAATCAAAATCCCTAGGACATCCTGTTTTCCTCTTTGGATTTAAAACCAGAGAATTACAGCTCTTTGCTGTTTCCTTCTACCCCCTTGCACCTGTGGGAAGGTGTCAGCCAGTGGCTGTCCTGCCTGAGATGGGGCTGGGAGGGATGGTGGGGCACAGAGGGTCCATGTGAGCCTCTCTACACTCAGAGCCATGAGAGACAAGGTGTGCTGGGCTCATGCACAGACAATTTCCTTCCCCGTTACATCCATTTCAGAAGCCTTTGTGCAGAAACTACAAGGGGCGTTCTAGGAGTCTCCCACAGGGGTGTGAAGCATGGGAAGAGGTGAAAATAACCCACACTGCTTTGCACGTATGGGAGGAAAGCTGCTCACTGCTGGACCCTGAAAAGCAGTCAGGAGGCTTTCTCAGGGTGATGGCCAGAGGGGTTACCTGAGGATGGTGTGTACATGAGCTTTCCACCACACTGGTACAGATTCCAGACCTAAATATAGGTCCAGGCCATTGCCAGCTTAGTTCAGTAACCTGAACCTTGAGGGGCAGCTCCTATGTCTGGCACCCTTCCTGTTGCTCACTGGCATGTGTAAAACAGCTACTTACACAGACCCTGTTACTGGGACTCCCAGTCCAGCACCCTCCTGACTGCTGGTGACGCTCTCTCAACACCTTCCCTGCAGCCACCCAGCTGGAGCAGAAGTCACCTTGCCTGGTGGCTTCTCCCCTCAGGGACATGTCCCACTCAGCTGGAACACTGCAGAGCAGTTTTCAGGCTGCTTGAAACTCAGCCAGACAGAATCACAAGTCCATGATCCATGTCGCCCCAGATACAGTAATCCCTACTCACATCTCCACACCTCAAAAATTGTGCTGAAATCTGCTATAGACAACTCAAATATTGCAAAAGTCTTCTCAGTGACAACTGAATTCTCACTGTTAGGTAAGGGACAGAAATCTGAAGAAGAATTAAAGCTGTCAAAAACAAAATAGACAGTGCACAGCAAAGATTTCTCCTTCAGGTTCAAGGAGAGAGTCCCAATGCATGAATATGTCTCACTTATTTTGGCAATGCTTCACCAGGTGAGGGTGAGCTGTTGGCTCTCCTTTACCTCCTCAGCACAGATCCTGCTCCTTTTTTTTTTTAGCAAAAACTCATGAGTCAGATGACTGAAGAAAATAACTATACAAGAAAACAAAGATGATGGGGGAAATTAAAGCATAAGAGCACAGTGGAAGACAAACAAACAGTTGCAGACACTGGTGCCATACACAGAGGCTTTCAGCAAGGATTGTAGATTTTTAGTAAGTAGACCGGCTCCAGGACCACCCAGGTTTTGAAAAGCATAATAATAAGGCTATACAAGAATCTGATGGAGACCAGGTTGAGCTCTTCCACACTCATTTTATGCAACTGCACCCTTTGCCTTTTTGAGTCCAGACATTTTGGATGATGGAAGTCTGGTCCTCCTCATCCAGGAGTTCTCCCAGTTCTGTTGCAAAACATCCTCTCACTTAGAGTGTGGTTTCCTCAAATTCTCCCTGCCATGAGCTGGTTTCCCCAGCTATCAAACACTCCTCTGCAAAAACAAAGCAACACAAGAACCCCACCACTCTCCAGATTGCCACCAAAGCACTCTGGGGCGAGCTTATTAGAACATCACTAAAATGCCATGCAAAATTGAGGTAAAGATAATACAATTCAAATATTTCAGCACCAAAGACTTGTTTGTCCATATTGAGTAACATATACTGCATGTAAAAAGGCATTAGAGTACATCACCAAATTAACAAGATTACATTTATCCATTTTTATAGCAATCGGTAACATAGACAAAGGGAGACAAGAAAGGGAAGAAAAGCAATGTGATGAATTGAATTTATATATGTATTTTCTTTTAAAAAGAAAAGACACCTTTATACTATATAGATCTAACTACCTTTGAAAAATTACTGTCAGTATTGCCTTAGGAAGGATACCAGAGAAGCACATTATTCCGCATAGATGAATTGCTTCTTTGCATATTTTCCTTAAGATTCTGGAGCTCTTGGATTATGTTTTGTAAATCAGTTAGCTTCCTAGCCAGAGATTAAGGTAAATTCTGCTAAGGACTAAAAGTTGACTTAGAGCATTAAGAAGGATTAATGTTTAGCTGTGGTGAAGCTGAAGTACTAGGTTAGCATGTTTACGCAGTGCTGTAGATCACAATTAATCCAAAATTAGTATAAAAGATCAACAGCAACTGCTCTTGCATGCCAGCTTGGCTTAGTCCTAAAATCAAGACTTACTTTGGGGGCAATCTGTGTGCAAAGTTGCCGTGTGTCTGCCCTAATAGGTTTAAAGCTTTCAGAGGAATCCACGCATTTTAAATGTTTAGCTTCTTTGCCCTCTGCTTTGAGAAAATAAATGTTGAAATCAGTACTCGAGGTGCTTCTGCTTTCTATCTGTGTCACAGATCTGTCAGAATAGATTGGTGCTAGCAATGAACAAAAGCAAATACAATTTCCTGCCTTACAAAGAAAAGGTGCTTAGAATACATCCTTTCGTTCATCATCAAAGATTAATAAAAATAACAGAGATTTTTCTGGCAGAAAATATTCATGTTGCATAATAAAAATAAATAGTAGAAGTACACAGGGATGTCCAGATAAATTCACAGACATATATTTAAAAAATTCGCTTGTCTGTTCTATAACTATAGAGAGAGTATCTATAGTAACATATTTAAAAATATAACTGGAAGATCTATCTTAAATTACATGTAACAACGTAGTTTAAGAGAGATAGGCCGGGGCGGAGGGAGGTGGCTGGGAGAGCCCTCTCTACTTCAAAGTCAGTTTAAATGATAATTTCTAGCTCCCTCCAAAACCAGCAATATTTCTGTGTCTTCAAAAGAGGAGCCACGTAGCAATTTGCTCCATGTAACCCAGCTCAGACTACCAGTGCATCCTGGCTTGAGCCAGCCCATCCCTGTCCCCCTACAGATCTGCCCTCCTTAGCCTCAGGAAAGGAGGGCTGGGAAGGCCGGGAGTCAGGAAGCGAGCCCATGACTCCAGCACATGGGCTACTACACCTTTGAGACCATTCAGAAGAAAGCAACATGTGCTATCAGGGGCTTAAAGCCAGTATGCCTAAGGAGGCAGGCTGCACTGCAGGCAGCCATCATCAGATATGATGGTCCTACAGATATGGAGCCAGTGTGTTCAGCTGCAGGGTATGAATTGCCCTTAAAGCAGAAAGCAGGTGGCAAGTTAAGAGATTTGACTAACCTGCAATATGTGAAATTAAACTAGTGAAAATTAAAACCGTCCTGTTGCGTAGAATAGCAGCCCTGCTCTATGAGTCAGACTATAAGAGCCTTGAGATTTTCTTGGGGAAGGTCCACTCTGGGTGTCTGGGGTCTTTTTGTGGTTGGTTTATTCATTCTTTTTGGAGCCTTTTCACCCTTGTCTGGAAATATATGCTTTTGCTTACAGTGTTGTATTACTTTAGTACATTAGTACAATCAGTACTAATTTCAAAGCTTATTGCTGAACTTTGTTACTAATTAATGATATTTTCAGTTTTATTTCTACACTAAAGAAAAACCAGAAATGAACACTCTGAGCACCTATTTCATTACACTGAAATACATTGAAACCAAAGGAACAGTGCAGTGTAGTATCAGGAGAGTCATCCCATACTCATCCCAACAACATAGAAGATGCTGATGCCAAAACAAATGCGACATTTAAATCAAGTTGCTCTGTGCATTTCACAGCTGCAACAAGCATTCTTGATGGGGTGTGCCCAGCAGTGAGGACTATTTGCAGAGCTGTTTGCTAAGCAATTTTTTCTGTTTCTGGAGTAGACTTACAACACTATTCATTGCTTCCAGTGGCAACAGAATACTGAGAGATGGCAACATCTGTGCCTATGTCTAGCTAACCACATTCAAGCTGTGATGGTGATGACATTTGGGAAACTTGATTAAACTTTTCTTTAATCCCATTCTTTGTTTTAGAAACACACACGCGAACAATTTCATATCCAAGTCTTAAAGGAAACTCTAAGCTGATGCGATGTGGCCTCTCACAAGAAACTTGAAAATTCCCTTTCTGAGGCCTGTCTCCAAGAGACACACAGGGCTTCCTGTTTATGGGACTATTCATGCCCACAAGCTATGTATAAAAAAAGAAAGGAAGAGGGGAAAAAAAAAAAAAAGAAGAAGAGGGATGCACACATAACCCAGGCACACTCACTAAAAATTCAGATCAGCTCACTATGGGCTTGTGCTGGATTCTTCTTTTTGATTCTCACAGAGGTTTTTTTACTAAAAAGAAACACCCATCATCTACCCTGGAGATTTTGATCCACCATACTAAATCAGGCCTTTTTCAGATTTTCTCTTGTGCACTTCTGGAGAGGCTGTGGTGGGTGATTTTCATACAATGACCCCATTCTTCTGCACTGCCTTCAGCCTTAAGTGAACAAGAGAAACTGCCAAAATACATTTGCACACCAAACACAGATTAAGAAAAAACAACTTAAGGATTCATTTTTCTACCAGGAAAGCTCAGCTCAGGCACATCACACAGTTTTCAAAGAGCTTCTGCTTTACCTAGTTTTACAGCTGGGTAAGTGAGGCAAGTGGCCATCAGCACATGCCTAATGTTGTGCAGAGATACGAGTTTAGAGTACCCAGCATGTCCCTGCATCACAAGCCTTTACTCTGTGAACAGTACTACCTGCTTCCAGTATCCTTAGCTTCAGCAGCTACAGGTTTCCTTAGCAAGGGTAGGTTACATCCACAGGCCTACAAAGCCATGCAAAGCTCTTATAAACAATACGCCTCAAGCAAAATAAATCTGGTGTTCAAGTTTTCCAGGAAGTAATGCCGTCTTTGCCAAAGGTGCTTCCTTAGACAAAAGAAGGCAGTTGTGCACACATTAATCAGCTCTGCTCTGTATGGTCCTAATGCCTCCAAGCAATAAGCTCACATTTTCAGCACCTGCTGACTAAGTGAAAGAAAACACACCTGAAATGAGGCAAACCCATCCAGATATTAACTAGCCTGCATCTTTGAAAAGTACATTTTTCTTGGTAATAAAAGACAGCCCTCATCTGAAATATTAGGCCTTCATTTCAAATGTTTTTCACTTGTTTTGTTTTACTTAGTAGAGTTACACATCCCAATTAAAAGAGAACTACTGTTTTGTGGTTCTAAAAGTAAACAGGGTTCTCTGCAGATCAAAGTGCCAGTGGCAGAACACACAGTGGAGCATGCCAGCTCAAAATGAAAGGGTTACTAACCTCTGCTTTCAAGTATGAAAGACTGATATGCAAATATGGTTTCTGGTAATGTTTGTGAATATCTGCTTTTCTGGCAGCCCAGGGTTCCTGCATGCATTACTCTCACAGATCAGGGCTGTGTGAGGAGGCTTCAGGGGCACACGTGCACATTCAGTGATGCAGTTTGCTATGGAAGCCTTCCAGAAAGCCAATAGCTGCTTTGCACCATAAAACTAAATATATATTTTAAACTCCTCAGAATCAACAGAAGCAAATATCAAATGCCTCTGGTCCTATGCAGCAAGAGTAGTGCCAAACCCCAAGCATTCAGGATAAACTATGAGTAGGAACTTCAGGTCATGAAAGAAACCTTTAAAGAAATCGCAAGGTAGGACCAAAACTTGGTCTCTTTTACAGTAACTTTTGGAGGCTCAGTTTTGAAAAGATTCAGTAACTCACATTTTAACTGGTGGGGTTTTTTTGGTTTTGTTGTTGGTTTTTTTCTGAAATACTAAGCTCTAGCTCATGCCTTTTTACACAATGAAAGCTGTGACTCAGCCCTTGCCACTTGTCTCCAGGAGCTGGGCTTTTTCTGAAAAAGAAAACTCCATAAGAAACAGCTCAAATTTTCAGTAAGACAGTAAACTAGCAGCAGAGAAGTTATCCAAGCAACCATCCACAGTACACTCTTCTGAAACCCACAATAAAACCCTCACTCCAGCTAGTCAAAACGTGTTAAGAAACTCCAGCTTTCCCAACAAGAAAGCATGCAAACACCATCCTTAATTTCCTAAGTATTTACCTTCTCTAGTAAGCGCTCTGCAACGCAGCAGAACAAACCCGGCTGTTTCCCATTAGGCAACTCTGCCACAGCCTTTCTGCACTCACACTCGCAGCCGTAACTTATCACTAGCATTTCTGCACACATAAATTCAGCTGCAACAGAAGGGTGGAAAAAAGAAACCAAAAGCCATGAAACCTTAAAGCTGGTTACAGTACCTGCAAGCTCCAAGGCAGCACTCACAGTGGAGAGTTCTCTGAGGTAGAGAGCTCAGCACCCTGCTCTCTACAGTCCAGCTGCGGACCTGGCCCCAGTATCCACATTTAAAGAGACAGAGGAATGAAACTACAACCCACCTGCTTTTATCAAGGTTGTTGCACAACAACCCACCTTTTTTTTTTTTAGTGGATTGTTTTTGAAGAGAATCCATCAATGAAGTATCACACTTCTGCACCTTATTCTCTCCTTAACCAACTGCAAGAAAACAAAAAAGTAGCAAATCACAAGTATATATCACAAGTCCTAAAGACCTGAACATGTGTTTGGAACAAATGTAAATATTCCACTCTCTGAATGAGCAAAGTTCTTAAGTGTAGGCTTAATTTTATCTCTCCTCAATAAATCATTTTTAAGCAAGTACCTACATATAAGCCCAGGTTGTACTCTCATAAATACTAATAGGACTTAAACATGTGCTTAAAATTAAACATGTATTTATGTG
Source organism: Anabacerthia variegaticeps (assembly GCA_035583185.1). Classification (NCBI taxonomy): domain Eukaryota; kingdom Metazoa; phylum Chordata; class Aves; order Passeriformes; family Furnariidae; genus Anabacerthia; species Anabacerthia variegaticeps. The sequence continues at coordinate 26,551,857 of JAWWEW010000131.1, read as the reverse complement.
CTTTGCTGAACCTGGCCAGAAGACACTGCAATTGTGTGAGTAGTAAAATCCCTCATATAAATTGCTTATGGTACCCTGTACATGCTGTGTGTACTTCATAGAGTGAGACAAGTAGCACCAGAGGATCTGAGCCATTTGGGGTGGATAGACCCATGACAGTAGGAGATTATACCTTACACTTTTTCTACTGCAATAGTCACACAGAGATGCCATAGATTGAGGCTACACAAACCAGCGGATTTGCCTAGGCCAGTCAAATAGGTGTTTCTGCAGCTATCTTTAGCTGAGGGTGATGCATGTTCAAGGGAGGCAGTGCTGGGAGGTGCACTGGTGGTGTTCAGCTACAGCTGATATATTGCCTGCTACTCTTCAAAGTGAGGCCAGGGAGAGTCTGACTCTTTGTGGAAGCTGGACTCTGCCCACAGCTCCCCTTTCTGCTATCCTTGTCCCTTGCCAATCCCTGTCCTCATCAGAAGAGAGCCCCTGGAGGATCAGGAAGTCTTGGGGGAAACAAGGCTTCCCGACAGTCGCAGTGATCTCTGCGAGAAGAGAACAGGGGCTACCTTGTGCTGGATGTTGCTGGTTCCAGTACAGAAGGGAGGTGCCTTTGCATCCCATGTCCAGCTCTCCATCCAGCTCTGTTTTAACTCGCAATAAATTCAGTTAAATTTTCCCACATCAAGCCTGTTTTGCACATGACGGTAATTTTTAAGTGATCTCCCTGTCTTGTCTCAACTCGTGAGCTTTTCCATCTTTTTTTCTACACAATCCCTTTGAGAAAAGGGACTGAGAAAGCAGCAGCTGGGTGGGCATCAGGCAGACAGTCAAGGTCAACCCACCACTGAGCCTGAGATCCCAAATTGTCAAGCTGGTCCACTTAGGTCATAGTCATCCTTTTTTCCTTCAAGAGAGATGAGAGGAGCAATTCATACGTAACTAAACATAGAGACATAGCCTGTACAATGTACATATTGCATTAAGGTCAAAGAGCGCAAAAAATGCCTTCTGTTCTATTCATTGTTAAATCCTTCAGGACTATAAGATGATTTTTTTATGAAAGAAAAACTTCCCTTTTGCAAATTATTTCCCTTATTTACAAAATATGAATTATCGAAGAACCACAAAGACAAAACTGGGAACTAAACCCACATGAATTTTAAAAAAAAGCACAACAAAACTGGTAGTTAGATGTTATCTTCAGACTCTCTTCACCAGAAAGACTATTTTTAGGCTAATTTTAGAAGCTGCTCATTTCACAGAGGACAGATATGGCCTACAATGTACTATGCCATACTCAGAGGGTGTAGCTGCTACTGTAACACACATATGCACATCCAGCCTAGTTCTCTTTAAATATATCTCTGTTAACACAAAGATGTACGGGATTATCAGATTACTGAGATGAAGTGCTTTTGCAGAAGACCAGTTTGGCACCCCTAATTGCAGGAATGGGGATACTAAATCAAAGAATTTGGTATTTTGTGAATACGTATTTTGAGTGAGTCCATTACCATGGACTCAGACAGGTTGTTTCACAAGTATCCCAGTGCCCAGTTCAGCCTCCCAGAGGTTGTGAGCAGTGAAAAATGTCCTAGAAAATACCCATTTACAGTTATAATCCTCTGCATCACTTGCTAATTTTATCAATCTGTCAGGGAGAGTTGAAGCAGAAATAAGAGATACCAAACTACTCTCCTGAACTCTGCAGCGCAAACCTCATGTAATGCTGGAATAGGTGATGGGTTGCTTAAACACAGCACAGTGGGCCCCCGTGACCACTCCACACACACGTGCTATTTAACAGGTTCACCTCAAATCTACATGACTTTCATGTTTAATATTCAGCATGTCCAAATTTGCCAATCAGGTACTGTTTCCTAATTTATAGCTTTATAAACACACCATAATAAGTTTAGGAAGTCAGTCTTCAAAGACCCTTGAAAATTTTGCAGTGAAATATATGTGAACAGTACAAATTTTTGTGACCAACCTCTTCCTAGCAGACAAGTTAAACACAGTAATATCACTCCTTTATTTAAGTGGTTGGTTTAATTACAATGTAACATTCTTCAGAAGGTCTGCTCTTTTCTGCCGAAATACAACATAAAATATTTTAGCATAATAAATATAAATTTCAATTTCATACTAAAGACATAGTATTTTTTATATATTACTAAAACCAGAATATCCATAACTCCATCACCTCAGAATTCAGTTCTCAGAAAAAAGAAAAAAAACCCAAACTATTCTAAGGATTGTCTTTAAACAGCCTAAGAGTTATATAGAGAACAGATTTCCATGGCAATGCTGTGAAAATACATTTTTTGCAAGAGACTGGAGCACCAGGCAGCATGGGGCCCAAACCAGGACACAGACACCCTAGAAGTGACTGAGCAGCTCAGTGACCTTAAGCAGTTTATGGGAATAACTGGTGGGAAAAAATCTCCAAAGGCCACCCAAGACACATATACAGCAGGAGCTGGAAGCTTGTACCTCATACTTGAGACAACATCACCCTGATTCAAGAAGAAAGATGCTGTCTATAATCTGGGGGAGCAGTGACTCCTGGCCATCACAGGGCTTTAATGGATGGATTTCAGCATCCAACTTGGAAAAGAAGAAATGTAGCATGGCAGCACCCTCATTTTCACAATGAATTATTATATCACAGATTTTCTATTTACTAAAAAAATGCAAACTAAATGAAAACAGAGGAAAAAATGAGCAGCGCATCTGTTCCAAGGCAGATGCTTTCCTCCCAGGGAGAAGGCCAAATTAAAAGGTTAATAACTGAATTACTATGGCTCTCCAGTGGATAGGTTTTTAGAACAGACAGGATGCTTTGAGCCTTTGGCTCAGCTGCTCACGCAGAGCTAGAAGCCATAGACAACTCAGACTGCGAGCAGGGGTAAGTGGGCATTGGATGCTCTTCTATATGGGGACCTCAAAGAAACTCTACATCCAGTTGAAAGCTCACAGTGCTAGAAGAGAAACGTGATGACAGCCACAGGCTACACAGCACGACCACCTGAATTCCAACCTTTGTCTCCCATATTCATTCTGGACTTCAGACCTCAACTCCATAGCATTTCTCCAGCTCAACCCACTGCATAAAGTGTACCTAAATGGAAGTTCTTGGAAAAAACCCCAACAAACCTACTTCCCTTCAGCTTTCCTGAGGCTAGCTTATTTCCAGTTTCAGTTTTGGCCAATCTCTTTGGCATATGCAGATCCTCAAAACCACTAATGATGTTGACCAGCATATGCCATATGAGTCAAAACACCTCCTGCTTATGATGACCCAAAAAATATTTGTCACTGATGAGCAACAAAAAGTCTTTCAGTCTTTCCCCTTTCCCCATTCAGTAGCATAAATGCTACTGTTTGAATCCTTGGGGTCTGAGGCACCAGCCTACCTGGAGAACAAGCCAAATAAAAGACATAGTACTGCTAGAAAAAATTGTTTTTCCAGTCTAGAAAGTGCTTCTGCATTTTTATTTTTTTTTTGAGTACATGGTTTGTCTCAGTGTATTTCCTGCTGAATAACCTGTGATTGTGCCAGCAATTTAAAATGTGCAAAATGCTTGGCTTTCCTGTTGACATAACTCACAGACTAAGGAATGCAGAGGAAAATGGCCTCAGTCCACAAGTTATTTGGCATCTGAAATTTGCATTGATTTTTGACACACGCATAGTTCCTAATAAAAGCAGAGACTCAGCCTGCTGTTGTGCAATCAATCTCTTATTAAACATTTACCTCAGTACACTGGCATTTTCATTTTAGTTGCCAAAATGCAAATTTTCTAAAGATCTTCACCATATTAGTGACCATTTAACTATGTTTACCAGTGAGTCTTCCAGGATGAGGGAAGCCAACAGATCTCAAATTAGGGCTGTAAAAATGAGATCATACCACACATTAATTTACTGCATACGGCTGCTCTGCAAAGTTTGCCATGAAGCATTTTGGGGAATTTCAGTGCCAAATCATCTCTATAAAACTCTATTGCTGTGTATAAAGTCTGCTTTCTCAGATGTTTGTTGAATTTTACAAATAAAATAGCTCTAAGAAAAAATTCTTCCTATAGCTGGTTCATCCCTGGATTTTAAGATTTGGCCTCCTTCATCATGGTGAAAAGATGTGGTCCAATGAGGAAAAATATGTCAGAGGAGGCTGACAGAGAAAAGCCATCATCAGTAATGTTCCTTTGCAATAAAACTATGCATAAATCACAGGTGCCCTAGGGTATCCTGGAGTCTTCTAAAATGAATCACTAGTATCTTTTCTTGTATCACAATTAGCAGTATGGAGAGAAAAACTTCCACTAAAAATCTGAAGTGTACAGTATTGTATGAAGTATTCATTCAAGATGATAAGTGATTTTGTAAAGAAGTCGATAAGCTGATATATACCAGTTTGAAGCAGCTTATTATCAGAGTAGTACTCAGGAAACTAAAGAAACAGAAAAAATAAGTTAAATCAAGGCTTATATTAGATGCCAAACTGAGTTGCTTTTGTGGGTGTGAAGAGATGCATAAGAGCACCTGAGTGCTTCTTTGGTCATGAAGTGCTTAAACCAGAAGACATCAAGAACAACAAGGTAAATACCTGGTCCAGAATTTTGAGTCTGAATTTTTTGGGTTCTTTGCAGATCAGAAGAGAAATCCCTAATCTAAGAAGCCTATAGTTGATGAAAGTCCAGGTCACCATGAAAAATTCACTGTGCCTTTCTGTCTCTTCCAAGAAAAGCATGGTTAATTCTGTCACAGACCACCACCTGTGTCAAGCTCATTTCTGTAACATACAAGACTAGATTGTGTGCATTGATTTAAAGGAAAAATAAACCCAAGACTTTCTGCTCTTCCTCTTCCAGCTCATAGCTACACACTATGGATGGTTTTTTAACGTATTGCTGAAAAGCTACTCAATGTCAAGGTTTCTGTGGAAAACTTTTTTGCATTCTTCACGTATTTCTATTTGAAAATAATAAAAATATTGGTTTAATACACGTATATTGTGTTAAATTAGTTGTTTTGGGAAATAGAGGTATGAAAAATTTACTGCAGGATAATTGTTCTGATTCTGGCATGGGGTTGGTTTTAGTATATGATTTGACTAATAATCGCTTATAAAATTCTTACATGGAAAAAACCTGTAAGTGGATATGCAAAAGCTTGCACTGTCATCATATGTTTAATTTGGGAAGATTTTTCCCACTAGTATTTTAATAAACTTGTATTTTTTTCAGAGCAGACTGTCACATGTGTATCCTGCTCATCTATCAGGACATTTGTACAAACCATTTTTTTAAGGCAAAATTTTTTAGACAATAGAATTGAAAAATTGGTTGCAGTATTTAGCAAATAATGCATTAGAATTCCTTCACTTATGTCCTTAGAAGCTTAAAAAGAACCAAAGAAAACTGATATGAAAACAAGGAGACATTGTGTTATGAATGAAAGCTGGTAAACTGACTCCTTTTTAGAAAAAGCTGAAAAACATGGCTTTAAGTTGTGGCAAGTAGCACAACAGAACCTGGTCTAATCATATACAGATGATGGGAATTTGTCTAATGTTTTATGGTGAATCGTTGATGAGGCCTGCAGAAGGAAAATTTGTAGAAATAAAATCACCTTGACAGTAAAGCACTAGGGTCAAAAAGCAAAGTAAAGTCAGTGTTCTTAGCTTTAATAAAAACAGTATGATCTGTCATCAACCCAGCATTTTTACACTCTTGGACAATGCACTCTGGGAGCTCCTGCTGGGTTTCATTTGATTTTCACCAAAACCAACAAAGGACAGCTTATGGATGGTAATTCATTATGACAGCAGAGAGTTATAAAAATACACATGTTTAGATCCCTGTAAACAAACAGTCCACACTCCAATTTTCTTCACAGAAACTGTTAGACAGCATAGGTGAAACATACCTATAAACTGTAAAGCAGATCTGTTAGCGTGGGAGGGGTTTTTATGTTGGATCTGTTTGTTTTGGAGAAGGATTTTGTGCCTTTGTTTTTTTTAACTGTGAACCTGAAAGTACAGACTTTTAAAATTTATTATTATAGTTTCTTGAAATTAATCTGCCTCCTGTGCTACAAGGGTATTCAAGGCACATTTGTGAGAAGACGCTTGACAAAGTGCAAAGAGGTATTGTTAAATACCTGAAGGGTTTGTACATACATTGCATCACTGTCTAAATACTGACTGGGCAAGATCACAAGGCGAAACAAACAGCAGGGTAATTGAAAACATCTATGAACTAGATGATCACAGAAGTGGGGTGATAGGCAAAAGGTATACAATTCACTCCTCACTGCCTGATTTTACACTCATGTTAGTCCTGTAAGAATGAAAAACAGGTAAGAAAAGAAGAGAGAAGAAAGTAAAAAGGGAGAAAGAAAAATAAAGAGAGCATTTTAATTTTAAGCTTCATGGGCAAGAATGACATTTCAGAGAAACTAAGCCTCACTTCCAACAGCCGCTCTGGGGGATCTGGACAGAAACAGCCTTAAAATATATAACTTTACTTAAACATTTATATTTTTAAAACTGCAATCACTGACAAAATTTTGAAAAGATAGCATATGAAGTTCTCTTTAAGAGTAGTTTTTTGCAGGAAAGAAAATTAAGTACCTGCATGGATTCATGTGAGCACATTGTTTCCAATTCAGCAATGATACATAAATCATGTATGTGTATAAACAGATAGCGGGAGGGACTGGTATAAAGCATTTTGAAGAAATCCAACCTCCAGGAATACTTATTGTAGACACAGTTCTACTGACCAAGTGCAATGTGACGGCTATATCTGGTTTATTTGGTGGTTACGACACAAAACAATAGAGAACACCATTTTGCCAGAAAAGCGACACACACCACACTCCCTTGTGTTTAATTAGTGGGATATAACCCATGTTGCTGCCCCCATGAACTGTAAGCAAGCCCAGAGTCAGGAAAAAGAAAAAGAAAAAAAGGAGGGGAAAAAAACCCCAAAACAATACACCCCTCCCTCAAAAAAAAAAAAAAAAACACCAAAAAAAAAAACCACAACCAAACTACAAACCAAAAAAAAAACCAACAAAAAAAAACAAAAAAACCCAAAACCCAAAACAACAACAAAAAAAACACCAAACCAAACCAAACCAACAAAACCAAAACCCCCCACAACTTTAAAAGACAACTACATTATCGAAGAGTGAGGCCTTTTATAAGGACTTGTTCTTTACTTGGGTTTGGGACTCCTCAGTGTAACATGGGTAGTACATGTGGTTCAGCACATGTATGCATACATGTATACTGAGACTTGAAAATTATCAGCTTTCAGAGAAAGTTAAAAATTCCATTTGTTCTCATTCCTGTGTTGCTATCCAAGCCTGATTGATGTGGCTTATGAAATAATTTCTAAAGGTTATTCTGATCAGATATCCAAAGGCACATAGACCTTGGGTACTACTGAAATACTGTAAGACCTATATGACTCTCAATGTTGTAATAACTTTGCTTTATTTATCTTCATTACTTTTTCTATAAGTTTGAAAAGAATCATTGATACTTTTCCACAGAGGGAGCAAAGGGCTCTGACCAACCATCCACAAGGAGTCGTTCTGCACACATTCTGCCAGCAGCACCGCCTCCTCGTGCCTGGAATTTGAGGAAAAGATGGTGTTGCTCTTGCAGTTTGGATAGAGCCTGCCTGTGCCAAAGCACACTGAGCACCTCTTCCCACAGCTGAAGACAAGGGATTTGTCTAATCCCACCCAAGCAACCCTCTGACCTTGTTGTGAGAGTGCATTCCTGGACAGATGGAAATGCTTGGGCAGTTAAATGTTGCCCACCAAGTTGCCAGGAAGGTCTGTAAGCACACAGGGTTCAGCAGCCTCTCTGCAGGGATTGCTGGCATGGGGCTTGATTTAAGCACTCAGATACCAAGTCTCACTTTAGATACTGCTGTCTTTTTCTCGTGAGATATTTGGGTTCCTACATCACTTATGTTCCGCAATGTTAACCTCGGCAGTACCTAAATGCACTTAAATATCTATGATGAAGCAAAGAGATGAAACAATTTCCTGAGTCTCAGCTGGTCCTTTAACAGGTCTTTCCTTCATGAAAGCACACATGCAGCATCTACATATTGATATGGATCTTACACATATTTTTCAAATTAATTCTCTATAATGAAATGGTAAAAACCTAACATAATACAGACATTAAAGAGAAGATTTAGCTTCACTGAAAAAGAATAAAGACAAGCCAACCATCTAAAGGGGGATTAGGGTGAATAGCGAAAAGGTGCAAAACTAATTGACCTCATTATACAAATTATACTTGTCCCCAGGAAAGAAATTCTTCCTCATCAAGTTCCCATCATTTACATGGGAACTTTCATTCTACACTCATGCATTTGGAGAAGCAAAATTAGTGGTAGGTTTTTTTCCCAAAACGCACTGAAAGTAGGCAAGTGTGACCTGTGTCAGGAACATCCCATGCAACAGTCTGGATTCCTCCACTTGAGGCTGGTTCTGGCTTTTTGTTTTCTTCTGAGCACAGAGAACAGTTCTTTTACACTGACCCAAACTTCTGTCCCCGCTTCAGCTCACTCTCTATTTTCTGGAAATTTAATTTGCAATTGTATACATTCTCATTTTAAACATCTGAAGCATTGCTGCTTTCAAAAATAGCAACAAGCAAGACAGACTCATGCATTTTCTGGCATGATATCTACTTGCCTAAGTATCCATCCAATCCTCTCCTCCTCAACCAAGAAGCAAAACAGCTATCATTAGTCAAATACCAAGAGAAAAGGAGAAAGACAAGACAGAAATCTCAAATGCAGGTTGCATCTGCCCCATCACTTACAATGTCACATTTTGTTGTCCCATCTCAGGCATATATTTAGTGTGAATTTGTACCAAATTTGAAGACAATTGCACAAAAGGTAGAATTTATGGGGTTTTCCCTCCTCTTAAGCTTCATAATCCTTGAAAGAATGACTTTAATGGGACTTCTGCCTCCATAACAACAGCAGAATGGGCCCTTGTGGGACAGCAAAACAACAGCTCAGCTCGTTTCAGACCTACGATATTTTATTGAGCTGGCGAAGATTTCACATGCAAGGATAACAGAACAAAAATAGCAGTTAGCAATAGTTCAGCCCACTGGAAGTCCATGGGAGCCTTGCCACCAGCTTAAACAGAGCCAGAATCTCACTCACTACTTGTATATGAAGGAGAAAGAGATGAGGGAAAAGAATTTAAATCATCTACCAACTAGGAATGATTGCCTTTCTTTCAGTCCTTCTGGAAGGAAAAATAATTATGCTTTTTAGCTGTCAGAACAAAACGCCAGGGTAATTCATAAGGTATTACATTAACACATATAAAACAAAATGAAAAACAGCTTCAGAGTATGACCTTTCACTCCAGCAAAAGCTGGAGCAAGTGTATTGTAGACCAAATTAATACCCATTCTACTGGCAACTAAATTCAAAACAGGGAGTCAGATTCTCCTCCCTCTACAGAGACACAAGAGCTTCAGCAAGAAGAAGACATCAATTCTGAATAAGACAGATGACAGATTCAAAATGCGCATGTATAACAATATTTTTAAATACTTTAAAAAAACCAGTCAAACATATGAAAGCAAAACCCATGCTATCCCAGTGATGTCAAAAAGGGAAGAGGGGTTTTTTAAAATGTACCTTGTACCATGGCAGTATGGTCTGCAATTTTGGAATTAAGTTCAGGATTTTATTTTCAGCACCCTGGATCTTGGTCTTGTATTATCTTCAGGCAGAAAGGCTAGAAATCCAACTTGCATAAGTGCAGTTGTACACATGTAGTTTAAAAAGAGGTCTTTAACTGAGAGACATGATTTGGTAAATGGAGTGGAAATTACAATTAATAATGGTGATATGCTCTGTAAAAAAATCTAGTCAAATCCCATGATAATTAAAACAAAATTCACCAAAATCTTAAGAGCAAAATAAATTGGACTTATGCAAAAATATAATGAGGGAAAATCTTAATTCTTTACTGAATAAATGGTGCAGAAAGTATTGATGTTGTAAGTACAGTATATTGTATAATTCCATACAAACAGAGGAAGTATATTTACTATAGTGGATACAGTCTGCTATAGCTCTTCAAAAGCAGATATTTAAAGTTTACTTTCACATGGGTTTTCACTTTTTGACCTGCTCTTGACCTGGGTAATACTTGCAGACCAGTGAGTTTAAGAAGGCCTGGGATCTATTAAAAGAGTAGTAGCTTGACTTTTACTGACTAGCACGCTGATGCTTTAAAGTAAATGTTATGGTTTGTCACAGGAACCAATTTGGTTACCGTTTGTTCTTCCTGCCCCTGCCTGCTGATATTTTTTCAAGTGTTTTTCATTCTTTAAATTCTATAAAGAAATCTGCATGCTGTTATTTTAAACTTCTGTATCTTTCTTTTGAGTAGTTCATATTTAAACAGTGGGTAGTATACCCAGAGTTTAACCCAAGTGCCATTTGGTGGGACTTGAACTCCATATGCACTACCATTATCTTCCTCTTTTCTGGCCACTCAGTTATCACGGTAAGAGATCCCATTTTTAAAAGTATACATGGCTATAATTCTTCTCCCCTTAGATTAATAAGAAGAGAAGCAGTATGCTATGTATATAAGTACTTTATAGAGAGAAAATATTAGCTACGTTGCCTGTTCAAATTTGCACTTCAGTTATTATTGGTTTATTTTGTTCACACCACCGTTTCCTGTAATATTTTTCCAGCTTTATGCAATGTGTAGGATTTTGTTAGATATGTCAAAACAGTGAGAAACTTCAAAGAGTTTGGCTGGACAGAAGCCCAACCTGTCCCCTAATTTTACAAGGGACAATTTTGTTATACCTACCTTCAGTTTGCTTTAAAAAAGCTCTATTTTATGTAATATGACAAGAAAAGGTGCAAAATCTCTTTTCCCCCCTTGAAATTACAAGACTGTAAAATCTCAAGTCCATTGGGAAAGGCTACCATCCCCACTTAGCAAACTGCTTTTGTGATAAGAGAGGTACATAAGAAAACAGGAATTGATTAGCCTTCAGCAGACATTAGCAGATACTTGACATATAGGCAGAAGAGACTGAAGCACCATTTGGGTTGAGCCTTATGCTTGCCTGTAAAGCATTAGGTTCAAAGGTGTAGCAGTTGTGTAAATCCTCTAACTTGTATTTTTTCAATATCACCTTTTTATTTGCCTCAAAACAAAGAGCTTGTGTACCAGCAATGACTTATGTCCCAAAATCATATCAACTGTGTAAGTTTATGTTCACAAAACTAATCACTTCTTTTCTCCCAGCTCAATGCAGAAGGGGATGGAGCACAGCAGAGAAGCTGCCTCTCTTCCTATGGCAGGTTTATTGTCATGATTCTTCCATGAATTACGTCTGATATTACATAAAGAAGATTTTCTGTGGACTTTTCTCCAATATTGTGGAATCTGTCAAACAAAAGAAGTCTCTAGGTTTCTTAAGTTACCTGTATTGCACCTTTAAACAGCAAGAAATCCAAACTTGTAAAGGTTTGTTTGAGGCAGAGTCATGGACTAAAAGACTTTAAAAATTAAGTTACAAAAACATTAACAACTCTGAACAGGATTGATGAAAGTCTCAAGTGACATTCTGCAAGCCCTTTGGAAATTAGATGAGGTGCAAACAAACATAAAAGAATCAAGCAGCTAAGCAAAAAGATGCAAATGCTTCTTATTTCTCCTAGTCATTTCTTCTTCCTTAGGCAAGTTCTAAAACTGTCATGCTTGAAGCCAGAATTTTTAAGATTTCATCTTCATTTCTAAGGTATAATCAAAGATAGGTCCTTTGCCCCTTTTGTCAATTTGTTGTTCATAGATTAGATCTACAGAAAAACAATAAAAGAAAATTTCAAATCCCTAAAACTGTCTTTTGACATAAAATGCTTTTGGAGGTGCTACCATTGAAACAGACTTTAGTTTGAGTAGCAACAATCAAAAAGCAATTAAACCAAAGAGCTTATTTTGGTGAATAATTTAAGGGGGTTTTCCCATATCAGTTCTCTCATCTTTATTAACTACTAGCTTTAGTAGGAAGCACCACACCTTCACATAGCAGCAGCATGCAGATCCCTACTTAAGAAGTGCAACAAGACACTACCACAGTGACTGTGCAGTGAAAAACTTACTGAACCTGAGGCAGGCTAAGCAGCATTCCACTATATAAATCACCTAGTCTTGGTTTTGCTCAAGGAAAATTCTTAACACGAACGTGACTAACTGAAGTAGATACTGTGATACTTCAAAGAAATCCCACCCATCCCATTCTGTGTTTTCTGGGATGCAAGATGATGTCACTGCCTTTGGTGTCCTATTTAAGTCTGAGTAAGGAGTAAAACTACGCTACCCTCCTGCAAAGGATTTCTTGTTGCACTGAATGAGACTATTTACTTGCATGAACAAATGTTCAGATACTTCAGACAATGAAAAAATACATTAGATTTGATTGGTTACTGAAAAAAAGGCAAAAGAAGGAAAAGGAAAAAAAAAAAATCCATACCCCTTCAATGCTTCCTATTAAAGAGTAAATGATGTCTGGAATATTTACATCTTTTCTTCAGCTTTAGTTTAACACAAAAATGATTGATTCAGGTTAATGGTTTGCAAAAATCACTGGACAGAGAACAAGCATTTCTTTATGATATTTTTAATTGTTCATTCTTTTTTATTACTCTTAATACAAAAATTAAGAGGAAAATTGTTAACCAGAATTTTCAGTTTTACAAGCTGCAGAATCATTACCATTCAGCTGCCCAGTCTATAGCCAAGAGACCAACCAAACTGCTACTCTTGCAGAGTTCTGTAATCACCTAAAGAAAGGCTACCTTGAATCTGATGAAAGATGATTTATCTGAACCACTACCTTCAAGATTTTAGAAACATGATTAGTGAGGAGAGCTTATCAAGATCAGTATTGTATTAGCAATAAGATGTTTAAAAGGTATAGGCAAATCTCATTACTACAATAAGCATTAGAAACAGTGGCTTACTGATGGTTACCCCATCCCCATGTATTTGCCAGTGTAATGGGGATTGCATACTCCATAAATGGAGTTTCAGTATTGGTTTCTAGGATATACTTAGACACCAAGAGTAAAACTCAAAGCTTAAAACAATTAAAGGAGTGATTAATTTGTTAACAATAGATCAGATGGGATTTTGCGGTTGTGAGGACAAAATACTACAAAGAGAGTATTTTATTTTCAATAAATCAACACACTAATAGAAGATAGACAAAAAAGTTATAACATTTAATTAATTTAAATTATTTCATCAACAAGAGTAAGTGGGTGCTTTTCCTAATGAAATTAGAGAGTGTTGGAGACAAAAGGATAGGCTTAGCTAGTATATTTGAAAATATTAAATTAACACAAGTCACAACATTTGGCTTTGAATCCAAATTTGTATTCCAGCTTTTGAGACTTTGATGATGTTACCATCTGGGGTTTGGGTTCAAGGTACTGTAAGGCTAGAAATCAGTCATAATCTGCAGATCCAATGTAAATTGTTCTCATTCTACACCAGGGTGAGCAAGCCAATGCAAGAAAATTAACATTTTACTCAAACTTTAATCCAGATTAAAGGCAGTAGAAACTCGGAAGAGCCTAAGTACATTTCACTGCTACTTTCCATCTTGACCTGAAATTAAAAGTAAACAAAGCAAGTTTGATCCCAAAAACATTTGCAGCTAGGACTGAAAGCAGAGTTCACTTTTTTAAAACTCTTGCAATCTAACAAGAAGGCTTTTATCCCAGAACAGGCAGCTTGGCTCTGCAGAACAGAAAGCCTCTTTTCCAGATTCTGTGGAAAGCAATGAGAAATTTGTCCCTTATTTCAGAATAACCAAAATTCAGATCTAATCTCTGATGCGTGAAACATAGGCAAATTCCCTAGTATCAGGTTATAGATTGCAAGGCAGGACTGAGAACTGCCAAAGTATCAACAATGAAAAATTTTCCTTCACAAGAGTTTGGAGAAAAATTTTAAATGGCAGAAAGACTTAGCTCGCATTCTCAACAAACACAGCTGCATTATCCAAGACTTCTTCTACACAAAGACCTTCTCTTGTCTGCTCCAGAGAAGACAGAGCCTCAAAGGGCACATTACAGCAAGGTTGCCTAATAACCAGGCTGAATCCCATAAGCAACCTCGTTAAGAGAGGATGCATGGGGAGAAATGACAAGCAAGAAATTAAAGCAAAAGAACCACCCATCACCATGAAGCCAGAAAACGGGAAATTTAAAGGATTCGAAAATAAAATGGGCTTCCTGGATCAAAGAATTGTAAAAGTAACATAGAATTTTTAACCTTTGGGTAGCCAGTTCAAAATCCAGCTGGGGTCAGGAGGGATGAAAGGTTATCATCCTCTAATGATTTTCACAAACTTAATTAAAGACTCCATCAAACTTTTTGTGTCCAAGAGCATAACCCTTAGTTTCCACTGGAGACAATAGCAAAACTCATATTGACTCAGAATGGAGCCAGCCTGTATCCATAAATAGGCATCATGCCGATGACCAGAGAAAAGGTTATTTTAAAAAAAAAAAAAAAGTGAATACACTCCAGATGTAAAGAGATTTTGGATCTAGGCATGCTTTTCACAATTTTAGTTACAACTCAATGAACAGCCTTTCTGGGAAGAAGAAAAAAGAAGCAACAAGCCTAAAGGAGGTAAGGCCCAAACTATTTAATGGAAAGAATTAGGCTATCCACAAAAGGACAAGCACCACAGAGGACAAGAAGAAAAATAACTTGGCTTGTTGGGCATAAAGCTGTACTGAATCTCTAGTGGTCAGCACTTTTTCCCCCCTTCACAAAAATAGAGGTCTTGATCTGTGGTATCATAGGCTCAAGGAAAAGCACTTGTCATATAGACATGGTTTTCAATGTTAAATCACATTTCAGCTTGCAAATGTAAATCTAAGAAGGAAGTACCATGACACTATGTTGATTCAGTAAGACACACAGAGAAATCATTGAGCTTTGGGAGAAGCACAACTCTTTTGGAAAGAAATTTGTGTTCATTTACACTTTTTTGACACATATACACAAAACCTGTAATGTCTCAATCCCCATCTCATTTGGCTGACAAAGACTTTACATCTAAACTTATTATGCTGCAAAGGCCGTATTATATCATGGAATCCTGATGAACAGATTTTTTCTACCTCATAGGACCCCACTGCTTACTGCTCAGGTTTTCTCTTACTGTAAGAGGTTATTGTGAGCTAAACGTATAACAGTTGAAACCTTAAGAGGAAGTATTCAAGAGAAAACTGAGAAAGTTGGGAACCAAGACAACTCTCGAAAAATCCTATTTCAATGTATTACTATATTTTCATTTGCCATTGGATCTGCTATAAAGCCTCATCTAAGTAATGCCACAGCAAAGATAAATGGGTAAAAAAAAAATAATAGGGATAAAAACTGAAAATCTGGCTTTTAAAAAAATTTAATATTCAGCTTCCCACTCAGCACTAAAGGTCCTCCTGCACTTCATGGGAAACTACGCCACTCTTCCCCATCGGTTTCCCTGTGTTGGTGAATGACAATAGCATTCTTCAAATCTCCTGTCACTGACTCAAACTGAAGTAAAGATATTCTTAAGGGCCCACATAAGTAAGAGCTGTGACACAGATCTGTAACATTTCCTCAATAATTTTGCGTAATGCAAGCATTTTCTTGAAAACAAGCTAGAGTGTTCAAGATAAAATGGAATCCTTTGCTGGTTTATGCTCAAGATTTACCTTTTGTGGAAACCTGAACAACTTGGAATTAGCGCAAAACAGAGAGGAAAGCACATCGAAAATCATTTCCCATTGATTCAGAAACTGACCAAAAAAAAAAAAAGTATTTCTAAATTTTCATTTTGAAGTCTGAGGTTATAACATCAAAATACTGAAATTAAAACCTGAGCTTTCCATTTTAATAACCATGGTTACAGATCCGTGTGTTTAGTGATTTTCCCCTGAAATATTCTAAGAGCATGAACACATTTTTTCGTTGATAAACAACTCTTTCTTAAACAGCATACATAAATGGAAAAATATTCCACCAAAGAATTGCACCAGTCTACCCCAACCAGCTGTTCTTTCACAGAATGAAAGACCAGCTTAGTTGGTAGAAACTTTGAAAATATGAAAATGTAAACTAAAATATCTTTTTAATTATTTATTGATGTTAGAAGCTAAAGTATGTGTTGTCATTTATATGCTGAACTGTTTACAGTACTTGTCTTTTCTGAGCATCTGAAGAGCTCTTGAGAAATCAATGGCGGAACACCAGAAAACAGGACTTCATTCCCAGCATTCCTTTAAGTCTTCTGTGGCAGATAACACAGACTTATTTGTGTAAAATCTCACTAATTTTCAATAGTTTCCTGTGGAAACAACAGCTCACAGTGACATGAGATATCTGACGTGACATTTGCATCATACCATGAGCTTCAGCCACAGTAGCTGAAGGACATCTGGGTTGAATCTTCTCTAGATTTATTTCATCTGCAGAACCTATACATAGCTTGGGAGGCTGCTAGCCCCATGCAGCCCAGTAGCCAATAGTCCAACAGTCAATGAATGGAAAAACCACCAGAAATTCCTCACATAAGACCCTACCACTTCTCTATCTGAAGAATCCCTGAAGCTTCCTGCCTCCATCTCCCCTAGCCTTAAATGCAGAGAATAACAGCAACTGCTCCAAAGGCTTCAAATGCATAGAGTAGTACCAGAAAAAAAAAAAAAATAAAGCACAGTAGAGACAAAAAGCTGCATGTCTTTTCCAGTGCAGAGGACTCCTGAATGGTCATTGTGATTTGGTACCTCTTCATAGATAAGTCTCTATTCTGTTGTCTTTCTGAGCAGTTTCAGTCAGGTCATTTATCAAAGTAATTGCTTTAAAGACAGGCATTCTTAGGCAATCTGTTCCCTCTCTGTATTTCCCATTACAGTCATTGAAAGTTATGTGTGCAGATGAAAATGATAACAGACCTCTTGTACTCTCAGAATATTCCTTTTTTAAACAAACACTGAACACTCTAACAGCAAACGTGGCTGAGTCCAGTCCAGTCTGACAGTACTCTGAGTTAGAAAATACAATAGCGGTATTAGTGTCAAGCAAGTGATTCCAGTTCATTGTTTACCCAAAAAGTTTGAGAGCTGATTAAACAGTCAGCTTAAGGGATGGAAACATGTTCAGCAATAGTACCTGTGGTACTGGCCAGCTAAAGACAAATGCTGCAACCCCCACCAAATCCTGCAAACAGTCTCCACCTTCCTTCTTTCTGCTATTGAGAGATAAAAGTTAATTTGACATTAACAAGTGTGAAGAAATACTGAACATACTAAACTGCCTGAAAAAAAGTAAAATAGAAATATTCCCATGCAAGACTGCAACCAACATATATAATCTATTCAGGTGAAATACAGTCAGCATTTGGGCTTTTGGAAAGTACTCTCTGTCCTAGTCCTCAGCCAACAAGCATCATTGTGAAAGGGAGCAGACATGATAATTGCCACCAGGTCTGGAATCCGTCTGGTTTGTCCTCAGGTGTTGCAAACCATCAGTTTCTCATTGTGGACACCCTACTCCTAGACTGGACACTTGGAACCACCTGTCCCCTTGGAACTGACATTTACCCTCCTTTAGCCAAGAACAATTGCACAGCAGACAGAGCAGCCTCCTGCAGTCCCCTTGTTCCCTGCATACAGGATGCAGCAATCAGCAACTTCCAGGGGTATTACAAAAGCCCTAAGTAAAGGAACAACAAGATCTTCCCCCTCTGCTTTCCCTGCTTTTTATGGCTTGCTATTCCTTACAAAGGAGGAAGAAAACAAGTGCTGAGGTCTTTGAAGAGGATGTTGGATGATTACCTCTGCTGTAGGGCTCATTTATGGACATGTCTGAAACAAGGCAGATCTAAAATTACCTTAACATGTAAGGTGACATCAATGTCTAGCTCACAAATAAAATATAAAAAGGGACACTAGGTGTCATGATATTATGACTAGCAAGATATTCAAGCATTATATTAATAAATACCAGTAGATGAACGAACATATTCTCTTGGAAGTTAATCATTTGGCAAGATGTATACATCTATACAAAAGATTCACCTAAAGGTATAAAAGAACACGTGCTTTTTTATGTCATTCCAAAAGATCCAAGTATTTTTCCAGCAATAGGAAAATGAAGCGATGTGACGTATTTTAAAAGAAAAAAAAAATCAAAACCCAGTAATTATTCCAGTCACAAATTTCAGAAATTGGTACCACTCAAAACACTTTTGTGCTTTGCCTACATTTCATTACATTCCTGTATACTTTGTAAGACATTACCATGTGAAGATTTAGTCCTCTTTAGTATTCTAAGCTTTCAGCTGATGTCCAGTGATATCAGTAGAAGGACTTCTGCTAATTTCTGTGACCCTTGAGATAGTATGGAGATATCCAAATGTATGAACATATTGGTAAAATAAACCTTTAAGGAATTGCATACTACTAGAGGATGCAAGGAAGTGGTATAATCAGTGGTATTCTACAATTATTGTAACCAAATACCTGGAAATAAAGGATGACTGGTGAAAAAAATCATTTTGCAAAGATAAGTTCCAGAGTTTCACTAGAAATTCATAATTATTCTAAAAAGTCATCTGATTAAAAAAAAAAAAAGCAAGAAAATCAACAGTCTGATGCATTCATAGTGGTTTTTCCTATGCTGCACGCACTTGAATTCACTTAAGTTCATGTATGAACACAATTTTTTTTATTGGTGAGTCCTCTTTTCAATAACCAAATTTATATCACCTTTAAGCAGCTTGGCAAACAATCAGATCACCGTGGGCTCACTCCTCTCTCCCTGTGACTGATAAATCCCTGTGGGTGATACTTCTCAGACTCAGTCATCTTGGTATATTTATATCAGCTTTGATGATGTGATCAAGTTGCTGACAGCTTGCCTGTGTTAAACTGCAGCTCAGCTTTGAGTCTGCTGGTGTAGATTCTGTTCTGCTCCAAGCCTTCAAGAAATCTGCAGGAGCCATTGAAACACTAACAAACCTTCAGTGAGAAGTGTTATTATCACCTCATTTATACTTACTTTCTTTATCACACATATTTCAGTGTTCTTTTCTGGCAGTATCACTTAGTTCTGCACAGAAACTTCTGTCTGCCCTGCAAGGCAGCTCTCACTTTTTCTTTTTTTTTTAATGTAGCTATTGCCACAAAAAAAAACAATAAAAAATGTTCCTATAGATACATCATCAACAAAAAGAGAATCTCCATCCTTTATTGGATACAGAGAATAACACAGTAACAAAGGCCGACAAAAAGACTGAGGTACTTCATACCTTATTTACCTCAGTCTTTAATAGCAAGACCAGTTGTTCTGTGGGTACCCAGCCCCCTGAGCTGCAAGACGGTGACAGAGAGCAGAATGAAGTCCCCATATTCCAAGGGGGAAAGGTCAGTGACCTGATACACACCTTAGGCATGCTCAAGCCTATGGAGGTGGATGGGATAGTATCCACCCAAGGATGCTGAGGGAGCTGGTGGAATTTCTCACAAAATCAATTCCCACCTTTAACGGCAGTCCTGCATAATGAGGGAAAGGCTGCAGATGTTGTTTACCTGGATGTTAGTAAAACCCTTTTCACAGTTTCCCACAGCATTCTCCTGAAGAAACTTGATGATGATGGCTTGGATGAACGCACTGTTCATTGGGTAAAAAACTGGCTGGATAGCTGGGCCTAGAGAGTGGTGGTGATGGAGTTACGCCCAGCTGGCAGCCAGTCATTAGTGGGGCTTCCCAAGGCTCAGTGTTTGCCTCAACCCTGTTTAATATATTTACCAATTATCTGAATGAGCACACCCTCAGTAAGTTCACATAACTGTACAGGACACTAAATTGCACAGGTGTGTTGATCTACTGGAAGATAGGAAGGTTCTACAGAGGGATCTGGACAGGCTGGATCCATGGTCCAAGGCCAATTGAATGAGGTTCAGCAAGGGGAAGGGTTAAACAAGGGTCCTGCCCTGGATCACAACCCATGCAGCAATACAGACTTGGGACAGAGTGGCTGGAAAAATGCCTGGCAAAAAGACCTGGGGGTGCTGGTTGACAGCAGCTGGACATGAGCCAGCAGTGTGCCCAGGTGGGCAAGGAGGCCAAAGGTATCCTGGCTTCTATCAGGAATAGTGTGGTTATCATGACCAGGGCAGTGGCTGTCCCTCTGTACTCAGTGCTGGTGAGGCTGCACCTTAAGAATTAAGTTTGGTTTTGGGGCCCTCACTTCAAGAAAGACATTGAGCTGTTGCAGTGTGTCCAGAGAAGGGCAACAGAGCTGGTGAAAGCTCTGGAACACAAGTCTTATGAGGAGCATCTGAGGAAGCTGGGGTTGTTTAGCCTGGAGAAAAGGAGGCTCAAGGGTGACCTTATCACTCTCTGCAACTACTTGCAAGGAGGTTGTAGTGAGGTGAGGGTCAGTCACTCTTCAACAAGTGATAGGACAAGAAAAAACAGCCTAAAGTTGCACTAGCAGAGGTTTAGATTGGATATTAGGAAAAGTGTCTTCACAGAATATGCTGAGTTGAAAGTAATCCATAAGAATCATTAAACCTAACTCTTAGTCCTGCACAGGACCAAGAGTTATTAAGCATTGGAACAGGTTGCCCAGCAAAGTGGTGGAGTCACTATCCCTGGAGGTATTTAAAAGATGAGTAGATGTGTCACTTAGAGACATGGTTCAGTGACGGACTTGGCAGTGCTGGGTTAACAGATGGTCTCAACAACCTTAAAGATCTTTTCCTACTTAAACAATTCTATGATTCTTTTGGTCATTTTACTCCACCCATTTTATTCTCTGTGACGTGCAGATTAGCACATACCTGTAGAGCAGGATTTTCCTTGTTAGTTCCATATAAGAATTCCAGCACAATTATAAATGAGTGCTTTCAGGGGAATTTCTAACCTCACAATAGTCCTTATTAACACTTGAGATACAATTCTAAAATATATTCCTTTCAATTTTTTCACACAGGTCCAGACATGTTGCAGGGCATTCTTAAACATTTATAAGTTATTCCAAAGAGACAAAAAAAGAAAAAAGCTGAAAGCATCCCAAATGTTCCCATGCATGTTTTAGTCTACTAAAAATTCTTAAGATTCTCCCAGAAAACAGTGTTCTAGCAATGCAGGGTCATGGTCTTTGGCCTCTGCATTGCCCCAAGCATATTTACCATTATTATAAGATCTGTCATTCATTTCTTCAGATCTCTGACAGAAAAAAAAAATGTTTAGCTGTTTTATCTAGTTAGACAATATCTTGATGCAGAAACAAGCACTCCAAAGCCAGTGTGTCAACCACAGAACATCTGTGCTTTTGTGCTGGTGATTTTGTGACACTTTTAATATACAAAGAAAAACTTCTTCCAACTTTTTCAGCAAGGATGTTTTAAAACATCATAAAAATCATAAAAAATGTAGTGAATGCAACATCCTTAATGTCCCTGGTCAAAAGGGACTGTGCACGACATATAACAAGACAGGATACTCATTGTACAAACAATTATTCCATATTCCAAATTTATCAGAGAATCACAAGTTGTACAAAAAATACTGGTTTTTTGAGACAGTAACTGTTTCAGTTGTGAGTGCGCTTTCAGGCAATGATTTTTTAGTGGGTCTTCTAAACACCCCTGCAATAAAAATAACCAATACACTGATACAGTACTTGTGAAATACCAGTCATGTCCAAGGCCCGACTCTCTTTCTCCAGACATACATCAATTAGTAGGTTACTTGGCTGAAGCTCAGTTTCTCCAGTGAAACCTACAGGAACCCCAGCTATGTTTTCCAAAGTAAATTTAGTTCCTTTAGCCTCGAAGTCCACACATAATTCTTACAATTTGCATATATTCTTACAAGTATAAAGAACTCATTCAAGTCTATAAGTGAGCCTCTTAATTCAAAGCCATTGGCATTTTATTTCTCTTGGGGTTTTAGTCCTGAGACCATAAGCCTGCCAACAAGCATACAACACAAAGCTGACTTGTGAAACTGTAGGTTGTTCTCTAGATCAGTCAAAGCCAAAAGACTTTTCCTGATGTTCAGAATGAAAGAGGCAGAAACTATGGAGACACCCTTTTTGTCCCCCACTTTATCGTCACCAAGGTACCTTTACCCATACTCCAAGATCACAAAATAGGAAAATTATGAACACCTTCAGTTTTTCTAACTACCCACTGGATCTTAGCACCAATCTAATCAGAGCAACAAAATATGAAGAGATCATTGCAGGGATGGAAGATAAATTATGTTCATTTACTTCTTTACCTGGAAGTAACATCATGACCACTAGGACAGGTTGAATCAATATCTGGAAGATTGCATGTGGTGACTCCTTATCTGAAATCCAGCTACAGAACTTCCATCAGCTTCTTCCCATAGCCACCTTTAGGTGCTACAATCCCACCTCAGAGCAGCAGAAAAGACACTTGGTAACTCCGCAGCCAGCTGGCCAAAAAAACCCCGCCTCTGCCCTGCACTCACAT
Organism: Anabacerthia variegaticeps; assembly: GCA_035583185.1. Taxonomy (NCBI): domain Eukaryota; kingdom Metazoa; phylum Chordata; class Aves; order Passeriformes; family Furnariidae; genus Anabacerthia; species Anabacerthia variegaticeps. Next base: position 26,529,244 of record JAWWEW010000131.1, on the reverse strand, counting down.
GCCTCTGCTTGGCATTCAGGTATGGCAGCAGCTGGAAGATGAATAAAGGGAGGAGGTCTACAGTTTCGTTTTGTTATTGTTTGAAGGATTGAGAGGATAAGGAGACATCAGCTCTGGGATTATTGGACCCAAAGACATGGTGAGGCAAAGAAGGGGGTTATCTTAGTTCTAGCAGGGAGAATAGGTATCATATACAATTTTAAAACATGAAAGCAAGATCATCACACAAAGAAAACTTACAAATGTTAAAGGACTAAAATAGATCATGCAATCTTCATCAGAAGTCAAAATGCGAGGTCAAAATCAGGCAAAGTTAGGGAACAGCAACAAGTTTTCAACAGAAAATTCACACATATCACAGATTCGGTGAAAAAAAAAAGAGAAATAAAAAGAAGCAAAACATGAAAATTGAAAGAAATTTTAAAAGAAAAATGTTCTTCCAAACTAATCCTCTGCCATTTTCTCAATATTTGTAAATTATGTGAGTTAAACTGTGACACTTCAATGATACACAAGACTAATTTTCACCCCATACATTCTTCTTAAAAAAAATTACCCATTTCTCCTCAAAAGACTTTTTTAAATAGCTTAATTTTTGCTGATCTGATTGATCTATCACTGTAATTTTTAAAGGACATGTGTAAATTGCTGTGTGCATACTGATCCATAAATAATGGGAAAGAGGGACCCGCTCACCCCTGTGAGCAAGCAGAGTCACATTAATGCAACAGAGAGAAGGAGAACATGCCATTGGATCTCAGCTAAACTGTTACGCAACAGCTGGGATGATGCAAGATCAGGCTTGGAAGTGGGAGCCGGGCTTCCTATTCCCCATCCTGAGAGATTCAGAGCATTGCAGAGGTATCTGGTGAATCTCCAGGGATAAGGTTCAAGCCTTGTCACTACAAATCACCCTCTGCCAAGCAATTTGTGCAGCAGCTTATAACAGCAGTTAAACAAAGGAGTCATGGGGCCATCCTCTGGACTGAGGGCAAGGCAGTTGCTACTGGGGAGAGGAGACTGGGAGATAAAAGCAAAGCAAACATGCCAAAGTTAATAGGGCAGAAAAGGCTCAACCTCCCTCCGATCCTGGCTGCGTGGCAGGAAAAGACAGAGCGTAGGCTATGAATGGGTAAATACGTGAGGGCATCTGCACGAACCAGTCACGCTGACATCCATCATCTTCCTTCAGTGCTTGCCCGAACAGGTGGGGTTTTCAGCTGCTCTCTGGAGACTTCTATCCCCAGACTCTGTGCGGGAGCAACTTTCTACAGACTTAATAAAGCAAACGCAAATTGATTTACACAGGGAAAGCTATATTTATAGCTGAAATGGAAAGTATTTACCACAGGTCAGGTTGCCTTCTACTATCATGATGTAATTACCAGCAGTATTAAGCAAGAAGAAATTTTTGTCTTAAGGTCTTTAAAATAAAAACTTGGAGGCCACTAAAAATCATGGAAAATATTAAAAATGTAATGTTTTGGAGAATGCTAGCCTGTTGTTCTTGGGATATTCCCTAATCACTCAGAGTATTTTCCAAGTGCAGAATTCAGTTTCAGAGCACTTAGGACAGGTTTTCCAGACTCTGGTAACTCAGAATTAAGTTGTGACTCCAAAAAATTAAGGATGTGCCTGAGGCATTTTACTTCAATAAACAAAAATACTTAGACTTTATATGTCATTCCTGATACGTTGCCTGTTTTTTTGTTCTTTTCCTTCCATAAAAGACTGGACAGAGAAGGGTCTCATTCCTGGCAAGCAGACAGTTCTTCCAAAAAAATTTCATAGTACAGTCTATGATTCACCAGGCATACTTGGATGAGGCCGTGTGTCCACATACTTAAAATGCTATTTTGCAAAATATGTGAAGATTAAGACAACTTAACTGGACCCACAAGCCACATTAGTAAAGACCTACAGACCTTACAGACCAAGCCAAATGAATCCTTGAAAGAAAGACCCACCCAGACCTGGGTGGCTTGGTGTAGCCTGGACCATTCCCACAGTGCCAATTGCTGTACTATCAGGTACCCAGCCAGATTTAAAACATCATCAGTGCCATCTCTGACTGCAGCTCAGACATACCTGGTACCAATATAGGAAAAAAAACACCTAGAGAGACACATGACAACTCAGCAGTCACTGAGTAGACCTCCAGGAGCTGCAGAGTTCTTGGTTTCCACCAGCCCAGCAGCAAGGGTACTGTAGGCAGCACAGCAGAGAGCAAGTGAAGGCAAGGATCATCAGAGAGGTGTGATGAGTGGGAGAGGAAGGAGCTGTGTGGACTTAGAGTAAGAAGGTATCTTTTTTTGCCCCTTGAGCTTTCAGGATTTACTTGTTTGTGAAAAGCAGAAATCACTCTAAGACTGATGGAGTGAAATAAGTTTAGGAATTAAGGGAGTGATTCCACATCATGAAGAAGGTACTAATGAAATGCAGGGATTGCCAGCCTAAGCAACAGGTATACACTTTTCACTAAAGAGTGAACCGAGATGGTATGAGGTTGATAACAAAGGAGTTGCAAAGTACTCCACTAGTCTTGTTCTGAATATAAACAGCTAAAACTGGGAGGTTTGGAATCTAGGGCTTTTTCCCTCTGAAAATGGGAGACAGTGGGAAAGGTAGCCTTCCTTTTTTTGTCAGCAGGGCTTAACAAGTTCAGTTCCTGCAGACTTTATCAGCATGGTGCAGTTAAGGTTGTTAATTTTCTTCAGGAAAAGAGAAATTTCTAGGTACGTTTCTTAAAGCTTTTAAGAAACGAGTCAGGGATACAATTTCAAAGTCATTAATAAGAAATGCCAGGAATTTTGGCAGTCTTGTAGTTCTTGATCCAATAAATTAGACAACTATAATGAGCATATCTCTTTTCCATTTTTGTTTTGAAAATGTTTTAGCATTTGAGAGATGAGAAATTGTAAAAAAACAGAACAAAAATTCTAACCTTGTTCCAAGACTTTACATGAAATCTTCCACTTTTTATGTTAATACTGAATTGTTCAGATCGTTATTATAATCTTGATTTCACCATTTCGTTTCTACTTATGTGAAAAAAAATTGCAATTCATCTAAACATTACATACTTGGTTGGCTAAATGGTGATGCATATGAGATGTTGAAATAGGAGATAAAACACTTCACAGGCCTCAAGAAGAAACATTTTCCGTGAAATTTTCTCACAAAGGACAAGTTCTGGTATATTAAACACATTTTGCTTTTGCTGTTACATATTGTGCCATAAATCTGACGTGTTCTGATAAACATAGACAATAAAATAGTACTCACTTATTTAAACTATGCATTAAAAATATAATAGATACTTAAAATCATTAAAACCTGAAAGCACTACATGAATTTTTAGCCAAAGTAATGCTTTTCCTTAAGGAACAAGGGTCCACAGATGGATTATATTACATAAGTACTTTTGAGCCTCATTTTAGTTATAAACTTTTCAAAAACTTTCTCAGTAGGTCCAGCAATTCATTTGATCAATATTATTATTCCTGAACATTGCTCCAAATTCCTGTCTAAATTGCTTAATACTAAACGAGAAGCACTCTCCAAAAACCACTAGTTCACTGTATTGTTCCAGGGATGGATTTGGTACCAGTAGAGGAAATCCAGGGAATTTCTAAGGCTAGGACAACACCCTTCTCCACAAGCAGCATTATTTCAGTTATTTACCTTAGTAGCATTACTGCGATGACAGGAAAAATCTGTATTACTCATCATTAGTATTCCATGTATAACATTAATCATTTGGAAAATTTTACACTGATCCTGCAAGCACATGAAGAAAGTAATCACCTATGAGTGTTATTTTCTAAGGCTCCTTGCCCCCACCTTTGATTTCTTGTCTACAAGGTAAAGACATAGCCTTTTTTGGAGTAAGAGACTGTTATATAACATGAAAATAAGATTCATAAACTCAAAATAATCTCTGAGTGTATGTATAAAAGTCTAAAGGCCAGTCTCTGAGTACATGAGTGTGCAATTAGCATTGATTTCATCTGATGCTGTGAGACACTTTAGCCCCACAGTATCAGGACTTGTCTGCAGGTAAACTGCTGCAAAAAACAAAGTCTAGCTCTCCTTTACAAATGAAGCTATTGATTTTAAGAGAACTAATGCATCAGGCCCCAGCATGCAAAGTGTTGTTTGCAAAGATTTCAGTCAATGTTGCACTTCAGAAGGGCCTTACAGGATAAAAAGCAAGAAAGAAAAATTCCTTCACAGAACAAACAAACATGCCCAATTCTTTTTCTGCACTGAAACATAAAGTTTTTATCCTAATTTAATTAACGTGTTACCTTGGGGCAACACAGCAGTTCAGGAAAAGGTAGAAGGAAATTAAAAGGGCAACAGAGCAATCTTACTGAATATTTCTCTGAAGAAAAAACATTAAGGGACTCTGACAAAAGCTGATCCTTTAAGGAGAGATAAAAGAATTCGTTCAAGCTGGCTAAATATTTTTTTATTTCACATGGTGAATGAAAATAAGACAAAATCTGAAGACAATCATGACTGATTTTACCACATGAAGAATGGGTTACCAGCAAAGTTAAAAGTATAAATATATACAGACACTTCTATTTTTGCTCTGTAGAGACTATTTCTGGGAGAGAGGGGAAGATTATTTTCATTGGGATGCACATGAGCTCTGTTTTACTTTAGGGCCTAACTTGAGCACTTTGCATCGTATCTCATGACACAGCACTGCCAAGCCCGTGTTGCTTGTTTCCTGCTGTAGAAGCCCCAGTGCCAACACTTCACAGCACCCTTGTTTCTGGGCAGTCTCACACTGAGACCAGGACTTTGAATCCCCAGATGTGGAAGTGTCCTGACCCAGGGATTAGCTTGGGGCCACCATGAAGACATGAAGTATAGATATGGACAACTTCTCAGAGCCCATCGGTAGCATTAATCTGTTTGTCTGCCTATTTATTCTCACTTGGGTTGGCCAACAAAACAAAAGCAAACATGGAACCACCATTGTTACTCATCCAGCACCCACTGCTACTACTCTGTTCCCACGTCACCTAAAACTAGGATATTTGGCTTAACTAGCAACAAGAGCTATAATGAAAAGCAGATGTAGACGCTGCCACCTTTTGGTGATAGCCAATTGGGTTATTATACATGCCCCAAACTTACTGATGTTGCAACTGTATCCATCCCAAAGTGATTTTGTCACTAGCTCCACCACCAGCACAGGAGGCAGCAGAGTTTGTCTTCTATGAACAGCTTTAAAAACAGATATTTTAAAATTAGTTTTTCTAAAGTCATCTTACTGTGTCAAGATGCTACTGCAGTGCCTTAGATTTCTTCCTGACAAGCAAAGAGAATGGCTACAGCACAAGTCCACCCCAACAGTTTGTGTCAAGCCTTGGCATGAAGGGAAATTAAATTCTTTACTCCTTAGACCTCTGCTCCTCAATAGCAACGTCTAAGAAAAAACTTGATTTTTTTTTTTTTTTCCTCCTAGAAGTTTGCCCAAGGTATCCCAAGAAGAAAGGGCAGAGATACCTCTGTAGCAGAAAGCTGTTGGGGAGGAGCATTTCCACCTAAGTGAACAGGAAGGATTCCACCATCTATACCAATCCCAGGGATGAGGGTCAGGAGGGCAGCAGAGCTTCCCTTTCAACATGCAGAGCCTGGCCAGTGGGAGGTTCAGAGCAAACCCCTGCTAGGGTGCCAGCATTCCTACTCAGGACCCCCAGTACCCTGACATTTAAAAAGCAAGTGCTCCACCAGGCACCTTGCTCCTGCTTTTTGCACCTGGGACATTGACCTGGACTGGAGGAATATCAGTGCCTGAGCCACCACAGGCCTCATGCAGCAGCTTCTGAGCAGCACTGGAGCTCAGCACTCAGAAGGCTGACAGAGAAAGGGAGAAGGGACGGAAAGGGGGAAGGTGGCACGCTGGCACTTGCTACTGGCAACATGCTAGGTAAGAGGTTATTCATTTTCCTGAGGGGTATCCAGTGTCCTGCTGTCAACAGAACGCAACAAAAAGGAGCATGCTGCTCCATTCCAGGGCACCAGCAAAGTGCCCTCTGTCACACATACCCTCAAGGTCCCCACAGGTAATTCAACCTTTGTGAGCATGTCCCTAGATCAGGGATCGCCCTGTTCTCCTCACTGCCTGACCTGGGGGCGGCTGGGGTGCACTGCTCCTCCTTCCCTGGGATTTCCCTGCCTGAACACCAGCAGATGCAGTGCTGGGTGGGTCAAGAGGAGCTGTCATTCAGCCACCACAGCCAGGTAAACAAAAAAAATCAAACTCCCAGAGTTTCACTAAAAGCTAAAATTGATTTGAAAAATTAAATAAAGTAGGTCATGCTCTGCAGGCAAACAAAAAAAAACACCCCAAACAAACAACAACAACGGCTTTCTGAAAGCATCTTGCTTGTACACAGCATTTATTTACCTTTTCTTTTTTTCACTTATATAGGCACAACAGGAAGAACCCAAAATAAACCCACATTTACTGAAGAAGGAAATAACCTGAATAACAGAGAAACATGCAAATAGAGGGTCTCCCAGCTGGGTTACCAGGCTATTAGCACAATACCTCTAGCTGTCACAACACATCACCCTTTGCTCCCTGATTGTTAATACTTTGTCTCAGTTTCAGAGCTCTCTTTGCTAATAAACAGCCCTGTCCCAAGGCTTTGAACTTAGTTGTTACATTTGTAAGTGGTGATAGACTTTGTCACCACTACCCTGACTATCCAGCAGCAACCTTGTTGAACATTAAACTGTATTAGTGCAAGCACTCAGAAAGTTCAGAAATAAAGGAACAGTTAAGGATTTTTGTATTTTGATCTCTGCACACCATAAGGATGTTGACTGATTAGTACTACAAGATGTAAACTTATGGAGTACTGAGATCCAGTTTTCTTTTGAAGACGTACAGTCATTTTTTGTCTGACTGGGTGATAAGAAATACAAAAGTTCCCACAGATCAATCCAAATGTGGCTCATGGGCAAATAAACAAAACTGATACCATTTAGTGAGGGTTTACACTTATTAAAGTCAGTTCTCTCACAATACAACTACTTCTCTTTCAAGAGATTTATGTTTGGGCTACAGCTACAGGTTTTCATTAGTTTTAAGTGAAAAACTGATTTATTTGGACAACAGAGTTTAAATTCAACTTTGAAAAATAAGTGTTTGAGGCTTTACACTTAGCCATGTAAAATTGTACTTTTTTTAAGACTTCTGATTTCTTTATGATCCTGGTGAATTAATTATATTGAAAGGACATCCAGTGCTAGTGCTAAGTTTAAAATAAAGTGAAGACTGCCATTTGTAAACATACATTTAGGAGCTAACATTCCTAGGTATAATAAGTAAGTTGTGCTGCTCTCAAACAATGAAATATATTTAGATGTGTGCTGTGTTAAAATATTAGAGGTGTCTCTTGACTTTCTGAGTCTAATGCCATGCACAGATTTTTTTTGTTTTATAGGTTATTATGCATTAGCATCCATGACATGTTATCACACAGGAGTGCATGCACCTTTCCAAGCCATGTTCCTCTGAACAGTGCTCATTTGCCATATATTAAAGAAAACTAGGTGGTGCAGGGATCTGAGCAGTAAAAGTCTCCATCTTCCTTCAGTCTCTATCCATGATTTTTCCACCTTTCACACTTTCAGATCCTGTACAGGACAGTTTAAAGTTCCCCAAGAATGAGTGCCATACCAAAGAACTGGGCATCTGTGTACCATCTGGAAATATGGCTGTGGCAAAAGTGAGCAGCAACTCCCTGCAAGCTGTTTTAGCACAGGGATTACAGTCATTATTTAACTCATATGAAAAGGTGCTTCTAGTGCTTTCTAAGAAAAGCAAACAAAACAAAAAATCAAACAAAACAAAATTCCAAACCTCCTCTTTTTCTAACCACCAACAGCAACTGAAACCAGAGCAATAGAAACCAGACAAGCAGTGCCTTCATGACATGCCACCATCAGATGAAAAGATACAAGAGATTGGAGAACTGCATGAGGCAGCTATACCACCCACTGGGCAAGGAAGAGCACGGAGCTCCTCTCTGTCAGCAGCAGGTGCCAATCTAACCTGCTAACACCAGCCCAGTTATACTTAGATATTGGTTCATGACATTCATCTGGTACAAATACAGCTGAACTTTGCTTCCACTCTGGTCTTTTCTTCCCCCCTTGACCGTATCTTACCTGCCCATCCGTACTGGCATACTAGATCCCACAGACACCATAGCCACCTCTTGCACTGCACCTCTTTTTCCAAAAATGGTCTGAATCCTGCCAATTATAAAGGTTTACACACGAGGCTGATAAGCTGACTTTTGAAGTTGCAGCAACTCGGGGTCCCTCCCCAGTGAATTAACTGTCCAGTTCCATCATGTGCTGCTATAACTTGTTTCACCAGTGTTTTGGTTTCCATTAACAAATTTTTGCTGGAGACTCAACACTGGCAAAGATTCACTGCTAGTAGCAGTGAAATTAATTTTAAAATATGAAGTGATTTTAAGTTTAATTACATCGTGTACACATAGCACTCAGTCACTCACACCACTGCCACACTATTACTACTGAAAATCTGACCACATAAGTGAATGCCCTCAAGAAGCTGAAGAAGTCCAGATTTTCAGTTTTGTGGTCTGTCTCCTTTCTGACAGAAAAGATACCTTTCTGCTCCTCTGGGCAGGTAGGAAGACCCTGTGAAGTTCACACCCCAGGTTCTTCCAGGAATGGCCTCCCTTGTGTGGGAAAGAGTATTGGTAGCTGTTCTTCGAAGTCTTTGCTGTATTTCTGCTGCATCAAATCCCCTGATGATGAGATATGTTGCTCATAAGGTTACTGATATTGAAGGTTTACCCTTGCCAGGCTTACTGCTTTTGCAAGAAGGTTTTTCCAGGTATGGTTCCAGCTGCAGTAAGCTGATTCACAGACACTGACCAATATCCTCTCAAAAACTGAGTACTATAACATCATGTTAACTCAACCTTTTGTGTAATTTTTCCCTTAGTAAATACTGACCTGAATTTAAACATACTGCATTTGAGCATAAAAAAAGTTACAACTCATAAAAGAATATCTGACTTTATAAACCTACTCAAAGCCTTTTACTGAAGAGGGAATTCTTGGTTTCTGTGAAATTGATAGATTTAATGAATATATTCCTGTTATAATATATCTCATTTTTCTCTCTCATAAATACTTGTCAGGTTTATGATTTTTCACTCATGGGCCAGGAATTGTGTTGCACAAGCTCAGATTGTGGGTGTTCATACCAAGTTTAATTTCATTCACAAGTAGAGTTGACAAAAGATCACAGTCACTAAGCCCTGGAATTACCCTAGATATTGCCCTCTGTGCTCTGCAAATGAAATCCTACAGAAGACCCTTTGGAAAAGAAGAACATGATGGTTAACACTCAGAAATCCATTTTGCACAGGGCAGTGTCAGTACACAGAGCAGCACTGAATGACAGGCAGATCTGCCAGTTCCTGGATGAGGAAAGTCAGATGCTCAGCATTACAGTCTTGCTGTCTGTTCATCTCAGGCCATTCCTTTCCTGCTTTCTCTTGTTCCTCTCTCATGCCCTTGATTAACTACCAGGTCAGATAAGAAATTAAGAACAGTGAAATCAGAACCAGACCGCACCTGTCCCCGGCACAGCCAGAACAGAACTGAAATAAAGCACTTACGAAACTGCTGTGATCATAACCTTCAAAACCCCAAACTTCTCCAGCTGTCTGCTCTCGCGGACCAGGGCACTGCAGTGGAGAGCTGGGCATGAGGGCAGGCCCAGCTAGCTATTTCTAATGAAATGTTGTCACTTTGGGAAAGGCTAAAGCAGTCCACAGAGGGAAGACCTGTTTTTAGCAACAAAGCTTCTGAAAATAGACATGACACTACTATTTAGTTCATCAGGTTACGACTCTAATAGAGGGATCATCTTACTGCTATTTAATTTGATGCTGTAAGGGGAAAAGATAACTGCTGTTATGAACACAGGACTACTTATCTACAGCAGCAATTGTCATGGCAAATATTTATTATGGTGGAACATGTTATTCTTGTAAGTTATGGAGAATACTTCAGTCTAAGGATTCAACTACATGGGATGCATTGCAGGTCCTGGTCCTCAATGCAAAGTAAGCATAGTTATGCATGTATATGTTACATATATGTATAAGTTACATATATATATAAACTCACCCAGTTCTATACACTCAACACTATAATCATCCTTTTATTAGCAGTGCATTTCAGGAACAGCCTGGTTTATCTGCTGAGTGTAGGTAACTCTGAACCTTACAAGATGATTAACCAAAGAGATCCTGATGTCAGAAGAAGCATCATTGCTGCTTCAGGTAAAACATATTCAGATCATGACAGTCCTTAAACCCAAAGAGGTGCAGAAGAATATCAGTCTGTCTGCAACCCAAGGCAAGAAATCAGGCTCCCAACCCCATCCTCCAACTCTGTAACAGAGGTAGAAGAGGAGAGGGTGAACCATACTGCACAAGCAAGAAAGCAAATACTCCACCCTTGACCTTGCTCATGTACCTTAGTAAGGAGCCCATCTGCCCTCCAAATCAGACTATGCAAATCACTCTGACCAATTCTGTTAATCTATATCTCTACTTAGAAATGAAAGAGGGCAAATTCTGAAAGTATGGGTCAAAACCAGGAGCACCTGAAAGATGCCTACTGATCCACCACATCCAGAAAGCTGGAAACACAAATGCAATTCCAGGAAGTGGAAGGAGCACTTGCATAACTTTGTGTTAATACATAGAGCTGGAAACAGTATTTTCCTATTTCATAGAATATGATGAGTTGGAAAGAATCCATCAGGATCATTGAGTTCAACTCATGAAATACAGACATACCCACCTGAGAACAATATCAGAGATATTTATTTGCAATACTTTTGTTGATGAAATTTGTTTCATAAGAGATGGTTTTTAAACAAATCAGCAAGATTATGAAAAATAAAACTAAGCCAAACTCAGGAGAAAAAGTTACAAAGAAAGATTTTGCATAGCAACAAAATTTCAGTCTTTTGATTCGCGGTCTGAGTATCAGTCCCAACCTTTTCCACCTAATGAACCCCTCTCCATCTTTAGATCTGGCTTGTTCTTGTCATTCTTGCCCCAGTAGATGAAGTATGTTAAGGTGCCCTTTTCATTCACTGGAATTGTCCTAAAATGGAAACCAATTACTTCAAAAAGTTCAAAGAAGTATCTCATACTGCTTTCAGCACTGGGCTTTTGTAGTACAGACAAAAGCGTTATGTATTGTATAAAAGAATTATCCCAATGCAAATTACATTGCATAACAACACATTGTAGTTAGGCATGGCTGGAATTTCCCTGGTGGTGACCAAATGAGTGGTAAAATACATGGAAAATAAAAAGTGAAGCTCAAAAATACAAACATTGTTGATACAGAAGTACATCTTTGAAAATGCTTACAAATAGAATTCCCTTCTGAAAAAAATCTTCCTGTAGTTACCTCTATTCTAGGTGCCATAAATTAACATTCCTTTTGTGAGGGTGGATACTCCTATGTTATTCAATTCTGAATGTTGTCTTCAATATTCATTACAGGTTCATTCAAACCTCACCTCATTCAACACTTGAGATGATTTGATGTTGATCATAATTTACTTCTTCTGCATAGGATCTAAGAGTCTGATGAATCATACTGATTTACCACTCACTGGTGTGGTATCAAAACTGGTCTCTCTGTAAGCATGTAAATTCAGAGTGCTTGAGAAAAAATATCTTTGATTAACAGTTGATGCACAAAAGAAGAACAGCCAACATATTGCTTTTTATAGGACACACAAGCTGCATTATGCAAGTGTTTTGCATTACAGCAGCATGTTCAGGAAAAACAATGGCTGAAACATCTCCACACCAAGATCCCACTGTTTTAACTACAGGTCTACAGCTCTTTCAGTGGGCTCAAGGCTGCTAAATTAGATCTCCAGCTCTACTCAGTGCAAGCAGAGAACATCATCTCAGAATGAAAAAGTAAAAAAGGCCCACCTGCTTAGCATCACAAAATTGTGAATGAAGTAACAAACACAGCAGGGGATATCCTGGGCTGAGGCGCCTTTTATCATGGCAGTTCAGAATCCAAAGAACAAAATGTTTTTCTGCAGTATAACTACATTGTTTTTGTTTGTTTGTTTGGGGTTTTCTTGGGAAAAAAAAAAAGGCAGGAATCAAACCATTTTTTTGAAAGGAGGCTCTGCAAAACAAGGTAGCAGCAACCCCTTTTGTTAAACCTTCATGAGTCAAGCATTACTATAGAAACAAGCCCATTAAAAAAAAAAAAAAAAAACAAACCAGAAAAGAGAATGTCTTCCATACAGATTTCCCAAATTCACATTCCCCTTGCATGTCCAAATATGCCGCTTCATGATTAAGTGAAGTTACAAAATACTTCTCCTAGCTGAAGAAAAATACTGACAGATGTGCAACTAATGCTACACTTCAAAGCAAGAACATAATGTAAACTTGTGTGTTCTGAAAGAAAAAAAAATAATAAAAGTGACATTTCATTAGGTAGCAGTCTGGTTTTGGTTTGTCCGGTTTACAACCATAATGTAACCCCTTTGCTTATTAAGTTGTCAGAGGAACACAGATTACCACATAGATTAACAAGGAAAACATATACTACCTTTCTAAAGGAATTGCCCATTTCAATTAATCACTGAAGTGTGAATGAAATCATAGGGCATCTGCAAAGTATTTTCACATACTCTCTTTTGGCTTCAATCACAGTTACATGTATTAACATACACGTTTAAAGATCACCACCGATTTGACTCTTCTGCTAAGTAAAAAGTACTAAATGACGTGTTATAATGCAAATAAGACACAAAGTTCTTTCTGAGTTTCCACAAAGAACGACAGGGAGTCATCAATGAAACAAGTGGAAATAGCTGCATAGGTATGAAAGAGTAGAACAGAACTGCATTTAGATCTGGCTCAGGTATTTAATGCTGCTACTCAAAGCTTTTTAGTGGAAATTAAGAGAAAAGATGTATGTACAGGTAGTTCCACAGCACATCGTTTCCTCCTGCTTGTAGGCAGTAGTTATGGTACTCTATTTATACAGATCCATCATTAGCCTAGACCGTATATAATTCCACTGTATTAATATACATTACACTGTTAAACTTGTATCAGAAAGCTATTCTTAAGGAGAAAGCAGGGCATTGTAATGCCTCAACTCTGATGCAAAAACCTAGTTCAGCATCAAGCAAGTGACTGCATCTCAGACCGAAATCAGGATAGCATGTCACTAATCCACTGTGATTTGTTATTCTCTAGGGTTGTAAGGCACTCTATAAGCAAGAAGCATTTTAAACAAATTTGTGGCTACTTAGGACTTCACAAACAGATTCTTGAAACCTCCTATTGCAACATATGTTCCTGGCACCTCAAATATAGACAACATCCAGCTGTTAACTGAATAAACCTCAGCCACAGAGCTGAGTCCTTCATATCCCACCCAGCAGAGGACAGGGTACATGCAAGCATTACAGCTGGCAGGGATGCTAAAGCAGACTGCTCACCACCACCCTCTGGGAAAAGACCTGAAAGAAGAACCTACAGAACAAAGCATCTTACAATTTGTGTTTCTTTTTAGTCCAGGGCAAAAATAAAGTGAAGAGTGAGAGAGACATATTAGGTACACTTTTCATATTAAAAGGAGCACTCTGCACCTAAGACTATCGACTCCAGATTAGGCTTTTTGAGCCACATGTGAGGATACTTTGAGAAAAAACCTTCTAGCATAACAATTTTTTATTTCACACTGACATTTCAGTGAGAACAGTGGCAGAAAGGTTAATGGATGCACATAAGACTGTATTTTAAGTTTTGACTTTGGACAATAGAAGCAAAACCCACATAACTCAGATTTCAAGACACTGTACACTAGGAGATCAATCATTATTTCAATGTTCATCAGTGGTGGGATAGTATCACTTAAAAAAAATAAGCTATGCATTCAGTAGCCTTAATACTCTGATGCTGGTCTTCAGGTTAGAAATATATTGCAGATTTTCTGCCATTTTAAAATGAACAATAGATTTAAAAACGGAAGACTACATAATTGTTTACGGGTAATGCACAACTGCATTTGGAAAAGTGAATTCCATTTTACAAGACAATAGCATAGGGCAACACCTGCAAAGGGGCTCAGTTTGAGTAAGGTCATTCAGACTAATTAATGTAATCATTCAGCCCAAACCTGAGTAAAATACAGACCAAAATTAAAATAAAGACCAATAAATTTTAACATGTGACCAGCTTTTTGTACCATGTGATTTACCAGCCTTGGACTACTTCTACAGGACAGCACCTAACATATGCTTGAAACTTCATAGGACTGTGGCTAAAACCAGCTCTTTAGTAGCTTCTTCTCTTGCTTCACCAGACATATGCTATGACCATAAAATTTACATGAAACAAAGTATTTCTTATTACTCTAGTTGCGTACTGAACTGCTTGTTTCTCTGAATCTGTCAAGTGATTTTTTAAACATCTCCATAACTTGAGTGCCAATACTGTTAACCATGAGATCTGTTTTGAATTTGAAATGAGGGGGGAGGGGAACGAGACAGGAGGGAGAGATAAATCCTATATTTTTCTTTTTATTTTATGAATTTTATTACTTCAGTCAAAAAATGTGACTGTAGCAATAAAATGTTACTGTTGCTCAGTGTAATGGTATGTGTTTGAAATACAACCCATTTGCTCTTCATTCACTTCATCAGAGTTTTGGCAACTGCTAAAGGCTTCAAGTATGTGTGTAGAATATTCCTTATGCTATCATATCCATACTATTTCTCCACTTACCATTTCTTACTGAGCTATTTTTAACAGTTGCCCACTTATCAGTTTTCTATTTATGGCTATGTGCTTTCCTCTGTCTAAAAACATTTAATGAGATTTGTTTATGAAACCCGTTTGCAATGCTTTGAATGCTGGCAGCAGCTACAAGAGGGAGATCAGAGAGCATAGGTGCAGCTCTTCTTCCAAATCCCTATCCTGACTACAGACTGGTGGTCACTGCCAACTCAAATGAAATACGGTCAACTATGCAATCCCAGCAATTATACAGATGACAGGATACAGCTTGAGTTTATACCATGACATTGCTCCATTGACCCTCTCTCTCTGACGTTAGGGACGCCACCTCCAGGAATCACGGAAAGCAACAGGAACGCTGGGGAAGTAATAAACTACAAGTTCAGTTGGGTGTTTGAGGAGCTCCAAAAGGCAACGAGGCAAGCTGATACTTAGCTACCTTGTTTATCCCTTATTCTGGCTCCCTCATATTTATCTAGCTGTTCATGGACACCTAAAAGCTCTAAAAGCTGTTTTCTTTGGCTCTGAACTACAGTCTATAAAATACTGCTCAGTAAGGGGATCATGTTTGTGGCCTTTAATACCTAGCCAGGTGCTCTTCAGAGTTGGCAGCAGTGCCTTTACTGATAACGCTGACTGAATTTTATGTCTTTTCCTTTACTATTACAATGCAGACTGCTGTTCAGCCTTTGCTCCCTCTAAATCACACATGAATTTGGCTAGTGGTAAAAGTAAATCAAAGACTATTTCCCCCAAGCAGTATGCCATACCTGCTAAAAGAAAATGAAAAAAAAAAAAAAGAAAAAAGAAAAAAAAAAATGAGGGGGTACAGACATTCCCATGTAATTAAAATAAGTTTGGGTTTTCTTTCCTAACTTCTTAGATACCTAAAGGGCATGAGTTACATTTTGCCAAAGCATAAAAAACCTCCATTTCTAAAACCAGCAGAACAAGATCAGTGTAGGAAACACTGCAGAGTTGTCCTCCAAGAATACATTTTGATGCAACAATCAATATTGCATTACAATCTTTCTGGCACATTTTGATTCCTAGTGCACCATTGCTATAAAGGACTAACTGCTGTTTTTGATATATTTTCCTTAGAAGGTAAGACCAAGACACAGCAATATGTCCCAAAGTAGACCACCTCAGAACAAAAGAGGATGAATCTCTGCCATAAAATTCTGAAAATTTTTTTTCTGGCTGATTTCACTGATTTTTTTTTTATGTTAAATTTCCTGCCTACTGACAAAATTCAGTGACAGCCACAGCTTCCTTCCCTCCCTCCCCACTTCCATCTTAGAAAACTGCACATTTCAATTAGATTGAGTTACGGTGAATGAGTTACCAAAATTTTCTTATATACTTCTAATTTCCCCTACTGCTTCATACGAACAGCTCAGTGGATATCTATAATATGTGACAGCTGTCAAGAAGGGCCATGTTCCTGGAATGTGGCACAGAATGCCATCCACAGCACAAGGATCATCTCTTCACATAGCCAGCAAGGGTACACAGACCTTGGCTCAGTTCAGACATGAGAGCTGACACAACAGGTTATCTATTCACCAGAGTCACCCAGGAAAACTTGCATACTCTGACAAGGTCTCAGGAGGTCACTCATCCCACTTCAGAGTAGCATAATAGGACATTAGTGCCTAGGAGGAACTGTAAAGGCATTTTCAATAATTTCCAACTTAGAAGAAAGTATTAGATAGGTTCTTCCAAAAACTGCCTGGCTTTTCTGCAAAATTTGGCATAAAGTAAATTATGAGCAACTGAATTATAGACAAAAAGCAAATAAATTCACAAGGGTGGTGCCTAAGGCCAAATGGAGAAAAAACTAAGTTCTGCTGTTGCTCTTCCATTTCTCTTACAGCACATCATTAACATGCAGTTTTTATTCCCCTGAACAACATCACCTCATTTCAAGAAACTAGTACAGCATTCAGAAGGCACCTTTCGTGGCACTGAGTAAAATCTCCTGTGTGGCACATTTACATAAATGACAGCTTATGTTCAAGAAACAATGACAAACCTCACAGGAAATGTAAAAATAACTGATTTTCAAAAAATGTTCACTGTATTTCTTTTCCATAAAATAATCTGTTCCGCAAACAGTGTGGAACTGGGGGAAAAAAAAAAATAAAAAGTGGTTTATAACTAATCCTTAAATTTACAGATCATCTCCTTCATAGTTAAGGATTTTTCTCTAGAACATGGTTCACTAAAACCAGTATTTTGGAAAAAGAACTCTTTTCATGGCAAGACCAAAATGCTATGCATGTTTGTAGCTATGCATGTTTGTAGCTATACAGGCGTAGACAAAAATGGCAAAATAGGTAATTTCTATGACACATATACATGAGCACTATCCCTTGTTGACCTTGGCAATATTTCAAAGGGAAGCTTTCAAGGATTAACTGTTCAATCAATCAGATTTTATGACATACGCCAACTGGCTTAACAAATGCACTTGCAATCAAATTGCAGGAATAACAACAAAAAAGATTTAATCTATTGTTAGCTTTTACACCGGAAACCACAGAAAAAAAACCTTGCGCAGTTTGGGAGGAACAACCTCCACACTTTAGAAACTTCTCACCTGCCTCAGCCTGTAGCAAGGGTAGACTGTGAACAGCTCTTGCATAGGGGTTTGGAAGTATCTTCATATAGGACAGTGCCTTTCTGTGCCCCACTGTCAGCACACTCAACTTATGAGAACTGACTCTTTTTCAGTCAGAGAAGAAAATCCTTCCCAAGTGCATATCTATGCCCACTGTTCCCTTCAAGACACAAGATAAGGCTACATTACATGCAAAAATTGGAGACAGACAGAAGTTACAACCTGAAAGAAACCTTGCATGCAGAACAGGGTCTATCTTATTCCTAGAATAATAAAATTGCATCCGTGAGCCCTAATCAGGGCTGCGTGTCCCTGGAGGTTGTTGCTGTATGCACAATCACGCTATAAAAAGACAGTACTGCCCCTAAAAAGCTTAAAACTGAAAGACAGCAGCAAACAGGTACAGATAAGCAACAATGCCCACCAAATCAGTTCACAAATAATGACGGTTATGAGACAGATGGAAATGCAAGATGAAGGACATGATCTCTAACTAGCTTTTCTTTTAGCAAGCAACAATTTTAGCAGGAGAAGAGGAAGAAATCAACTACAAATTCTGCTCTACAATGTTTTCTCAGTAAGAACAGAGCCTGTCATGACTCAAAAAGGTGTGCTTTATTTCACATATATAAGCAATGCAATTGATTCCAGGTGATGTTAGCTTACTTCAGATTAAGCAAATGTCTAAGTGCTTTGTTGAGTGAAAGCCAAACTCCATATATTTCATTGCAAAATGTTTGAGTGGATCAAAACAATGATAGTCTGCTCATGCTCAGAGAATCCCACAGAAAGTTTCACTAAACCCAGTTATCCAGTGATAACAGCTATTCAATATAGCACTTCAGCTATTTCTAATGCTCCTCTATTCTATAAAAATAAAAGCATCTAACAGAGAGACAGACTGATTGCTTATTTAAGAGTTGGAGGGGGCGGGGGAAAGGTATGGATGCTCTGGCCCCAGACTCTTCTCCCTCTCTTAGCCTTCTAGGTCATAGGCCAGATCAGAGTATGAGCCTGGAAAAGTCTTCCTACCATTTTAGTTGAGTCATACCAGGATATGGAGCTATTCTATCATATATAAAAAAATACATCAAATACCCTTGTAATTGATACTATTAACATATGCAAATTATCCAATTTTCTTTTTTCTTTAAAATAGTAGTCTTCATTCTATCAATTTATATCAAATATCTTGATTAAAATAGATTGGCCAAGCTTGATATCTTTTTTTTTATTTGCTTCCTTTTATTATAGCTGCAATTGTAGTCAGCACAGCCAAGAATCTGGGTAGAAAACTGACATGAGCAGCAAATGATCATTCACAGCCCATATAACTTGTTCTGAATTATGGCTGTGAAGTCACCTTGGACTGCAAAATGACAGGTTTAGTTTAAGAGCTTTCCCCACATATTCATTAAAAAAAAAAAAAAAAAGTCTTGAAGATCCTCCTACAGCCATAGTTTGACTACAGTTTTCTGTGGGGTTTTCCAGAGGTCTGAGTAGAGAAAGACAGGGACCCTTGAACAAGGCAGCACTCTTTTCTCTGTAGCATTGAGGAGGAGAATATTAGACACAGTCAAGCAATGGGAACCAAAAGAAACCTTTTCACTGTGTTACCTGTATATTTTTATTTTTACTGTTCACATATTCACATTAAAGTAATTGTAAGCCCAAGAGATGTTGAAGTTCATATGATTATACTATGCAAGGAATTCTTTAGATGAAGATTTAATTCATAAGCTTGTGTCATTAGTACATGGAAGAACCATAGAATAAATCAGGCTGAAAAAGGAGGCAAACTTCAGACTTGGCTAGCAAGATAGAATTCATGAAAAGTGAAAGGAAATTCAAATGTGCAGTGATGCTACAAACCCTTTGATATCCAGGATAAATGAGAAACTTACCTCTTTCTCAAAGAGGTAAATTAATAAACTAACACTCCATCTTTCTTATTATTAGAGGAACTTTCTATTCATGCTTTACCAGATGTTGCATGGATAAGCAGCAGAAATGTAGCCTTTGCTCCGAGCTGCTTACTGTTTGGACTTAGGTAAAATTTAGGTGAAGTCATTGAAAAACTCTGAAGCAGACTGACTTTCTTTTTTGAGAGAGAGTGGTTAAAAGAGCCAGAAACAAAGGTCACATATACATGTACTCACATAAACATACATATGTGAGGAATAAAGCACTTTTCCTCACTTCAATGTATCTTCCAGTAAAAATAGTATCTTATTGTTGAGTGATTTGATCAGAGTTGTTCTGCATAACTGGATTTTAAGAAGTTAATGGGATAAGTTCACTCCTCTTGTAATTCTGCTTACTTCCCAATCTCTACAGTCCAGACACTTGGAAACAGGAGAAGAAGAAAAAAGAGGAGAGAGAAATCAGGACCGGCAAAAAAACCTCTAGATCGGACTGATAAACCTGCAGACTGGTGTGCATACTCCATCACGGTCTTTAAGAAGTGAAACAACCATGCTGCACTTCCAAAAATAATATTCAGAAAATAAGACCCAAGATAACAACCCAATTTTACAAAAGTCCTAATAGTTTAGTCAAAAATGAAAATTGCTGCCTTGTCTTCTCACTGTGCTTTTCTTGTCACCTTACCAGGTCTAAAGCCTTTCTTACTAGAGAGTAAGTATTTTAAAATTCTCTCCATTATTTAAGACAAAACCATATTTCTTGATAAGGGAGAGTAGCAATCCTCAGATATTCTCTAGTACAAAGAACACTGCAGTGGTACAGGCTGTAGCTCAGCTCAGAAATTTGCTCACTAGGGTCAGTAATCCATTTCTCTAGGAACATGCAGACACCTTTTTCTGTGGCCTTCCTTTGGTTTCCCTTGTACATGCTCTTACACAAAGAGCCAGTTCCTGCTTCACCTCCACTACCAAAGATCAAGTGTTGCAAAGATAATCATTTTGATCAATCATCATTAGATTTTTCCACATATGCATGAAGAAAAGGAAGCATAAAAACATGAAGGCTAATTAACATGCTGTGAGTGAAGAAGGAATAAAATTTACTTCCTGACTCCAGGCTTTTTTGAAGCTTCCGTCTATGATGGTTTTTACCCTGAAGCTATTTTGGAAAGAGAGTAAACTGAACAGTATTACAAGCATAGCAGTTCAAAAAAGGAGGAAGAAGGCTTGTACCTAAGTCGGCAATCCATCCAGAGCTTGCACTAAAGCCTAAGAGGTCTGTCTCGGGAGGCCTGTGGTTTTAAGGAAAAGCTAAAATACCCACTTGCAAAGTGTATCTGATACAGCTCTTCTGAGATTCCTGTGCGCAGTGATAGCTAACCATTGCTCAATTTACTCCAGTGGAAGAGTAGGAGGTCTGAAGACAGGTCTGAAGACTTGACAGAGCAGGTGAAAGGCATAGATGACAAAAAAATATCCTATGATAGAACCTTGCTTAACTCACTTTGTTACCAAAAAGAAAACAAACCCTTATGAATCACATTTTAAGCACATTAAAATGACAAGGTTGCACAGTCAAGCACTCAAAGATGCAGAAAAAAAAACATTGTTAAGATTTAATGTTCAAATTAAATTAGTCTCATAAGACATAGGCATTACAAAACTTATCTCTACTCTTAGGTGCAATCTTTCATTACTTTATCATTTTCGCCTCCTCTCTCCTCCCCCCAAGTTAGACCAAATGCTGCCTGCCAAATTTCAAGTAGAAAAGCATAAACACAGTAAGGTTGCTCCCCCAGTCCCACCCAGGGAATCGAAATGCAGGAAGTTTTCCCTTTGCACAATGAAAAAAAGCAATGTTGTTTTCTGTCAGTTCATTCTGAGAAGTACAACAATATAAGCTTAGCTGAAATCCCCTCCCTCCCCACCTCTCCTGAATGAAGATACCCATCTGGAAAATCTCAGCCTAAACAGTTTAAGCATTGGCAGGGTTAACACAGACAGTTGAAAACATGACCTCCTGGCTGAAAGTGTTAAGCAACCTTAAGCATAGGTAGTGTTAGCAGCCTGTCCATCATACATAAACACAAACAGAAGAATAAGATTGTAATATTCTGAAGTTTTTAAAGTGGGAAGGAGATCCACTGTCAGAGCTATATGAGGAATATATTTAATGCCTCTTCCAGCCAATGCAATGGCATCCGTCAGTAACAGGATTAACAATAGATATTTGCACATTTTCCTACAGCATCTCTGCCAAAACAACTTAGCTCTGGCCTTCCAAATCTTTTGTCATACCCTCAATTACACTAACCCACCTCCAGGAAGACATAAAATACTCTTTTTCTCAATATATGCTGAGGAAAAGGTTTATAGCAGGGTTTTTCTTCTGCCCACATATGTGGTTTTCATTCCCACTGGAAGACTGCCTTTAGCAGTTCAGTGTCACTGAGACTCTCCTCTTTTTCTTTCTTCCTTGCATCTATTTACTGTTTAACTGACTACTATACCACATGGGGTGCTGTTTTGCACTAGAACATACAACTACAGTAGTCATTCCTCCTCTGATAAAAAAAAAAAAAGGAGATTCCTTCTATGCATTCAAAACCCAAACTCAGCTAATTCAGTTACAAATTTCTAAACCAGGGAAATTCACTGTCTTATGCATCACACGTAATTAATGGCCCCTTCTGCACTGCAGATCTATGAACCTCAGAATCTTTGTAATGAGCATACAGAAACTTGTTCTGAGGTTTATGTTATTTAATTAAGACACATAAGATTATCAGCACTAATGGGTCATTTGGTTTTGGTGTTCATTTTTGTTTTGAAGGGGTTTTTTGTTTATTTGTTTTAAGAGAGGGAACAGTGCTACTTTAAAAGCATTGCATTAAGGTGAATGGTAGGAATATAAACGGTAACATTCACTTATCACAAAAACAGGATACAAACACAACATTTATGTCAAGCAATACCACAGGGAAAAGCCATGTCCTTCCTTGCTCCTGCTCTTCTACTCCAGAATAGGTTCAAAACAGCTGAAATTTGCTGTCAGGTATTTGCTCCCTGCAACTGGGGCACCCCAAAATCTCTGCGTTGCCACTGCACAGAGGAAAGACCACGAGCAGCTGCTAGAGCTCCACATGGATGACACCCACATACAGAGCTCAGAAGGTACAGGAGCACTGAGGAGCTGCTCATCTGGCACTATTCTTAAGTTCCCTTGCATTGCTAAGTAGCTGAGTAAATTCAGCAGTGAGCAGCAGCGAGTGATTTTAAACCTAAATCTCACCAGTCTTCAGTGCTGGTGCTTCCCAGGCTGTAAAGCACACCACCACCACCTTTCTCTAAAATCTGCATCATTTATAATCATCCCTCATTTCAACACTACGATCAAGTAGACAGGTTGATCTAGTCTGAGGACAGTTTTACAGCCCAACATTCATTTCAAACTACTTCTCACCTTGGGGCGCTCCTGCCATTTCCATCAGGATAGTTCAAGTTCATGGGCTAGATGACCTCGTTGACTGCCTGGCTTCTGTGCCGGCAAGACACATCACCTGACTCAAGACATCAGCAGAGGCCCATGAAATCACCCCCTGCCAGGATCAACACCTCCAAACAGCCTCTGTGTTGCTTCATGTAACCACTTCTAGGCAGCCACAAGGTCATTTGGTTGAAGAGGGAAATGTTTGGTTTGCGTTAGCTAAAATTAGTTGGCTGGTGCAAAGTGTTCTTTTACTCTGCTGTTAGAAGCTTGAGAGTAGCTGGACGTTCTAAATGGAAAAATTATTTCCTTGTTGTATTAATATCTTCCTTCCAAAAGTGCCATGTCCTCCACATGGCAGAGAGCTCTCAGTTGTCATATGTAGAATGGGATTTTAAGCACAGCAGGAGGAAGACTTTAGCTTTGGATTTTTTTATTATTATTATCATTTAATGCATTTTAACAAGCTACTGCATTGGGTTTTGTAACTATTGTCCAGATAAAAGCTAACTGGGAAAAGAGCTGTTGGAAACTAAATGCTAATGGACAAAAATTGATGTATTCTGCACCTCTTTTTTTCCTAGATTTTCTCCAGCACTTACTCATTATCTTATTTCCTTGAAGAAAGAAATTTTATAATAAACTGTAAACAGTAAGTGAGGGAAAGAAATGTGCTTACCATGTAACAGAAATAAGTAGCAAGCATTTATTTTCTTTGTGGTGTGATTATGTCACTTTGCCATCTGCAGCCAGCTTAAAATCAGGGTTTCCATAGAATAACAGTGCACACAAGACACTGTACATGCTGTTGCAGTACAGGGGCACTCTCCTGCCAGTGGGGCTCTCAGTAGAATAGGACTAGTACACTTATATTCACGTATATTTGATTATGTGTTGATATAAGCATAATTTTTCAGGTTTTAAACACTCTTCCCTAACTGTACAATTATTAAGGACGTTCCATTGCAAGCAAGATCTGACACTTAAAATAATAATTTCTTATTTTACTCATCACAAAACCAGAATATAGATGGGCAGTGCACCTTGGAATTACTCCTTCCCTCTATTTTGTGCAGCCAGTTTCCCTCGTCCTAAGCAAGTCATGATCCATTCACTTTCCTGCTCAGCTCGCTGGGAACATACAGCGAATTCACACCTATTTCTGGGAGTTCTCCTTGGAGATTTTCTGTTCTTCCTTCAGATGCAGCTGATTTCCTCAGAGTTCTGTTCCCAGGCACCCCCATCCAAATGGGAGACACAAAGGGTAAATGATGATTTAACTGTATTCTGTCAATATCTAGGGATTACACTGATGATACTGCAACATCATAGTTCTAAGTAGGGATTGATAACAAGCATGTGGACAGACTCCCTACATTATAATAGACTTAGAACAGATTTTGCACTTCAGAAACGAGGAATGATCTTGTTTTCACTTACTAAAATATGAAGTACAACATGAGTTACTTCACTTTCCTGTGAATTTAATTATTCTCTCTTAGAGGTATATTATTTCAATAATTCTGTCCAGGATAATCCATTATTTGGGATTAATAGTACTGAAACTTTTGAAAGCTAGAAAACCACTTTATTATTAGTCCCGGGAGTTGAAGAAATGCAAAAAACCCCAGCCTGAGAAACTGACATTTTCACTCATGTGTTAGTACATGATACTGTGTTTGACATATCTTGAAGTCTTGGTGCAACTTATGCAACATCAGAAATTAATGACTTCCTATCTTTATTCATTTTCTTTCACTTCAGAAATAGTTTCATTAAACAGATGCCTGACTTTTCTCTAACTCACCAAACCACACTGA
The DNA here is from genome assembly GCA_035583185.1 of Anabacerthia variegaticeps. NCBI lineage: Eukaryota > Metazoa > Chordata > Aves > Passeriformes > Furnariidae > Anabacerthia > Anabacerthia variegaticeps. The sequence goes on along the minus strand of JAWWEW010000131.1, from coordinate 26,504,495 downwards.
CTTAAACAACAAAGAAATCTAACCAAGTCAATCTATTACCTATTATTCAATCCATTTCAGAAATTTGCTTGATCTAAAGCATATTACAAATACCCAAAGTATCCAGAGCTCTTAGGGGAAAAAAACTGCATCCCTCAATCTTTCAGTGTAAGCAGTGCAGTAAAGGCAAAGGTAAAGCCTCGAAGTAAAAGTTGCTGTAACATTGACACAATTCCAGCATTACATCAGTAGCAGCAGTTTCTACAGCATGAAAAAATGAAGCTCTGGCACAACAGTCCACCTTTATCAGCCAAGCTGCCTCCTCTGCTTTCCTCTTAGAATAAATCTTAACCCACAATAGTTAAAGGTGCAGTCTTCCTTACAGAATCAACCTAGAATTTGTCAAGACTTGGAAAGCCTTAAATGGTTAATTCCACATCTGCTTTTGTTTGTTGGCATTTTTTAATTCTAATTGGAAAAATGAAAAGCTATAAACCGGATGACAACCACAGCCATCAACTATTAATGTTTCTGTTCATTTGCCATGCAAAACAAGAATTCCCATTTACTACTTTATTTTTAGATATTGCTTGCTCACAAGCAGCCTTGTATCTTCATCTGTCAGTTTTGCACTTGAAAAGTTACACTGCAAATTGCATTTACTCTTTGCAGCTGATCTAGATATAACATATTAAGTAATTTAAAAGGATATGTTTTCATGACCTTTACGTTCCACCAGATGTGAAAAGGCAGAATTGTGAATTTTTAAATGTATTTTTTTAGAAAAAAAAAGTGTTAGGATCTTTCTCCATATCAGAGTTTTGCTTGGAAAAAACAATAAAATAAATAGTAAAAACTAGAAAAGGGGGAATGGAGAGATGATAGAGAAGTGTTGAAGTGCAGATGCTGCTTTCATCATCTTTGAGGTTGCTAGATGGAATTATAATGGACAGCTTAACATATGCTCTTAAATGCCAGCCTGCAAAAAAACAAACCTGTGGGTTCTTTTTACATGTGTGGGAAGGTGAACTTGATCTTTCCAGTTTTGATTTTTCAGGCAAAACTGATCTCAAAATACTGTACATACAGGGGAAGATCTCTAACAGGGCAGATTCCTCAAGAATGAACAATAGGCTAAGTGAATACAAACATTCTTTTTCCTCTCTGGAAAGGTATTGAGTCCAAATTTAACAAAATCACCAAAAAGTACAATAGTAATCTACATCTAGATGATGAAGGGAAAAAAACTGAAATGAGAGCAAAGACATTTTTTCCAACAGAACTCATGGTCAGTCAATGGTAGAGTTATCTCTTGGCATCTTCCCACACAAACTAGATAACATTTTTTTTATACTAAAGTAGGTAGCCTAAAAAGGTATGAAGCTCAATATACATAGAGTGAGGGGTCAAAACATAATGATCTATAACTGCTAGGAGCTCAAGAAACCTTATTTAAATAGCCTCTTCTTAACATCCCAGTCTTTGAACAGACTCATCAAGTTCAAGAATGAAATAAGGAAAAGCTAAAGGCAGCTTCTCCTCTACAAAATTATAAGGAAAGGTTAAGGACAGCTTCTCCTCTACAAAATTATAACAATGAAGTTTACTTCTCTTTTTACATAAATTATTTCATCCATAGAACATAAATAAGTCTGGTCCATAGCCTCTAGCCATAAATACAATTCTTCAGGGTACAGAAGCAAAAAAGTCTTCTAAAAACTGAGAAGAAACATCCACACCACACAAACACAGGTTAACTATCTTCTCTTTAAGAATTTCTTTTAATTATTATTATTTATGACCTAGTCTTATTATAGCAACATTCCCTGCAGATATTTTTCCGTGTCAGAATGTTTAATAAATGTTAAGTACTCTCAAGCTATAGGTGCATGGTGTCAATAAACCCCAGTGATTGCAATCTTCTTTTTCTATCCTGTGTTTCCAAATGACTTTCTAAGGTTTCACTGAACAGGTGAGAAATGCACAATCTGACACGCAAGTAATGCAACAATCAGACCCTTCAGTCTAGAATACAGCAGAAACTCAAACCTATGAAAGAAGCTATTGTAGCTAGTTAAAATAACCCAGTGAAGATAACTAATATTTCAAAACATTTCAAAACATTTCATCTTAGAATGCACCTCATTTAAGCTGTGAGCAGGTTTTGATTCCAAAGCTGTATTCTAAACTAAAAAAGCAACTATTTGAGCTAACAGAACAAATAATAAAATGCACCTAACTGAATCCCTTAACGTTGAAACAAAATAATCTTAATCGTGCTGATATCTATGATCGTACCTACTTCAGCAACTTCTGAGTTTGGACTTTTTTGGTTAATTACCAGCAGTCAGTCACAGACAGCTCATCACATTATTAAAAAAAATTCAGAATCTAACCAGAAAGCAAACACTCTGCTAGTAGTATCTCTGTAGAGCAAAATAATACTGAAGGGCCACAGCCTTCTCTCAAAACATGCATGAAATTGCCATTGACATCTGTTGGGACTCATCGTACAGCAAAAGAGCAGGATGTGGCCTCACAAAGCCAACTGCTTCAGAGTTGTTTACAAACAACATACCAGCTTAGGGGGAAATCCTGCACCTCTAACTGGTACAGAACCTCCACAGGTCAGCAGCATACTTTGGTCTATAAAAGGACTTCAGGAGACAGATTTTTATGTTATTAAAAGTCAGATTAAAAGGCATGCAGTTTTGTACTTTCATTTATTTAGTCATTTATGTTATGAAAAGTGTTTTCCTTAAACAAAACCTGTTAAATGTTATAGTACTGGGCTATATCTACTTTTCCTTGTACTTCATACTTATAAAATGCTAAGTAATGTGAACCTAACCGTAGCCTTTCCCTTGAAGCTAAGAAATTCTGGATATTCTCCCTATCAGCAAATAAAGATAAGAATAGTATGCTGAAAATGCCAATTTTACTGCGTATTTCAAGAGGTGATAACGCATTTTTCATGGCAAACCCTCTTTTCTCTAGCCAAAAATCAATAACTTAACCATACTCTTTTTCTTGAAAGAAAACTCTGGAATTTTCTGAAAATATCAATTGCAAAGTCATCTTGGTATTCTTACAAATTCATGACATCTCAAGGGAGAAATAAGTTGTAATTATGGCATGGTGAGAAATAAGTAAATAGCCAACCATTTATGGTGGGAAAGCTTTCAGGAAAACTTTACTTCTGCAAGTACACATGAAAATGCTGAAAACTTACTGCAGAATGTGAAACCAGAGTTTTTTTGCACCTATGCAAAAGTTCATATTCAGCCAAGAATTCCACTCGAAGAGATGAAGCCTACAATGAATACATGACATTTACAAATAAACGCAGCTGGCTATGAGGAGTCTCTTAAAACTAATCAATTTTCCAATACATTTTATTATGGTTGTCAAAAATCCAATGATGCAGGTTAGTAGCATGGAGCTATAAAAACACACACACACACCAGAGCAGCAGCATAATCTTTGCTTATTTGAAAGTCTGACAGCTTCCCTTCATTAAAATAAGGACACTTCATTATGAGTATTAAGCATTGCTTTATGAGTTATGTAAAGTTTATGCTTTTTCATTTATGCTTTAGAATCTTAACCACATTGTCTCACTTACGCATAATCCATCAACCCAGGTGACAAATAGTCTTCTATATTTACACACCAGGAATATACAAGGAGCATACTGTATTAGCAGCTGAAACTACAAACGCCACTGTCAATCAAACTGGCTAGCATAGGACCATATTTCTTGTCACCAAGAGGCTTAAAGCAAAGAATCTGTGCCTAATTCTCTTAAACCTTACAGGTCAAAAGGTTTTAAAATTATTTTTGACACCATTTCTTTGCTTTGTCAACAGGCCTGAGTACTTTTTAACATGTAAAGGATATCAAAAAGCTGCTCATCAGAACAGTCTGGCATTAGCAATTTATGGGTTTAAAGTCTGGAGTGCATAGTAATTCCACTGGTATAACAGCATGCCGTTCTGGAATGTGAGGATGGAGATGCGGCCATAGGACTAACTTTTATTAATGCAAAACCTCCAAACCAATCCCCCACACTTCAGGAAACCAGCACTTGCTGAGTCAAAGCCATCACAGAGCCTAAAGCTGCACTACAGTTCAAAACACCCTGCTGTCGTGCACAAGCTGTCATGGAGACACTTTCCTGCCTGGTGGTTTTATGCCTGTTTCCAGGTCTTGTTTCCCCACACACAGTCCCAAACATACATATAGTGTCTCTAAATTAGCAGCAGTGAGGTCCTTCTCATTTGTCAAAATACTCTGCACATAGATGACAACCACTACCCTTGAAAAATCAGGTCTTTTTAAAATTTTCAGGAGCCCAACTGTTTGAGCCTTTCTTACTAAAGATGCTGTTTTGCAGCAGTCGCAGGCTCCAGATGAAGTTTTGGCCCCATCCTGACAGGTCAGCAGAAGGAAACAATTCCTTCCCAGTGAAGTTCACAGTACAGAAATTCTGAAAACACTGAATAACAGAAAAACAACTCCCCACACAAACTGCTGGCTGCAGCTCTCAGAAGATGTAGCCAGCATCAGGCACTGTAGCCAGAGCTTTCAAGACACAGTCCCTGTGATGTGGCAAGGAGCGGAGGAAACACGCCAGGCAGCATAGGGCTCTCTTAGAGCCAAGAGCTCACAGGAGCAGAGCACTGACCCACCACCTAGAAATTACTACAGAAATCGCTTCCCAGTTTGTCTAATAAAGCGAGCCTGCTTCATCCTTCCAGCAGAGCGGAAAGCTTTTTGGCTGAAAACAAAGACAGCGGGCTGAGCTGGGAGATGCTGTAAGCAATGAAAACACTTGATGAAGAGAAATAGGGTGAAAATCAAATAACAATAAGGGGACCTTGAACTTGGTGAAGCAAGTATAGGTGTGAAGAGTAGGAAAAAAGAAGAGCAGAATAGTGTGAAAGGAAAAAAGACCATGTGAAGTTAAAAAAGACAAGATACCAAGTAGGGAAAAGATGGGAAGGATGGAGGGGTCAGAATAAGAATAAAGTGACATACATTGTATTTACACTGAAGAGATAAGCAAGACTAGGGTTCAGAGACTCAAAATTACATTCAGACATCAGAATAAAAACAAGCAGCAAAAGAAGATTAGAAATCCTGGAATAGGCATGCTCATTTGCCCAGAGGTACTTGTGGAATCATAGAATCATTTAGATTGGGAAAGACCTTTAGGATTGTTGAATCCAACTGTTAATCCAGCACTGCCAAGGCCCTACTAAACCATGTCCCTAAGCACCATATCTACACGTCTTGTAAACACCTCCAGGGCCAATGACTCCACCACTTTCCTGGACAGCCTGTTCCAATGCTTGACAGCACTTCCTATGAAGAAATTTTTCCTAATATCCAGTCTAAACTCCCCTAGGCACAACTTGACACCATTTCCTCTCATCCTATTAATTGTTATTTGGGAGAAAAGAATAATCCCCTCCTCACCACAACCTACTTCCAGGCAATGGTAGAGACTGAGAGGGTCTCCCAAACCTCCTTTTCCCCAGGCTAAACAATTCCAGCTCACTCAGCCACTCCTCACAGGACTTGTGCTCCAAACCCTCCACCAGCTCTGTTGCCCTTCTCTGGACTCAGTCTTTCTTGTAGTGAGAGGCTCAGAAGTAAATGCACTACCTGAGGTGTGGCCCCACCAATGCCAAGTACAGGAGGACAAACCCTACCCTCCTCCTGCTGGCCACACTGTTCCTCTTACAAGCCAGGATGCCACTGACCTCCTTGATACTTCCCAAAACATGTTGTGCAGGCTCCTTCTCTTTTGTTTATGGAAGATCATGAAATGCTGGGCATTACAAAACTATGAACATTATAAGAAAATCAGGTTATTGCACAGAACACAGATGATGCCTTGGTAATAGTGAAATCGATGGTGCTTTTACTGTGGTAAAGGAGGCAGTGATGATGAGAACAGGTGCTGTTGTTGCTTCACCTTTGCTTTACTGCAGGCATTTTTCCCCTATTCTCAAAGGACTGTGCAACACTAATATACTGTTGTCCCCAGGGTTTCCCAAATGTTAAGCTTTAAACTAATTATTAGCAGAGCAATAAAAATATGCAGTCTGGAAGACCCCAGCCTTGCTGGAGCAGGTTACCTCCGCATTCTTTCCCAGCCTCACAAGAGTTAACTCTCCTGTCTGCCAAACCACTTAGTTCAGACACTGGAGCAGAGGGAAGGGGAGGAGGAAGGAGAAAAGAGGGGGAGTGTAGCCAAGAGGACACTCTATGCCGCCCCCCCCCCCCCCCAGAAATGCTCTGGGGCTGAATTTTGGCCCACAGCCCAATGCTAGTGAGTACCACTGGATTCAACTATATTAGATGAAATATTATCATAAGGTTATATCCATTTTCCTCTCTGCAACGTACATGTGCACTGAAGTCTGGTTTTTATTTTGGTTAAGGGCAAGAACAGCGCATTCAACAACCCAAACCGACACTCCCACTTAAAACACTGTATTTCATCACAACATATACACTGGGACATAAACATCAAATTGGTGTCTGTTTAGATAAAAATTGCCATGAACCAAACCAAAGGAGAGACAACAAGCTACAGAACACTCTTGCACACAAGGATCATGGCTCAGCCTTCCTCAACTTTACCCTGTCAAAGCCTTGCACAAGGACAATAGATTACCCCCGTTACACCTCCCTTCTTTTGCCCCAGTGTTTTGCTATGTCAGCTTGCTGTGCTGAAATTCAGAAGGCGGCACAGCCATGAGCTTCACAGATCTCTCTGAAGACAGAGATGGACACAAACCTCACCCCGAGGTCTGACCTTTGTAAGGGTTGCAACCTGTCTGTCAGGTTAGGGTAAGTGATAGATAACAGCCCATCGTAAGGGGTGGGAAGAAGAGAGGGAATAAAATGCATCTTCCACAGTGGAAAGCAGGAGAGATGAAAGGCAGGGATGGAGGAGTCCCATCAAGAAGTAAGGTGAAAGAGTTACGCGTGTCTTGGAAGCACAGACTGCAAAGTTTGTAAAAAACAGGAGAAAAGGAGACCCAGGAGACCAGAAGAAGAGAGCAGTCATATGAACCCGTTCCAACTTCAACAAAAGAAGTATAGGAATTTACACCCAAAAAAGTTTAGAGGCTTACAAGGTAAGTAAAACCACAGTCTTGGTGGTGGATAACAAAAAGAAATTCAACTCGAATAATTTCTGAGCAATTTGAAGGGTTTACGCTTCTTGTTTTCTTTACTATCTTTCTCTTCCTATCCCCAGATCAATTACATTTTCCTTTTTCTGTAAAACTAAAAATTAGGTTATAGAAAAAGAATTATCTCCCTTCCACTGAAAATGCCTGGGCCTTTACAACCCTTACTTTTCTTGCTCTTTCCCCATTAACAACTCCTGTGAGTTCCAGTGGGCTCCTTTCATCCATATTGGGTGACATTACAGATGGTTCTGTTTTACTGTAATGAAAGGGTAAGCTTTTCTGCTGATTTATAGCTGAATAATACATATATTGCTTACAATGCTACAGTTTTATATGTGACATAGAACTTCTTTTGGTCCTTAAGATGTCTCTTCAAAAAAGTGAATTACAGCACATTTTCTATATTGAAGGAAAGAGTAACGCTAATACATAAAAGCAGTCATGTTTAGAGCTTAGAGACAATTCCAGGAATTTCCAAGAAACTGAGAATCAGAAGAGAATGGGTCATGTGATGCCCTAGCTCAGCTTTAAAGAATTACAAGTTCCTTCCTATTGCATCATGCAATTGAATGCATGTAACACTCAGTTGCTGACTTTATCTGGTGTCTTCTAGGTTTTCCTTACCAAAATTTCTCTTGCTAGGGAGCTCTTTCTCCTTTCAACTCTTTCCATTAAAATAGTTGGAAGCCCAAGGTGCAAAATTCTTTGGAAATGTTTCCCTTTGTTAAGAAAGGTACTAAGAAGTCTTACCTGCAAGAAAAACAAGTTACAAATTGGCAACATCAAGTTTCAGTAATAATCCCTTTTCCATTCTCATACTAATTCTATCTAATTCTAAGGCTTTTTGCTTGCCTGAGTTTGAAACACGTCAGATATAGATCACACAGAAGAAACTCCCAAAAACAGAAGATCTGAAGGTAGTAGGCAGTGCAGAAAGGCTGTCAGACTTGTTAAGACAGATTCAACATTGATTCAGTGTGTACTCTGAGGAGGGCCCAAGAGCAGGCTTTCATCCAAACCTATTGAATTCTGGTTCAATTTGATGTTTAGGCTGAGGTTTGGACATGTTAATATTTTTTTGGGAGTGATTCATCCAAAACTTTAAGTTATCCAGGAAAAAATGTGGGATTAAATTAATCCTAGATGTTAGCATTTAAAAAGGAAAAACCATGTTTAATGTGATCTGAATGGCAGTAGAAACCTGAAGCCACAGAAAAATGATACATCTATGGAACAATAGCATAAATTACTAAAACCAGGGCATCTTAAATACCAAAATATATTCAGAAACAGTGTTCATGAGATGGAACATATATTGAGCAGACTTGGCTAAGAAAGTAACTCAAATCTTGCCAGCACCAGGACAAAGCTGGAGTTAGAGATGCTTCACCCCCTTATGTATATATGAAGGTTAAAAAATAGACCCCCTAATCCAGCGGGGTACGCTGTAACAGCTGCTTTTGGTTGCACATGCAATACAGGCAGGCATGGAAACCCAACTCCATTTTACTCCTTTGCAACCAGCCCCCAATAACCCACAAAGCAAAAAACTGATGCACTTTCTTGCCAAGATCCAAGACTCTGGGATTTTAATCTGGGAGGGAGGGAGGGAAGGAGAAGAAACAAAGTGAAGCCTGCAGCTGGTTTGAGTCTTGGGTGGAGAAAAAAAATTGAGAAGCCATAAACTATTCTGTTCTTCAAGAGAAGATGGGCTCAGGAGTTTGGAAAGAAATTTCTGATTGCATTGGAAAGATTAAAATGGTGATAACAAAATTAGTTTCAGAAATGGAAAATGGTCTGGAAAAGAAGTCTTCATATCTGCGTATCTAATCTGCTTTTCTTCAGCTGTCTAACCAAATGGTGATTCTGCGCTGCAGGTTCCTGTTAGAAAAATCATATGGAAGGATTGGGGGCCAAGACATATATTTCCACAGTGAAAGGCACATTAGGTGTTGAAAAGATCATCAGTTTTGTTGATGTTTACATTGTGAATAGTTATGCTGTGGTAAAGTCTTAAGTGATCATTTTTGTCATAAAAAGAAATGACAGAACATTTGTATTTTGAGAGGATCTGAGTTTATCAGATTATGATTTTTAGCATATTTGTGGTCATTCCCTAAAGCATATTGTTTGTGTGTGCATGTGCAGCTCAAGTGTTCCTATCCTGTTAGCCAAAGCATGTATGAAAGGAGGCACTTCTATTTTCTTACTACGTCTGTCCTGCTGCATATCACAAGCTTTCCTCTGCCTCCTCAGTTGAGTTCCACAGGCCACAGGATTCTGAGCTGGGAGCCGCACATCTCCTGATCCAGAAGACTAGTAGAAGGGAGTCTTGAAATCCACCTTGCAAGAGTTCAAAACCAGCTTGGTTTACATTCCCACAGAGCCCTCCCCATCAGTTTGTCTGAACACTTGCTGCAATTCAGTCCAGTTTTCAGTGCTTCAAAGACATATAGATTTGGAGAGGGCCAGGGAAGAATCCTTTACTGACCATACAAGAGCTTGTGGAAAGCATTCAAGGACTCTGCAAGTCAATGCAGCATAGCAAAACATACACTACAGAGTTCTAAAAAGCCCCAAAGCACAGAGGTTACATGATCTTTTCTTCCAAATGCTCTCCCTTCAACACACTGCCTGAAATGGGGAATTGACACTCACCAAGCACAAAATCCTGGTCCCATATAAGGCTAAGCAAGTTGCTTCATATTGCCATCATGTGTGCATGTCTGAGGGAAGGAGGCTGCCATCAGTCACCCGACAGGGGGAACCAGCTACACAGGGCAGCCTGAGAACCATCCATCCCTCAGTGCAACTTGCCTCAAATCCCTTTCCCTCTCAAAGTAATACACCACTGTGATACAGGACTTTTACCCAGAAAGACTACTAAGCACTGCATGCTGACAATGCACAGGGACAAAGCCCAGCTGCTGTGCAGACTTCTTGCAAAGGAATGCACTTCCGTGAACATTTGTGTGCGCACCCAGCACGTCTTAAAAGCAGAGGGGTATAACTAAAACAAGCCTCTTCTTCCAACCTGTCAAGTCACACACACTCAATGTGTGATTCTCTGATCTGATTCAGTCTTTGGGCTTTCCTCCACTGGACCCAAATCTTACATATTTTGCAGCCTACTGCTGTAACTGCTTTCTTCCCCACTGCAAACACACGCATCAATAGAAACTGCCCAAGAGATCCCAAAGCACCCAGTGTACTGTCACGTAGTAAGAAAGAGACAAAACCTAAGGAGGACTCCACATCCATGGGGATCTGGTATTCTGTTTCCTTTACAAATCAAAATGTTGCTTTTCTCCTTTGTAATCCACCAATTATTGGTGTTGTATTCACCCCAATAATCAAACTGCTTTCTTCCAACTTAACTGTTGACTTCTCCTTCCCCCATTTATTTAAAAATTGGGATGAAAATATAATTTCCAAGTGTACTATTTGTTTTAGCCTAAGTTCCATTTGGCCTGTTTCTTCCTTATGTAGGCACATAATATTCTGAATTTACAATTAATTTACTGTTTATTTACATGCAATCCCTCTATTTTTAAAAGATATTGCAAAAATCAGAGGGTACAAAGTTGATGAGAGCCAAGTAATACAATGGGAGGAACCTTTCATAAGTTTGAGAGCTGAAGCAGTTGCACGTATTTCAGACAAGAAACAACTAATGGCACCACACAGGAAAAAGGTTATGGAGTGAGGTATGCAGAAGATGGTTACAACAACTGTTTTTCCTTATCTAAATTCAAAATCAAGAGGTTTGTTCAAACTTGAGAGCTCCTGGCAAATTCAAAAAATCACTCTACAGAAACACCATCATGCACTATACCATTAGACCAAGGAATCACATGCTGCTGAAATTATTCCAATAGAATAAGGTAGCTGGATATATACAAGTGGATAAACAGTTAGCATTGACAACTAATTTTAGAAAGTTATTAAATCACATGCCATAAGGTTTAAGACAAATTCCAGAAGAAAATTTGATGAAACACATTTTTCCACAATCTGTCTCAAAGTTCTTCCCCCAGAGGGTGGTTGGGCACTGGAACAGGCTCCCTAGAGACGTGGTCACAGCACCAAGCCTGACAGAGTTCAAGAAGCATTTGGATGATACTCTCAGGCACATGGTGTGACTCTTGGGGATTGTCCTGTGCAGGGTTAAGTTTTGGACTCAGTGATCCTTGTGGGTCCTTTCCAACTCAGCATATTATGTGATTCTGTGGTTCTTACCAAAAGCAGTAATCAGCTATCCTAAACTGGAACACAATTCAAATTATTTTGATAACTGAGAAGAAAAAAACATGGGCAGCCAGGAAAAAATTTTGGAGTTTGTGTAAAATTCAAGTCATAATCCTGTTGAGCCTTTCTTTATCTTGCATATCTCTGATAATGACATCATTTCTTCCAGTGCATCTCATCAAATGGAAAAGGCTCCATTATGGAATGACATATTAAAGAACTTCACGGACTCTGAGAAAATTGAAGAGGAAAAACCAAGCCAAAATCCTGTCTAAGAAATATTTCCCACTCACCTGCAATGGGGTGAACAGCACAGCTGGCAAAGCTGAAGGTCTGAATCTTCACATCACAGTCCTGTTGAAGAGATTACATGAATGGAAAATCCCATTTCTTGTGGATCATCTCTGCTGGAAACTGACTGAAGAATGCTAGGGTTGCAAGGCACACATGCAGAGAAAATGCAGCAGGGATCAGTGGAGAAAATAAAATATGGAGGACAAATTAAGCAAAGCAAAGTCCTACCAAGTTGCAAAATGGCCAGTTCCCTGAAACTGAGGTAAGTGTAACATAACCTAATAGAAAGGAAAGATTTAGGCAGAAATTGCAATTGAAAATTGAAATTCCCAGAGACATAATTTGCAAGTGAGTTTAATTGATTATGAGGACAACTACTCTGCCAATTCAAAAAAAGTTGATGGATTTAGAGAAGGAGAAAAAAAGGTGCATTTTTCTGGTTGAAACCAAAGGATTAAAAATACTGCATAAAGATCTGGGATGCAAATTATTTTTAAAATTTGCTGAAAGTTTAAGTAGGTGCTGGAAAGAGACAAAGAAACATCTTAAGGACTGGAGAAAATGTTCAGATTTTGAAGGCTATATCTGTTTAATTTATTAAATCAGGCTATTCTGATATCTTCACATAAAAACTACAAAATACTAAAGGACTTCTTTGAACCAATGCTAAAAGTTGCAAGTAGTATCTTGCAAGTAAAGCCAGCAAATGCAGATAAAATAAGATAGAATTGTTTTGGGTTTTGAACAGTGAAGTTGATTAACCATGGTAGCAACTAAAATTAGAAGTGGAAAAGTTTTCATTGTTTCAAGTCAAGACTGTTTTGAAGATGTGTTTCAACAAAAAACAAGCAATTGGGATCAATGCCCGTGTATTGTTTCTATCCAGTTTTCTGTCCTGACCAACATAAACAAACCAGATCATATCATAATCTGTCCTGGCTCTTAGTCCTCTGCATCTTATGCCTGCAGTTCTGGTTGTGTGTCCCATAAGACTCCAAGACAGATATTCCATACACTCATACTTATGCCTAAGACTAATCTACATTTTACTAGATTTTCTCCTCCCTTACTTGCAACTGGCAGATAAAATGTTACCATCATCCACTGTCCACTCAAACATCACTTTACTCTTTGTATGCAGCTCTTTATTGTGTAAATAGTGCTACCACATGTTTTACATCTTCCCCCTCTGGAAACAAAGATGATATTAGCATAGAGTTACACCATCCTGCACCTATCCCTCTGCTCCTATGTGCTTCAAACACTATTAGGAACTTAATATAGATCTTTTGAAGTTACAGTACACAGAAGCGCAAGATCAGGACTGCATTAAATCATCCTGGCAAACACTTAACACTGAAGCTAGACTAAGTACACTTAAATTGTTCTGTTTAAAGCACTGTTAAGACCCACAAAGAGAAGGAACTCCATAGACTGCTAGGTAACCTAGGAAAGAACAGTATTAAGTTACTGTTGGGGGCTAGATTGCTAACTGGTGTAAATGAACACTAATTAGTAGACCAAAGCAGTCACCTAACTTCATGAAGAGGTCTGACACAGATGATTAAGAAGCCTGCCAACCCAATAATTTCAGTCCCAGAAGACAATAGAACATAAGCTTTTGCTGGAACTCTTAGTAGGAACTCTGCCGTAGATGTGTTCCCCCACCACGCAAACAACGAAGATGATAAGCAAGATGAGCAATAAACATCTCATCTGCAAGTCCATCAGCATCTTTCAGGGCTAATATTTGCACAAGCTAACACTCAATTCCAAGCACTGTGCATTAAAATATGCTATTCACTGAGTTATCTCAGCATTTCCAGTTTGTCATATTAATTTTCTCTCTAAAAGAGCCAGGCTCTAACATTAAGTTTTACAGGAGGTGTCATTTCAGTAAGCCTGACTGATGCTCAGCAGCACTTGTGAGAAGGCCAGCTATTCTCCTCCAAGTTCACTCATTAGACTTTAACAAGAAGTTCATACTGTTCAAAGGACAGTTATACCACAGAGTTGCTTTTGCGGCTCAGAGAGATTTCTCCAGGCCCCATACTATCATGTTGCATACTGCCCATTTTCCTGGTGCTTACTTGCCCTGTCAGTTAATACATCGTTTGCACACAACATTTTCAACTGGTTTAATTTGTGCCCCCGCAACGAATTAGAAACGCAAATCTGAATGCTCTTGTTCCTAATTATCCTGTCAGCACCAGCAGCCAAAGAATTATGGATTTAGGTGCTCAGATTTATGCCGTAGTTGAAAGAAGCAAAATTGAGTTAATTTAATGAAACACCATAGGAAAGTAGCAAGTACCAAGCTGTGAAAAGTACAACCTGAGCCACTGAGGTACAGAACTGCTGCAGAGCAGCAGTCTCCGACATATGTCAATAAGGATATACAAGTGTCCTTCACAGGATTTACAATGTATATATTAAGAAGCTAGAGGGATTTAACAAAATTGCTGTACTGACAACCTTAAAGCTAACTGCATATGTCTTGACATCATATATGGTATGAGAAGATACCACCACAAAGAGGTGCATTCCAGGCAACTCATGCCCATGTTTTGAATAAGATATGATTTATTTTTAATTTCGTTTTGTATTTTTACCAGGGAATAAATAACAAAACAAAACATGTCACATTTTGTTTATTCTTTTTTGGCCTTTCCAGCCAAGCATGCTCTGAGTCTGCAAACATTTAACATATTCAGCATCAGTGCTTTACCACAGAAGACATCTGAGGGTTATCCTCTTCCCTTTACTCCAATAAATTATATAACTCAAAGGCTGATCAAAGCACTCTCTCAACTTGAGCAAAGTAATGAAAGAAAAGTTTAAATTAGAATAATTTAAATATTCTCAGTATTGAAAATGTGGCTATCCATGGCAGAGAGAGAAGGGAGTTGGTTTTTTGTCACTGATTTTTTTTTATTTTTAAACAGACACAACCAAATCTTCTTCTAAAGTTGCAATTAATTCCTAGCTGGGAGAGGGCACAACACATATGGAATTAAATTTCTCTTTGTAAATCATGTGTTTGCATTCCTCCTATATGATGATTTTTACCGCAGCAGAAACTTCCTAATTAATTGCAACCTACTTCACTATACTGAAACAGATGTAAATATTTTTTTTCCTAGTCACTAGAATTATTCTCCCTATGCATGTACATAAAGGAGATACTATTGGCTCTGTGCACCTACAGACTAAATTGTGTTTCACCACAGTATGTGGGATGAACAGACTGAGAGCAGCCCTGCCAAGAAAGACTTGGGGGTGTTAGTGGATGAGAGGCTGGGCATGACCCAGCAACATGCACTCACAGCCCAGAAAGCCAAATATGTCCTGGGCTGCATCAAAAGCAGCATGGCCAGCAGGTCAAGGGAGGGGATTCTGCCCCACTGCTCCATTCTGGCAACACCCCAGAGACTCCAGCACAGGAAAGACATGGACATGTTGGAGAAGTTCACAGGAGAGCTACCGAGATGATTAGAAGGATTGTGCACCTCTCCTATGAAGAAAGGCTGAAAAAATTGGGTTTGTTCAGCCTTAAAAAGAAAGGCATTTGGGTGACCTAGTTGTGGCCTTCTAGCACCTGAAGGGAGCATACAAGAAAGGTGGAGAGAGACTTTTTACAAGAGCGTGTAGTGACAGGACATAGGGGAATGGATTCAAACTGAAAGAGAGCAGCTTTAGATTAGATAAAAGAAAGAAATTCTTGACTGTGAAGGTGGCCAGGCACTGAACAGTTTGCTCAGAGTAGTTGTGGATGCCCCATCCCTTGAAGTGTTCAAGGCCAGGTTGGGTGGAGCTCTGAACAACCTGTTCTAGTAGAAAGTGTCCCTGTCCACAACAGGGGAGTTGGAACTAGATGATCTTTAAACTACCTTCCAACCCAAGCCCTTCTATGTTTCTCTGATCTCCTGAAGAATATCAGCAGCAGCCTCTTCCAGTTGGGCAAAGGAGCAAAGTAAAATTTCCATAACATTTTTTCATTCCTACTCTTATTCTGCTCCACGGGAAGTCAATGCTTAGACAGAGCTCTTTGAACAACCCACTGAAGTAACTGACTTGTAACAGAAAGTGATTCTAAGGGATGAAATATAAAACGTGACCTGAAAAAGTCCCCCTCGATGTATTGTGCTTCAGAGTCAGGGGGATATTACCATAACCTGGGCATTTGGGAAAATCTGCCAAGTGACTGAGCTTGGTTTTAAGTAGAAAAAGGCTGGCAGAATCACAGGAGAGCTTAAATTATCGGATAACTTAAAAGTGAAAAAAGCTAAAGCTGTAAAACTCAATGAAAACAAAATTCTGGAGACTGAAACATGCCCAGGAGAGGAAAACATGGCATAATGCCAATCACCATCAGCTTGAAAGATGGTACTTATTAAGGAGAAAGCTTCATTCTCCAGAGACTGTTTTGGAGTAAGCCATGGAATCAGGAAGAGGGTATCTCAAAAGATGGATACTCCCAGTGGAACACTCACAACAGGCTTGCTAACAAAGACCCCTGAAAATATTAAAAAACTATAGAAGAATATGCAATATTCTTCCAGTCTAGCTCTATCGTGGCATCTGTTTTTTTTATTTAGGCATCATCAGTTGTAAACCTCGCCCAAGCAGGGCTTTCTCTGGGGTTGGAGGCTGAAGGTCTCCATAATAAAGAAGAACTGGTGATTTGAAGGCAAACAAGCACTGCTTTCACTGCATAGTCACTGAGGTGGCACCCTTAATTTATGCAACACCACAAAAGGTGAACCATGACTTGCAATATCATAGACCAGTGCAGAGCAA
This sequence comes from Anabacerthia variegaticeps, assembly GCA_035583185.1. Taxonomy (NCBI): domain Eukaryota; kingdom Metazoa; phylum Chordata; class Aves; order Passeriformes; family Furnariidae; genus Anabacerthia; species Anabacerthia variegaticeps. The sequence continues at coordinate 26,487,963 of JAWWEW010000131.1, read as the reverse complement.
CCCTGAAAAGAAAGAAACCTCCTGCTACACAACCTACAGCACTTCTGAAAAGGACCATTATTAGGTTAGAAGAATTCAGTCAATGTGTTTGGTATGACTATCTGATTTTTAGATAACTTTAAGCACTGGATCAGCATTTGGGAAACATGCATTCAATTTCTGCCTATACTACAGACTTCCTGTGTGACCTTGGGAAGATCACTTTTTTGGGGCCTCTTTGATTGCTCCTAAGAAAACATGGAGGATAGTTCTTCCCCACTCTATCATATTTATACCAATTGTAAATTTGTACTGCAGGTGTGTCAGTCACTTCTGTGGCACCTCACACGGGGTTGTCTCAGGCTCTGTGGTGAACATAAAAATTGTTTCAACATCCACTGTTTAAAAAAATTCCAGCCTTTTGAACTTTCACTGCTTCAGGAAGGGGTTGTCTGTCCTGCACTGATTCAATAGCTTGCAGGGGAATGTTTCTCTGTGGGTTTTGCAGTTTCAAAAGGGTAGGACTGCAGACCAAGGAAAGAGACCTTTCATAACACCAAAACTACTTCACCACACAACCTTTTCCCACTTCTCTCCCAAAACCTTTTTTTTTTTTCATTTTCATCATATGCAGGAGATGTCTGGAAACAGGAAGACAGACTAAAACTCCCTTTTATAATAAAATCATAAAATGGTGGAAAATAGTCTTTTCAGCTAATTATCTTGCTTTGACTTTTATCCAGTCCTTCTCTCACTGATTATATTCAGGACTCTTTAGGGCTACTCCAGTACCTTGTAATTCTTACTCAAGATGTCTCCTCACAGTGAAACAGGCTCTCACTTTCAACAGCCAACACTTCTCACTCCTCATCATCTGTGTCAGGGACTGCATAAGCCTCACAGCAGTGTCCTCAAAAAAACAACAACTGAAAAAAACCCCCACACCATATTTAAGAATATCCAACTGTTCCACATCTGCACAGTGCTTAGCCAGATTGAAAATGTGTTCTGAGTAAGTGATGGAAACAGGTCAGTGTAAACACTTGGCAACAACAACAGATATGGCAATGTCCCACGTTTTATTTCAAAAGCTAGCCTGTGTAATGAAGAAAAAAAAAAATCATCACTGAGGACAAGGTCATTTGCTCCAGATAGTCATTCAGCATGCCTGTTTTGGTGTTCAGTCCTAGAAACCTTTTATTATGTAAACACATCTGCCCGGAGGTAGGATTTATATTTCTTCATTTATTTGATGATCAAAAGGTCAAATATACTTAATTTCTTCAAGTGACATTAGAACTAATGTCCTTTCATTAGCATTTTGAGCTGCTGTCGCTGAAGCCAAGTATTTTAACAGCACAGTTATTCCTCTCTTCCCCGTTCCTTTTCTTCTAGGATTGTCCCAAAAAAATTACATCAAGCAAAGTTATCAGTGTGATTATCTTGGAGTTATACTTGGAAGGAATTTATTTTCACATATAAAACCTACTCAGCTTGTTTAAGCACTCAGGACAGAGAGCAAAAACAGATAGAGACATTTTGCTTTTGGAAGCAGCCCTAACAATGTATAACTTCATGGTAGTAGGGGGATATGGTTTCAATTCTATCCTGGATCAGACTCTAAATATTCTGACATGGATCAAGCAGAATTGCCAAAACATATTCTTCCCTTTCAAAACATTCCACTGGCTCTGGCTTCATTAGGCAGTTTAAACGCAATTTAATTTTAAAAAATTAAAAATTTATTGCTAAAAGGTTACATTGAAAGAACAAAATTACGTGGAACAGTACTACAGTGGCACTTTGATTGTACTACTTTTGCAGGCTTCAGGGTACCATGGTGTTAGCTGTCAGATTAAATTCAGGCATTACCCACATGAATACCCTTTACGTTTACTAAGGCCATTTCTACCAGTTATTCTGGAATTACTAAAATTAAAACCATTGTTTTTCTCTGATGTGGCAGGTTAAGCAGCTTGTTATAAGCACAACTACGAGAAATACTTCAAGAACCACAGTTGGCTCTGCTTCAGAGTAGGATTGGATCAGATGACTTTCAGGGACGCCTTTCAACCTAAATTTCTCTACAACATCTTTAAATGTCTTTTTCCACTTATTTTTCAAATGAATTTCCCAAGCATTTTCTCGCTTGCACTAACAAATAGATTAGATTATATCACACACAGTCTCTACTGGCCACACAAGTTGCTCAGTCACATTTTTGGTCAGCTCATTCAGTATTCAGCATCAGCATGGTCTTCCACTGTCACAACTTACCTTTATATTTGGTTACTAAAGAAAGCATTCCAAGTGCTATTAAAAAAAAAAAAAAAAAAACAAAAAACCCACACGTCTATATTTCCTTTAACAAAAGTGTTAGAGTGTACTGGGGTAACAATGCAACTTCTCTAAGTATCATCTTACCCACACTTTCATCCACTTCCCTGTCACAATTTTTTGGATTTACCAATTTCACATTTACGTTTTTGCGGAACAAAGAAGGAAAAAGGACCTTAGGGTCAATACCACCATGAACCCATTGTATTACTCATCTCCTACACTCCTCTCCCATGTGAAGAGACATTCAGCATAGTCCTGTCCTGAATATCTTGGTACTCCACAACTTTTAGGACGAAATCCTAAATTGACCTGTTTGAAATTTATCTCAATGAGAACAGCAGTGCCACATTGCACTGATTTAGACTGCAGGATGTAGCTAAAAGAGCACAGGTAAATTGAAACACAACACCTCATCAGTGGTGGATTCACCTAGTCACACATCTGCAGGTAAATGGCTCATAGAACTAGATGCCATTCATGTCTCTAATTGTAACAGCTCTTAAGAAACCACATTATTACAGAATCATAGAGGTCCTCTTACAGTCTAAAACTTTTTACTTTTTTTTTTTAAAAGAAAATCAGGGTAAGTAGATCACTAATAAGCTTTCATTGTGGAAACCTACAAGATTTTCTAAAAAATGTTACGCACATCATATAAGTAAATAGCCAAGAAAACAGTGGCAAAATCACACATCTACCTCAAGACAAGCTTTACATTCACTATAATGATTCAGAAAAATCTGGGCGCACTTGTAGAACATTCTCCCAAGCATCAACTGAACTTGAAAATAATTAGAAAATTTAAAGCAGACAAACAGAAGAGTATTGTATGAGCTCAAGGTTCAGTTTCTGAGAAAGTAGGCAAGATACACTTCATATTTGTGCTGTTATGATTCTGCCTAGCTGCAGCTTAAAAAACTCAGAGACATGGCAAGGTACCAAAAGTCTCTTTCCTCCAGGCCATAATGTCCATCCTTAGGTTAGCCTAAGCACCTGAAGAGTTGAACCACCAGAAGAATAAAATGCTTCTCTAATTTATTTTAGTCAGAACTTTTTCATGCCACATTTTACAAATTGGTATGATGACCTTGATATGCCGCAGAAGTTATCTTTCCTTGCAGTGCTTAAAGTCCAACACATCAAGCTAATCCCAAAGCCACATAATATTCAGTCACAACAGAAATCACAGTTGCACACAGAGATAAATGCAGAGATAGTAAATGAACTAAGTTGTGACAAAAGATAAGATTAAAATTTCACCCTTTTCATAACAGGTTTTTAAAAAAAATTGCAAACAAATTCTTAGCTCTATTATACTTTTAATGGCTATTACACCAGCTTAAAAAAAAAAAAGTACAGTGGCCTAGGCCAGAAGTACCAATTAATCTAGTTAAATGACACCAGGATATGCCATTCATACAACTAATGAGGATTAGCATGCTGATGATATTCTAAAGATAGCATTGTTAAATAAGCCAAATACACCCCAGGAATCAAGCTCAATATATAATGCCAATCTATGTCCATCAATTAAGATGACAGAGCGCTAAAAATATACAAATCCACAACAACCGCTGGTCCTCTGAACACAGTCCAGCTCTCTAAACCTACAGGCTATGGATACAGGCTCATAGATGTGGCCTGTAAAGTCCAATAGTATTTGTAGTCAGGAATGTTCAGTTAGCACAGTCTGCCTGGAGCACAATACTCTTTCATTATCTGTGTCTCTGTAAGACACTTTGATCTACTAAACAGCTGAACATAACAAGTGAATTACTAATTTTCCAAAGGGAATGCTTTTACATAACTTAAAATTAATAACAACAAAACAATTAAACATATCAACTCTCACAATCAGCTTTTATGAGAAAAAGAATTTCTGGGAAACTAAATTAACAAGCCTCTTCAGAGTAGCCGTTTGCAACAGAATGTTTACTACAAGAAAACACACCCTGAGCTGCACAGGCAGTGCTGAAATACCTCAGAAAAGGCCACTACAACCTGAAACAGCACATTAGTAAAACTATCTTTGTAAGGGATGCAACTTGATGAGTTCCCTGTCAAAGATGAGAGAGACAGAGGAGCAAAGGCAACTATGGAAAAGGAGCAATCAAGTGAAACAAGTTGGGGAAAAAAACACACCACATACTACTTCAGTGCTTTCTAAAACATTTGTCCTTCACTCATTACACATGCAGAGGCTGGGGTGTGGGTGGAGGTGGGGGGAACAAACACAGCACACAATTTGTGTTTATAGAAGTCTGGCTGATTTAATTTGTTAGTAAAGTGGGTACCTGAGTACCGACAGCAAACAGTAAAGATCAAAGTGAGCTGATAGAAAACCTCCTTGTAACTGCTACCAGTGTTGTTCGTCCCTCCAAAAACCAGCAGTGTGACCAGTTCTAGTGAGAACAGCATAAAAGATATGTAAGCCATGCAACACAGCTGAGTAGGAATACCTGGTGTGTTTCCATTGCTGGCATGGGAGGAATTTCCTTCTGGTTTCCATGAACCACAGCACTGCAGCAACCTTGACAACAGCTCCTAAGTGACTACAAATCAGTTTATTCTCCAGATCCTTTTTACTCAAACCTTGAAAGAGTGAGAGATGCCAGGTCTGTCGCTAGGATATCTACTCTTCCTCTGACAGGCTGTGGTAACTAACTTTGATCTGTCATCCTTAGTTGCAGAATAGAAGCACCTTTGACAACTGTGCTCTCAGGAAATAAGCAAATGACCAAACATCCAAACATATATTATTTTTCTCCTTTTCTAGGCTAATAAACCAATACTGCCCTGAAGAAATTGATCCACAAAGAGCAATGTGGTTCAAAAAAACTAATCAAGGGTTTCAGTTAAACAACTGATCGTCTCTAACCGGTCACATGCTCAATTTCTGTAGGATAATACAGCACCTAACAGTGAAAAAAACAGCACTACAATCATCCTTCCTAAGCAAATGAAGAATACAGCTGTGCACAAACCTATGAAGATTTAAGAGGACATACAGTTCTACAGAAGTATTTTAGACAGCTATTAATGTATCTTATTTTACTCTTCTTCTGCTGGTTTGGTTTTGATTGTGGGGTTTTTCCTCCTTATTTTCAGGCTGCTTCTCTAATATGTATTTGGTTAAGCTTTAAGATTACCTGATGTCTCCAAATATACCATATGTCCTACACTCCCATGTTATAAAGACAGCAAAACAGAAGAAAAAAAACCTGATCTTTGTGGCTTCAGCAATCTGTAGAGCCAGCAGTAGTCTTTTATCCAAGCTAGTTATAAGCATACCTATACAAGCCTGAGAAACTAAGAGCAGCAAGACCACACTGAATAAAGATCTCGCAAGGCTAATAGTGAAGTGCACAACCAAGTAAAAAAGATGCAGTAAAAAGAAGGTTAAAGAGAGCAACTTTTCCCCATGTATACCAGCGTTTTCAATGTTTCCAGAAGTACACAACAATTTTCAGTCCAGCCACTCCTTCTAACAGTTGCCCACATCTCTACGTTTTACTGGTGCATCAAATCTCTCTGAAAGCATCCTTTGCAGAGTTCCATGACACAGAGCTCCACAACTAAGTCATGCACTGCTTTGCAGAACTCTTTAGCCTGTCAGCCGGTTGACCAATAATTCTACATATAAACACTGTGAAGATTTCATGGCCAATACTAGAAGGTTACATGTTAAAGAACACTTTTGGAAAAAAGTAATAGCAAGCACAAGGTATAGACTTGCCTTAATACATTTGTATTTCCAAATAAATGAGGCACTTTTCCAGAGTTATTTTTAAATGTACAGAGCATCAGTAAGTAGAGTTCTCAAAAATCCAAATGCCTCATGAAGTGATAGACAGTAGATGTCATACCTGAAACAGTCCTATATTTCCAATTAGTGAAAGTCTTTGCTATGACAAGTACATATTCAACATATTAGTATTATGCTGTCAGGCATGCTTCCTTGCATACAATACAAAAATGAAATCTTGACCACCTGATTTCCTTTAACTTTAACCTAAAAGCAACATTTCTAACTGTCAGTAAAAGCTCTACAGAACAAGGTATATTACTCCCTGTGTGTTCTTTAAGTACTCTGATACTCAAAAGTCAAGAAGCAAACAGGCACCTCCTGATAACGGAGAGCTCACCTGCATTTTGATATTTTTTGAGAAATAATCCTTTGCATCTGTTTTGTCTGGTAGGGAATTTTTCTTTTTATTTGTTATATATAAGTATTCAAATATGCATCAATGCAAGACTATAGCAGGGGTCATTTTTTATATTTAAAAATGAAAGCCTAAAAATAAACTGAGATGCTACATCTTCAAGCTTTGGACACAAGTACATGATTAACTATTCATTATCTGAGAGAGCTTTCTTCCTGCTAAGAAAGAGACTACATATATTTTCATTTGACTTAATTCCTTAGATCCTGATCAATTTCCTTATACAAAATATAAATAGTGAAGCTACCCCACTAGCTGATTTCAGGTTTACTTGCTAATGCACAGTGGAAAGATCTTTTATGGAGAGTGTTTAATATTTCTATCTCAGGCTGCAGGAGGGACATGGACACCACTGGAGCTGAGATCCTTTTATTTGGAAAGCCAGAACATCCATTGCCTCAAGCCAACTGAAAAAAATGCTGGAGGAAAAATGTAGTAGAATTTTTACTTCTAAGAAAGGTTATTTTGAAACTAACAATGAGTTACAATGTTGGATTTCAAGTGCTTGAAAATTAACTGCTCTGCATTAGAGAAAGTCTTCAGGTTGGAAGAATTAAGTCATTTTTCTCAATGTGCAGATCTGAAAAGTCACACATCAGAATAAATTTTGAAGAACTGCTAGAGAGGTTGTAAGAAAATCCAAAAACCAACAAAAACTTTAGCTTTATTAGGATATAACCTAATGTCTAGTAAACAAGCAGAGTCAACTCTTTAACATTGATTGCAAAAGTAGGATGCCAATTTGCAGCTGTTAAGAGATGGAGTAGACACACCGTTCTGTAGGACTGCTTCATTAACTTAGAGCCCGAGAAAAAAAATTAAGATTTGAGACCATGCCATAAGGCTCTTGAAACTGCACATTAGTGAAGATGCAGTACACAGAAATAAAGCACTTTCTGAACATTTGCTGAAAATGTGTATCAGATTTAAAACCAGCAATTCATTCCTGCTCCTTAGTGGTGTATAGCATTGCTGTGGACTGCTGAGTAGCTGTCATGCTATGCAGTCTGGCTGCTTTCCAGTCCTGGGTGAAGCAATCCCCACAGCATTTGCATGAAAGAAATGGTGGGTTCCTTTGATGTGAACGATCTTGAGTGAATAAAAGGTGGGTTTGGGTTTTTCTGGCATTTATAAGAATTCTTTGTCAGTGCTTCTTGCTTACAAGTAAAAACCTATGCCAGGTGTCCCAGAAAATTATGTAAATGTTTAAGTATTCTCTCTGAAGCTCCATGTAGAAAATATCCATTTCTCACATCTTATGATATAACTAGCCTTTGCAGATGGGATTGCCTTCAGCTTTTCCTATAGCTGTATATTCAGGAATTGTCAGCTGCAAGTATGCTGTGAAAAAGACAATTCCTTTGATAGAACCCAAGTGGTTTTTATCGAAATGCATTTGTTGGTTTAACTTTACAGCCTTAGACAGTTTCTGCAAATAATTTTTGATAATTACTTAAATGTTATTTCATATGAAAGTCATTACTACTAAAATCTACAGTGTCCCACCAGCAAGAAATAAAAAAGAAATGGGCAAAGTTGCAAGCACAGCTCATCTATTGTTTCTAACTGAAGCAGGTTTGCAAATGCTGGAAACTGTTGGCATTTTGAAATGTCTGGAGATTCCTGTAGATATCTAGAGTTACACAGTATGTGTCCTTGGTGCTCCCAACATACCACAGATGATTTACCAAAAAAAATTAAAGATGCATTTCTCAAAAACATGTGTAGTATGCTCCATGCCTGACTGAATCAGGAAATCCATACACCCATGGCTGCATAGTCAAGCATGAAGAGCCACATGGTCTTTCACGATGAAATTTAGAACGGGTATAAATTTTGCACCATAAACAACATATTAAAGAGGGTGTGATGTAGGATGTGCTCCAAATATTCATTGGTCTGCTTAAGTCCATCTCTACTCTGAAGTTTACTTGTTTGTAACAAAAGTCCACTAGCACTAGAGGCTTACAGAAGGGGAGGAACAGCATGTCTTCCATTACAAGCAAGTGTACATTAGAACAGAATTCAAACCAATTATCTAGAAAATCATTAACCTTATTGGGAAGTACTCACAGACTGACAGTATGCATCCACTTATAATTTACTCCTGGCTATAAGCAACACTGGCAAACCCTTGCAGAAGGTTTTGAAAACAGGAGGACTTGCAGCATTCTCTGTGGAAGTGAGCTGGTAGGAAATCGGTAAAGATTTTTAGTATCTGCACAAGGCCCCTGACCTTCACCAGTGAGGTATGAGGTAGTGACATCCTCTCTTTCATGCTGGCCAATGATTGTATTAGCCTGTCCACATTGCCCATGCAACTGCCTTGGGATTTGAAGACTCAGTCAAGAACAAGGTAAACATGCTTTTGGCCTCCTTACCCTTCTCTTTCACAGTTTGGTTTTTTTCTTTTTTTCCCTTTTTTTTTTTTGTGTGTCTCACTTCCATCTGCATCTATGCTGTGTCAAGATGTCCATCACAACACCTGCCCAAGTGGAAGGGATAAACCCAGTAGGAGCTTGTTGAGAGCCAGCTCTACTTCTGTGTAGAGACCACACAGTCCCAGAGTTATGCAACCTTCAAAGAAGACCTGGAGTGTCATCAGTTTTTCTAAGGTACTTTTGTAGTTTGCTTTGCAATGAGGTTGAAAAATAACCAGTCTAACCAGAAAGCGAGCATGAACCCAAAATATTAAAAAAGCCTAGAAAAGGTGTTTCTCCCTTTTGGAGCATGTGACTGTTTCAAAGGATGAAAAAAAATACGTTAGTTTCTAAGGCTTTCACAGAAGTTTGTGATCCAAATTCAGTGAAATATTTTGTCTAAGAACAAACCATTGCTTTAATAAAATGAGTCTTCTGGTAGATGCAGTAATTTCTTAAGGTACAAAAATAAAATATTTGAACAGAACTCATATTTTACGTCTTCCAGTGGCTGGGAGCACACAGGATGGAAAACAGATTTTTTTTTTTAATCAGTCTGTAATTGCAAATGTTACAAGTACTAGAGCTTTACATAGGCACGAAGATTAAGATTACAAACCTTTCTTTAGGGTAACAACCAACACCTAAGCAAATTTAGCCTCCCAGCTCTGTAACCAACACAAATATCTATCTCTTCAGCAGTATCAACAGAAAACAGTATTGGTTACTCAGGTACTGTAACAATTTTGCGTTTTGCCAAGATTAGTGCCAAGACATTATTCTGGCTTTAACAAACTCATTTTAGTACAGGTTAAATCAATTAAGTTAAGCCTAAATGCTGGAAAATTATGAATGGGACGTCCAAGCAAAGCTTGCCTCAACTAATTTGCTTCTCAAACAACTTGACATTTAACCAGGACACCTTTTTGTTTAGATACAACATATACACATTTCTGGGATAGCTTAAACATTCTTCAGTATGTAGCATTTATGCTTTCAAATGCTGGAGTACAAAAAAATCTTCTTAAAATATACTGAGACTGTTCAGTTTCTGTCAAATGTTTGCAGTATTTTTGCTTTTCATTATTCAAATCAGAGAATGCAAAAAAAAAATCATTGGGAAGGTTTTTTGGGATGGTTGTATTTTTGATTTTTTTTTTCACATTTTAAATATATAGTTACATAGCCTTACACTAGCACTCTGAGTTTTCTATAATATCTTTAATATTTAGGCACAAATGAAATTCCAGTGAAGAAAAAAATGGCTACATATGAACGCATTTCTGAAGCAAACAAATAGAAAAAAAAAATCACAATAAAAATAGTTGACCACACTTAATCCACCACAGTGTTTGTTTCCCCAGCAT
>JAWWEW010000131.1:26415421-26477534 GCA_035583185.1 Anabacerthia variegaticeps | reverse complement strand
ACCTGAGTTTAAGACATTAAAACTAACTTCTTGTTGATTTGTGGATAAGGAGACCATGACCACAATTTATCTTGGGGGGGGGGGGGGGGCGGGCAATGAAATAATCAGAGCTGAATACCTGCATTACTCTTCTGAGGAGCTATCAAGGACACAGAAGTGTTCTGTTAAAGGAAAGTTTCAACCATTCTCAATGCTCCACAACTTTCCCGTCCAAAACCCTTTCTAAAGCTCTCCTCCACCAAAATCATCATAAAAAAAAAAATCAACTTTGAGGCCACTGAAAGTGCAGATTTTGCATCTGTGTCTACTGTTGTCATTCACTATGTTTTCATTGCAACCACTGTGACCTGTTGCACCTTTTTTTAAGCAACATCCATGAAGAATCTAGTGTAATAGAGCCCTAGGCTTCATAAAGGGTCATCACTCAGATAAATAATATATTTAACCAATGGCACTGGAACAACTAGGAAATAATTTAGAAATTGAGAAAATAAAGGGGGCTAGGGGTGAAAATCAGCCAGATACTGCCACAAGAGATTGGATACGTTGTAGGATTTAATGCACCGAGACTTCACTGTAAGTGTCATTTCAGTGCTGAAGTCATTAGGAAGGTTTATCCTATTAAGAATGAGTTTTAATGGTACCAAGATATACCCTGGTCTTGAAAGTAATAAATTCAGTCCAGTTTAATACTTCATACAATCTATTCAATTTAATTGCTGGATAAAGAATGTGCTCTTTAATTATGTACAGAGACAGCCTGGGTTTAAACAAAAAATGAAGGGTAGTACAGAAACTGGAAACGGTAGGTAACTAATAGCATTTACATTTTCAAAAATCATGGTCAAGTTCTCTTTGTGTAGAGCTCTAGGATAAACTCAAGAGATGATTACTGTAATTAAGGAACTTACAGATCTCCTTCTAGAGACAACTTATTTGGCAGGGATTTACAGTCTCTTGAATAAACTCTTTCCAATCCTCTGAAGTCACTATCTTCTGCTCATTGGGTTCTCAACTAGCATACACATGTTGCTGATACTGGTGTCAGTCAAAGCCCTATCACAATCACATGGTTCTTGCAAATAGAAATATTTTCCAGCATATGACTTTTTGAAGCACATGAGGGCATTTTCAGTCCAAGGGAAAAGGCAAATTCCAGCAAGCTCCAACAAACCAGATACTCCCCTCTTAACAGTACCCAGCCAACCACTCCAGTTACAGTCCCAACTGCATCCTGAATAATACTAATTAATTTCTTTAGAACAGAAGAGAAAAATCCAGACTTACATAAATGTAGCTGAAATCAGACTACTACTTCTCTCCAAGGAGGTTACATCGCTCCAATCTAAGCCATTAGTGGTTTATATGACACAACTGGGTATATCGTAGGTATAGAAAAACAGCTTATCCCCGGCTAGGAAAGATGGGTTAGAGACGGCCCACAATCGTGCATTAGGAAATAGCTTCCTTACTGACAACTACATCTAAGATTTCACCTGGGAATAAGGGCATCTATTCACATGCCATAGATACATAAACAGTAGGATACATCTTGAGATATGACCCACTTATCAATCCATGCCTTATCCAAACAAGTAGTGAAAAGACCTCTTTTTGCTGTAATACAGCCTGTAAGTCTAAACCTGTGATCCTGATTAAGCCAATACTCACCAAAGTCACAGAATCAATGGAAGTTTCTAAATCAGTGATTTGGGGTCCCAATTTCAAAAACTCAAGAGATAGGATTTTGAGAAGATAGATGACGGGAGATACTGAACCTCTCAGACTGTATATACAAACAATAGTTAGGCTATCACCATAGTTGGACTGTCCTCAGTGAGAAAACGTGGAGAGACTAGCTGTCCTTATTACTACATTGTTATTACTCTATGAACCATTAAATTTGCAATACACTTGAGAAGACTGATTCAAGAGGAAAGGGGACATTCAGTTACATTAGAAGATTTTACTCTGTGTTTACCACCACTCATGCAGTAGACTCTAAAATTATCTGCCACAAGTTAAAAAAAAATAAAACCAAACACTACTACATCCAACAGCAGATCAAATCTGGACACAGATAAGAATATTTTAGAGGAGTTAGAGTCACCAACCTAAGAAGACTGTTGGAAAGGATAAAAGCTCCTGCTTCAGTTTTAGTTCAATTTCTCATTAGAAGGGATTAGAATGAAATTTTCATAGAAGCCTCTAATTCCTATGGGGTCTACCATCCTCATTTCAGGCATCTGGTATGGTCATCACAGAAACAGTAGTACATTAGGCAGACCACAAGCACAATCCAATATGGCAATTACTACATGTTTTCTTCTGCTTGATAAAAAGTTTAACAGTGCATCTGATGCTGCTGTCAAAATGAAATCTTGGAACAAAACACCAAATAAACATTTGTTTATAGACAAAAGACCAAATATGCTCACTATCAATTTAAATTCAATTCCAGAGATGCAAGATTACCTATCCAGACCATAGTCTATTCCATCAAACCCTTTGGGTGTTCTTTTTTGAAAAGCTGCTATGTGAAATATTTCTTTAGATTGCAGAGAAAACAGGTATCACCACTGGGCTGTATAGCTGGGTTAGAAAAAGGCAGAGTTCAGTGTTTTATTTTTTGGATCAATGTGGGCATTTCAGTAGGATTTTGCTGTTCAGTGAGAAAGGGCAAAGGAACAAGCAGATGAATTTCTTTTAAATATCTTTTCTGTAGCCTTGTGGAGCTGGCAGTACAGCAGTTGTCTCTCAGAACCAAATGAAAGAGAGAACAAGGAATATCTACATCTTGAAGTTACTAGAAGTAAGTTTTAAGTATAACACCCCTTTAGCCAGATTTTAGGGGGGAGAAGGAAGGGAAAAAAAAAACCCACAAAAGGAAAAACTGCTATTTCTCACTGCATTATCCAAAACAATCACTTTTAGTAATACACTACAAAAAGTGACAAATACTACTCCCACAACCTCTAATTTCTTACTACTCTCACAACTTCTTTAATTTCTCTTCCTGCCAGCACAACTGCCTATAGATTACATATTTTATTACCTGTTAATTCATCTTCATATGATTTAGCAAAAATATAATATAGATCCAATACATTGCTTTTAGAGCTGAAGTTTAAATTAATGCTCAGATTCTGAGAAACATAGCCCAGCATCCTCTGTCAACCCTCAGCAAAATGCAGATACTTAAGGGTGCCAATCACAGCAGACCCACAATATCAGTGACGGATGTGCTCTCAAGCACTTTGACAGGTGAAACCAGTATCATGTGTTAACCAGTGTTTACACATAATATAATGTTATTGCCACAGCAGTAGCAGTAAAGCAATTTTACAAAACAAAATTTAAGAGAGCCTCTCCACATATCCATTGTATTTCATTCCTCACACCATAGTTAGAGATTGAAGTGAAATGCCTTACTGAGAAAAAAGAAAGAATGGGGTAAAATCCCACCAGTTGTTTCAGACAAGAAGGCATGAGAGAGTTTTCTAGGTCCTCTTCCCCTAAGAATGTGCTAAAATCATAAAAAAAACCATGGCAGGAGGAAGAATGGCAAGATGCTATTTTTCAAGCAGATGAAACTATATTTCTTGTTTAAACTTTACAACTCACTTCCTACAATGTGAAAAAAGTCTCTCTTGCTTTTGATACATATAGAATAGGGATTATCACACAAGCAAACACATTTGTAAATATACTTTAAAATTTCAATCAGTAAGAGGCAAAAAAGAAAGAACAAGAGTGAAATACAGTATTTCACAACACCTTCTGTGTTCTCTAATCAGAGCCTAGAGAATGGGACTTCACAATGAGAGCCCTGAAATAGTCACTTCAGTTTTATGCCTTCGCTCCCCAGCCTAGGCAGGAAAATTATACTTGTCCACTCCTAGGAAGTGCTCTACAATATACGGGTAGCAGGTGACTTTGAAATGTTGTTATACAAGAACTGCCTTATTAGGTATAATACCTACAGAGTTAACAAAAGATACTGTTTTCTCTTGCTTGATAAACATCTAGTTTTCCCTGATTTTTCTCTATCCAGTGATCGAAAATATTTCACATAATTTTGCCTGTGTGACCTATTTTCTCTTAGCTGGCAAGAAGAAAGTCTTGTTTTCCTGCCTCTTACCTCTCATCCTTTCCAAAGGGATATGCAGAGTTCAGTGCTTAGTAGGAGACTTCAGTAGTATGGCAAAGTGACCATAAATTAAAGCACAAACTTGCCCATCCCTGAAGATGCTCAAAGCACAATCTGAGCTGGTAACATCGTGTATTTCAGCAGGTCTAACTGATGATAATGAAGACATTTTAAAAACACCAATCACATTAATGGTTTTACTGTTAAGCAAAACAGGCAGGTAAGCTTGAAGACAATTGTGTATTCATATTTATTTCAGCCACAGAAAACTCTCAGCTAATCTAGACCAATTGGCTAAATGTTGTGGTGCTAGCCTGTATGAAAAACTGAGGAAGGCCTGAACCACATTTAGCATAGTCTAGAGCTAAAAACATGACTAGACACACTGGATATTTGCTTATTCTTCCCTACAACAGATTTATTTCTGCATCTGTCTGAAATACACTCGGAGGAGAAACAAACAAACAACAACAAAAAATGTCTGGACAAGTTAGAAAGACATTCCTGCACTCCAGAAAGCACTCAGCTCTAGGAAGGAGAGGAGCCAGGAGAAACTAAAAACGGATAGCCTTTAGGAAGATACAGCAGAGCTGGAAGGCATATGATTAGTTCCATTTCTCAAAGAAAGGATTCAGCTTTCTAACATATGGGGAGAGGTAGCTTGTATTGGGGGAGGGAAAAGAGTAGAAATCAGAGCTTCAGTCGCTAGCCTGATTCTTGCTCTAAGACTACCTTTTATGTGCATATTCTGCAATAATCACCTAAAACTTTAATGTAACATAGACTTTACAAACCTAAAACATAATTTATGGTTTTTATCTAGGATGATCCATAGGAATGAAATTGATGGCTAACACCATTATTTTTGATATCCATGAAATACTTCAACTGAAAGAAGTGAAAAGGGAGATTTTGTATCCACTAAGCTCATGGAACTCTCACTGAGAAATGTGAAATTATGCAAATATGGACTTTAAGAGCAACTGAGGAACTTTCTTCTATTATGCACACACAAGTAGGAAAAAAAGGTCACACAGTGGTTAGCTAAGCTTCACAGCAAACACAGCCTACTTAGGAACCACACACGGGTGTATAAAAACTTAGCATAAGTTATCAACAGCTACATCAGTGATGTATATTTGTGACTTCTCAAATGACTGCTAATTTTAGGCGATCTAAACAGGAGCAAGCTGCTGTGTTTCCTGGACTCAGATGAATTAGGAAATACCAGCACACCTTGGGCAAAAGTGGTCAATCTAAAAAGAAGTATTTGTTTCTCAGGTCAAAATCAAGCATAAACATGGCACACCCTAATTAAGGTATTTTATCCATATTTAGTCAGTTATGCCCATAGCTTTTATTAATGTCTACATATTTATTTTTAATTATATTTTTCTGATGAGCAACACATGCAGCTTCAGGCCCCTGCATATTGAAGTCTTTTTTATTAACCATTTGTTCACAAGATGAGTTAAGAGGACAGTGAAATACCACTAATTCTAGTCAGAAAAGGTGGGAAGCAAAAAGGAAAAAAAAAGTTTGTGTCACTTGAAGATCAAGGCCAGTAGTTCAAAGTCCGCAAAAAAAAAAATTTGACATTTTCCTTACAGATTTCTGCAGCCTAGCTTTACATTTTATTGATATTTATTAATAAAATAAGCCACAATATAGTTTTCTGCTGATGTCCATCATAATGCTGCATAAAAATATCAGTAGGTATTTAGTTAAATTATATCTCACTTTTGGTTCAGAGACTTTACTCCACACAGGGTAGATGTCTAAAATCACCATACTTCCCCCCCCCCCCCCTTTTTAAGGATTCACAGAACTTTATGGACTTAAAATTGGGGATTTCATGTGAATCTAAAGATGCAAATATAGTATCTTATTAAGTGTTCCAAGATCACTAGTTCTCATTACTTTCAAACACAGTCTAGTGCTGGTAGCGTACTGACCTTTACAAGTGCCTTGAAATCACAGAATTTTACTCTATTTAAATTACTGCTAAGATGCATTTCATTTGCAAGAAATCCCAGACTTCATGCTGAAGAGTAAAAATAATATGATCTCTAGTAGAGAGATGTTGCCCTTAAAAGTGCACCGTACCTCACCATACTGGAGTATATGATGGGATTTATTCATCCAAGTGATTAAGCATGAGGAAGAATGTTTGAGCCAAATGCACAAAATATAAAAAGACCGATCATGTCTAATGGTTAGATTTTTCACAAGCTCTGAACTTTAGCTCCATTAAAAAAAGTTAAAGACATCTTTGCTAAGCAGATTACTGTGGAAACCAGTCTGAAAGGAAAAAACATGCTACTTATGTTCTTTATTTAAAGAATACATTTAAAAATATTTTGGTAAACAAATAAAGGATAAATTTTCCAAATCACATGACACAATGACTTTCTAGGTTTTCATGAAAGACTATTTTTTTTTTCCACAAAGTCATGACCTTCTTTTTGCCACAGCAATAACAATGAAACATGCAGTATTAAGATATAAGGGAGGCTGGAAGGACAAAAGGGAACTTCATTTGTGCCATTGGTTAATCACATCCTACATGACAGTCTACAGCATAATGTATATTAACAAAATTTTTTACTCAATAGCTAAATCTGATGGAGTTTTGTGGTAATTTATGCCCTAAGTCACAAAGTAGACTAAGTATTTGAGATACCTTACACTATCTTTCATTAATATATACAACAAGCCTCCATAATAAAGTAAATTAACCAGAGTATTTTTCAGTCACGTAACTCCACTCATTGGGATAATTGCATTGCCAATCACAAATATTTCCAAAAAGCTTCCCAACCAGACAGACTTTAAACACAATAATGGACTTTTTTTGCTGTTATCAAAGCACCAGCAGGTAGATAGGATGCAGAAACAGGAATTAGATCAGAAGTCCTTAAGTCTTATTCACTATCATTGTAGCCTGTCAAGGAGTACAGTGTCTTGCTTGGTCTCCTTTAAATATTTGAATAGCCTCTGGTCTTACACCAGTACCTTGCAACATCACATGTATCCTATAGACTTTGCCCACTAACCTGAAATAATCTGCAGTGAGCTGGCAGATGACAGTCATCTCCTACCCTTTCAGAATGGCTGGGTTTTATCAATATTGTACCTTCTAATAGGTAAAATGATTCAAGCTAGTTTCCTGCTAGGCAATACGTTATCTCCAAACATATAAAGTGATTTAGTACAGGAAATACCAACATGCAGAGACAGCTCTCCTGTGCTATTCACATCCACAACTATCAGTTTACTGCAGAAATTACACTTCAGTGCATTGAGCTGGTAACACTTGGTTTGATTTTGCCCAACTACAACTACATCTTTTTATCCACTGTATACAAATCTGGATTTCCCTTTGGGACTGCATCCACACCTAAGCTTCAACCAAAGCTTTTATTAAACCTAAGACTAATTTTAAGTTGGTCAATGCACTCCAAAGTTGCAAGACCAAATCCCTGTAAATTCATCCCAGCAGCCTGTCTTTTATTCAGTGGCTGAAAGACTGACTCTGCAGTGATCATACACAGATAGGACTCCAGAAAAGTTTGCAAAATGGGTGTCATTGACACTTGTATACCACTACCCCAGTTCCAGCTACGCTTCTAGTTTTACACGTATAAAATGTTTTATCACAGAGAATGAACCACAGCTTTTTGAATGTTGTCATAAGGGACATCAAGAGGTCATTTTTATACCTTGCTTCCAGCATAATATAAACCATGCTTTGATCATTCTTGACAAGTACTAACTTAACTTATTCTTGGTGTTCTCCAAGAACAGACTATAGAGTCTCCCAACAAGATATTTCAGTGGGCATAATGTTTGGTTTGGTTTCATTTTTAAGAGATTGTCACCAAAAACCTACTTCTAACCCGTCTTTCTAGAGTTCAAGTCCAATGCCACTTGCCCTACTCACCACAGAGTAAGACTGTTACTCTGGTTTTAGAGCAGGCTTGCAGACTACTGTGTCATTCCCTTTGGTATGACCTTCATAAGGTTAAAGAACTCAGTCCATTCAGTCTGTTGTCATCCTCCTAATATCTTAAGATACTCAGTGCTTTTCCTTCATCTCTCTGCAACCAGTTCAGACCCAATTGCCTTCTATATTGGGACAACTAGCTAGACAGATGAGGGCAGAGCAGTGAATGCTGTCCACCTGAACTTCCACAAGGCTTTTGACACTGTTTCCCATGATATCCTCATAGCAGAAAGTGAGGTGGATTGAGACCCAGATGAATGACAGGTCTCAGGGTTTTTATCAACAGCACAAAGTCTAGTTGGAGGCCTATAACTAGCGATACTCCCCAAGGGGCAATCCTGGACCCAGTATTGTTTAAATTGGATGAAGGGATAGAGTACCTCATCTGCCAATCTGATGAGGGTAAAAAGCTGGGAGGAGTGGCTGATACCCCAGAGTGCTGTGCAGCCTTTCAGAAGCATCACACACTGAAAGGATGAGCAAAGCAGAACCTTTTGAAATTCAGCAAAAACAAGTGCAAGTTCCTGCATCTGGGAAGGAAGAACCTGGTGTACCAGTACAGGCTGGGGGCCAACCTGCTGGAAAGTAGTTCTACAGAGAAGGTCTACCTGCTGGTCCTGGTGGACAACAAGCTCTCCATGAGCCAGCAACGTTCCCTTGTGGCCAAGGCAGCCAACAGTGCCCTGGGATGCATTAGGAAGAGCATTGCCAGCAGGAGGGAGCTCAGCCCTAGTGAGGCCACATCTGGATTGCTACAACCAGCTCTGGGCTTCTCAGTACAGAGAGAACTGGAGCTCCTGGTGCAAGACCAGCAGAGAGCTACAAAGAGGATTAAGGGACTAGAACACCTCATTTACGAAGAAAAACCTGAGGGAGCTGGGCCTTTCTAGCCTTGAGAGGAGACAACTGGCAGGGTAGCTTGTCAGCATCTGTAATTATCTGAAAAGAGGGAGTCAAGAGGATGGAGCCAGGCTCTTTTTGATGGTGCCAAGCAATGGGACAAGAGGCAATAGGCAGAAACTGATACATGAAAGTTCCACCTGAATATGAGGAAGAACTTCTTTACTGTGAGGGTGACTGAGCACTGGAATAGATGTGCCACAGAGATTGTGAAGTCTCCTTACCCAGAGATATTAAGCTGTCTGGATGCAATCCTGAGCAGCACACTCTTGGGAACCCTGCTGGAGCAGGGAGGTAGGACTAAATGATCCCTAGTGGTTCCTTCCAGCCTTACCATTCTGTGATTCTGTGAAGTCTTTCTTGAAGCATAATGCTCAAAATGGGACACAGTGTTTCAGCTGCAGTCTTACAATGACAAGAGAGGAGAAAAACAAATTGTGTCCTTACTATTACAGTCCTGTTCAAATCTTTATTAATAAGGCAGCACAGCTAAGTCATATTTCTCTTGTGACTTAGCACTGGATCTTTCTCCACAGAATGTCTGCTTACTGCATTGCTTTTCATCCATAATTACACAAGCAATTACTACCATCAAATAATCACTCAACCCCACTGAATTTCAGTCTACACTTTTCAGATAACTTCACTTCCAATTTCCAAAAATATTTTGAGTTCCAATCCCACCTTCGACATAGCTCTCTGTATGTTTGGTTCATTACAGCCTTTAATAAAACAGCCAAGTCATCAACGAAATTCTCAAACAGAATCAGGCTCCAAAGAGAACTTAAAAAGTTTCTTTGGTAGAGCTTTTTATTTCAGCCACAAATAACTCCTCCATGGTACAATTGCCCAACTGATTTGAAGCCTACTATACAATACTTTCACCTAGCTCGCAAGTCTTGAATTTATTATGAAAGTATTGTGTAAGACTATTTTAAAAGGTTTTCTGAAGCCAGAATACAGAGGGATTTATTGCTTTGCCTCTTATCCACAGATATTTTGCTCTGACATAGAAGGGGGTTCTCATAGTTAAATATGATTTGTCCTTGAGGTATTTTTTGGCTGCTCTTCATCCTCTACTTCCTAGATATTTCTAAACTCTACATTAATTTGTTACAGAATTTTGCCAACGATTAAAATCAGTCTGACTAATCTAGAAGGTCTCCTGCCCTTTTCCTTTTACCAACCCCTCACTATTTTAAAATATAAACAACTGTCCCTTTCCTCAGCTTTTAATACCTCACCCACTTTCTGCAAATTCTGGAGGTGCTTGTTGAACTGAACAAAACACTATGGTCAAGGACAGATTCAAACGACATGGGAAAAATTCAAAGCTTACTTTCCTTTCCATGCAGAAACATCACCCCTTTTTCAGGGTATTAAGTGCACTGGCCAGCAGCATGCAATTGTCCCACTGAGTTACAATGGATACAAAACAGTTAAAAATTTGGCCTTCGCAGCATCCATTCTCTGAGGCACAAGACTAACTTTGTGTATTACATCTCAGAAACTTACTTTCCCCAGCCAGAGGCAGAACAATTCCCTTCAACCAGCAAAATAGAGGAAGAAATCTTTCAAGCTTTCAGACCAGACTGATCACTCAAGAGACACAACTAACTCGGGTAAGTGTCCAAACTCAAGGTTGCTTTCTGAATTGATGCTCTTGTGGTTTGCTCATACCAATCATTAGTCACTACCATTTATTAGCTTGCAGATAAACTGAAATACATCCTGGGAAAGAGAGAAAAATATTCTCCCAGGACCTTGGTTATTGATTTTGTTTATTAACTAAACTTAAGCGAAGGCAAAATTAATAACTATCTACATGTGTAGCAGAAACTTGGAGGAGAGACTGTGTGAAAGCAGGCTTCTCCCATTTGTATACCTCTGAAGAGGTCAGCCTCTATCATAGGCCTTACAAATTCAGGAGCATAAAGATGAGTGAGCATTAAACAGCAGTAGACAGAAGTGAGGCACGGACCAGGTTGTTTGGGAGGCATACCAAAGGACTCCACCAGCACAGCCCTCGGAATTGACCCCTGCCACACTGATTCTTAGGCCCTAAACAAACAGGCATGCACGAAAAGACATTGAATTTCTCATGTCTGACAGATGGGAAATTTGGAGCTGACTAAACACATGCCCAAACCTACATCCTTAGGCCAGATAGCACTTCATTGACCCCTGGCTGATGGAAATGCCAGAAGAGTATCATCTGAATGTGACCCCTTAATGTAGTCCATGTGTGAAAACCTTAAGAAACTGTTCTCTTTCCAGTGCAGGCCAGGAAACGAATGAAAAACGTTCACTGAAGTCAAGGGATTTACACTGGCATAAATCTGACACACAGAAAAATTAGGGATCCAAACTCTATCCTCCAAACTGAGGCCAAAAGATCTCAGGCAAAGATCTTCTACAGCAGTTTCCATATCCATAGCCACATTACTCTGTTCATAAATGTAAAATAGCTAATGCTATATTCTGTAAAACTAATAAATACAAAATGCTGTCCTGAAATAAGAGAAAGATACCTATGAAGAACTTCCTTCCCCCCCACCACCAACGAAGGCCTTAAAGGCCTTTCCAACTTAATTAAGTTTACCAAAAGAGCCTAGGGGCATAAAGTACTGAAATTCAATAGAAAACTGGCCACTAAATCTTATTTCCAAAGTCCTAGTGGAAACTAATTATTTATAAAGAGTGGATCTTCAGAAACATTTACTTCTCTAAATTTATATTCCAAATACGTATGATCTTTGCCTAAACAAATTTGTATTTCCTTCAGCACAAACACATTTTTACACCAATATTTATAGATTACACCACCGTGATTCATTATCAAATAAAGTCCAATTTCTCTGCACACAGATGCATTAAAGAATATTAAAATTAAGTCTAACTTCCTTGTTAGTTATGGAAGGACGTCCTCTTATTGACATCTTTATTTTACAAAAATGCTCCAAGAGATGTATTTGGCAAATAATATTGCTCTTGCAGAGCTCACTGCTTCAGAAACATGACTTCTCTGAGGAAACTCTAGATCTTGTAACAGAAATATCTTTAAATCTTTTAGATAGCCAGTCCACAGGGAAAGGTTTAAGAAAGGATCAAAGCTTGTCCTTTCAGCTTGAATTATTCCATTACAGCTGAATGTGACATAATTACAAAAGATGTTGGATGTGGAATCTCATCAGGATTATCTGACACTCATCTTTGTTGAAAAAGTCTCCCCAGCTGTTGCTCTGATAGCACAAATGTGACAGGAGTGCAGAACACAAAAGTAGTTGCAAGTGACTGCTGCTTTGAGGCTGGTTTAGGCTCCATGCAGCACACTGTGACTTTTCAGCCACCACAAATATTGAGTCTTTTTAGGACTGACTCACAGGTGAGAGGGAATAACAAGTATGCTATTGAATTTCTAAATAAGAAAATTAGTTTGAAGCAGGCCATAGACCAATATGGGCTCTATGTTTTGTAGCTAACAGATATAAGCAATTAATCTTCTTTCTTATGCAAGGTCAACATAATGAAGTCAGTAGCTGCTCAGCTGCTTCACTCCCACCCTCCCCCCCCACACACCCCGTTTTAAAAGCCTGCTATATTGTCTGAGTTAATTTTCACTGGAGACCAGTACACAGTGCTGGTTACAACATGTAAGATAAAGTACACTCTTTACAATCTACATTTCTCTCTGCAGTTGATGCATTCCAAACCAGTACATCCAACCTCAAAGAGCAAGGAACACATTTCCTATAGTGCCACTATACTTGTGTGTGTATATTTTTTTATTTTTGTTTTCATTCTGTGAAAGGAGCTCAATTGTAAACTACAACATCAAACATCAAATCTTGAATAATTACCCATTCCAGAGGATTTGGTAGCTGTAAAAATACTTTTCTTTCCTTCCTTGTCATGGATTACATTTCCTTCATACATTATTAATGAAGTTAAACTACTAGTAACATGCCAAATGTGCTGCATAGGAGATTTGTGCCTAATCCAGCACAAAACAGGCCCAGTCACATAATGATAGAAAAAAAAAGAACAAATGTCAACAGTTTCACACTGGGACTAGATTAAGCAGACCATACTTACTGATTCCTTACACAGGGATTATCTCACTTTTAGTGCTATGAGAAGACAAGCCACACTCCTCTATTATTAACACAGAACTGCACCTCAAAAAAAGAGACCAGAGTCCCCAAATCTGCTTACACATACACAGAAACTGCTGTTTATTGAACATTGCAAACTCTTTTAGATTACACTTGCAAAATCAAGATATTAATAGTAATATATATATAAAATCCTCTTGATGTTTAAGATCTCAATACAACTTTCAATGGAATTTGTGGATAGCCCTTAAGAGGATATTACATGCAATTAGGGTCCAACTGAATCCCAATTAAATGGAAATAACTGGTGTCTATGGTATTTACCTTCCTACCATGGAAAGGCTCCTTCAGTTTAGGAACCAGCTCATGTTAACAGTTAACATGTATTAGCTTGATAACTAAGGTGCTCGCTGAGGGCAACAAAACTGTACTAACTCTTAGGTGTTTACAGGACCAGGCATTCGGCACAAAACTGCCTGACAACTAAGCAATAATAATGTCCAAACAGAATAGAATTTGTGGGTTTTAATCTGCTATCTACAAGGTATATTCACTAAACTTGCTAGAGCGTAGGCAGATGTTTACCAAGATAGCATAGGTTTACAGAGATAGCATATGTATGGTTTTGCAAGGTGAAGAATATTGTTTTAAGACGCTTACTGTTCTATCAGGAATACTGAAGCCATGACACAGACCACAGAGCCAGTGAAAACTTGCTTTGTCATTTCAGATTTGTTAAAAATGTTCAAGGAGTAGCTGTCCCAGCAGACTAGGCAAGATCAGGTGTCACCCGTCTACACCACTCTTCACTTAATGCTGGATCAGGTATCGTCTCTGCTAGCGCAGCTGGCATTGGGCTGGTAGCAACAGCACAGCTTGTGCTGCGTCTGGCTCAATACAGCTAGCTGAGCTCACATGCTGATCCAGACCTAATTAGCATTAGCAGAGATCTGGCAGGAAGGATTGTTGAATCACAAACTAAATTTGCAGCTCCAAGTTGCTCTTTTACAGGTAAACATGCTTTAAGCGGATCTCTCTTTCAGCTTCATCCATGTTAGCTCAGAGCTACCTAGACTCTGGAAGATACCTTTGTCAAAAGTCAAAACACTACATGCATTCTGTGCACATGTTTTACAGCCTGGGCCACTTCAGAAATCTAGACAGAAACCTGTGGCTCAGTGACAACACAAGGGCAAGTTATTACCAATAAAGGCATGCTTTAAGCCAAGTTCAAAAACACTTAAAAATAGACATCCTCTAATTGACCTGCCATCTAAACCAGGGGAAAAAGTCCACTCTGCTCAGGGTCCCACAAAATGCATTGGAATATATAGAGCACATCATTAAAATCAAATGCAAACTTATTCGGCACACTGTACGTTCATTCTGAGCACTTTTCCACAAGCTTGGGGAAATCCAGTGAGCAAAAAGAAACTGGAAGGTTATCTTGTATAAACTCCAAAGCATTAGTAAATCCAAATAATTATATAGTCACTAGCATATAAAAATTAATTTGCTCACTTAAAGCCTGGGCTTATACTCCCTTACCAAGAACATGAATCACTCTAGCCATGAGAACCCATGCCTTTAGTTTCTTAGGGCCTTCCACTAAAACCCATGAAGAAATCAATATGTTGTGTCCACCAGACTACCCTCCTGCATTTCTTCTGCACACACAGGCCTCATGGCAGGAACCGAATGGGGAATGCTGAAGGCAGAAATAACAAAAATATATGTTCAGGAGAGATGACTGGAATGCATCAATCTCTTCTTTATAAAGAAATAATCCACAGACTGCTAAAAAGTGCAGCAGACACTATCTCCATGGAGCCCCTCCACTCCATACCAGGCTTAACATTTGTCACTCTCCTAGCACTGTAGACCGTGTAAGTCTGTGGAGCTGTTCTGCTGGAGCTTTCTGCAAATACCCCGTGAAATGTAGTTTCTCACTGCAGAAGGGGGCCCATGAGCAAAATGTTAGTCAGCATCAAATTCTTTCCACAGCCTATGGACATGTATTAATCCAGCCCTCTTCCTCCCTAGTCTGGGGCCTCAGATTTCCCTAAGCTCCATTTGGACCCCACAGGCAGCAAGAAATGATGTTTCTGAAGAGGCTGAATATGAAGGTTAGGGAAGATCCCAGCATAAAGGTTTCCTTCTTTGAAAATCTCATTGAACTACATAACACCATAGCATTGTCTAAAGAGGACATTGAAAAATAAAAGAAAAACTCAAGTTCATGAGACTTTTCTGGTACACTTTCAGTTACTAAACTATTCATTTTTGATCCCGTGAAATCTGTTAAGTATAAAATGTTGGGCTTCAAAGCAATATAACACCAAGAACTGCATGCTCAGCTTCAGTAAATACTAATTCATAATTGCAGCCTATGCTTTACCCAGTTTCAAAGTAGTTATCAAGTCAGAAAACAGTCATTACATTTCATTCAGTAAAAAGAACACATCCCAAATGAGGTGTCTTTAAAGAGAAGAAACAGGACAACTTGCACTGACAACATTTATCCTTTGTACTATGCGAAGCTCTCCTGATTCATCACCGATTCATCTGCCACAGCCACATTACTGGCCTGCATCTGTTTGCATCTTAAGTCGCAGCCTTAGTGCAAACTCTCACCAGTTATGTTCCCTTAGAAAAGTGTAAGTCCCATTCCAAAATGGTCTACTGGAAAGAGATCTGGGGACTACTGAAAGATCAGGGTATAAAGATTCCACATTTACTTTTTTTTCTATCTTAGTGGTTATTTCCCTAATTATATCTATTCCTTTTGATTTGTTACATTTAATTTTTTATTTATTTGTTTTAGGCACCTCAGATCAGAAAGTCCCAAGAGCAGTACTTTGTTTTAATGTGGAGAGAGACTGTGTCTAGTATTACTCTGTTCTGGAGGAAAGCAGTTGAAGCTCAGGATGCTGGCCTTATTCATTTTTTCTTTTTTTGGCCCTGGGTTCCTCTCCCATACACCTAGGCCTGTTCCAGGCATCATGCAAAAATCTTGTAAGCAAATACCTGTCAGTCATCAACAGCATGTCAATCACTAGCTGTAGCAAAGGTAGAAAATTATGAGTAGAACAATTTTTATCTGTTAATACAGAAAACAAACTAGACGGCTACTTACTGGAACACGTCGGCTGAGGAAGATAATAGTTGTAGTGAACAAAAATATCTTCTACACTTTGTAAGCTTGTAGAATTTTACTACCATTCAGTTTTTAGGCCTTTAATCGCTCATTTTGGCATGTACACAAAGGTTTAGACAACTCATATCCCTTAAAAAAAATATATTTACCTAGTGATGCACAAAAGGATTTACCCAAGACGACCAATGGGGAACACATGATCCCAAACTGGAGTGCTTAATATTATCAGCCCATAAAGGGGGATTCTGAAGACACAGCCTGTACATTTATGTCCCAGAGTTACCATGCATTGACTCCAAAGTTTCCCTGAGGAATTCTCGCTGTACCACATATTTGAACCATTCTCTGCTTAAGTCATTCCAGAAGAAAGAGAACCATCTCATTTTTCCTCATTCACTCCATTCTCCCTAAGACATAACTAACAGAGGCAACCTCCACACTTTCCTCAAATGCAACAAGCAAGACCACATGTGCAAGTAGACCAGAACCAGGAAAAGCTCTTTCCTTGAAGGACTGCTAACAGTCCCACAATGGACAAGAAAAGCCCCATGAGTCTTGCAGGGAACATGTTTCACTTGTGCTCCAGGTAACATTTCCATATCAAAAAAGCCAGAAGGCTTGAAACATTGGAACAACTATTTGTTGATGTCTGGTTTGTGTTACACACAGTACAATAAATTGAGCCATTCAATGTTCTACAAGTGTGATGTTAGTATTCTGTAAAGGATATTTCTCCATTAGAAAACCCTGATACTTAAAATGGATTCAGAGGGACTAATAAATTGGTCCAGTAGGTGTTAATCAATAATATAAATGAATAACCAATGAAAAACTGTCACTAGTATGCCAAAGGGGAAATCATCCAAGAATGAAATCGGTGTAATAATACAAGTGCATTGTATCCTTCAACAAATACAAGTAAAGCATGCTGGATAGAGACAATTCCCAGTACAAGGCCATGTGCTCCTTTAGACTGTCTCAAAATACCTAATTTTATAAGGAATTTTTTATAAGACAGACTTTTTTCCTAATTGCAAGCACTGCTAAGTTGAATTCAAAGATGCACGTATGCTTTACTTGGGCACTGGATATTTTGTTTAGATTTTGTAGGGATTTCCCCCCCCTCACACAAGTTTAATTATTCCTGCAGACAGCTTTTTGCCAGAGCTCTGAACCCTAGAGGAAAATCCCTGGAGATTTACATGAAAAAAGCTGGCGTTCCCTCTTATTTGCCTATTGAACACACGCACAGTGACAGATTGTTTGGACGAGCAAAGCCTATCCTGTTTTAACATCTGAAACATCTGTCCAAGATCTTCAGACAGTCTGCATGCATTTACAAAGCTCTGACTTTAGTCAGGTTTATAATACTCATTTTAGCTCTCTGCAGCTTACAGTGCTGCCCACAGCTTTTGCAAGAGCTGAGCTTCCTGATTTTTGCAACTCAAAATTCCCCTCTCAGGTATAAACCATTAGTCTCCAGAGTTCATTTGGCTGTATATTTTAGACTTCTGGTAAAAAGCCATAGAACACCTGGAACAAATATGTTAGATGTGAAATTAAACTGGACACAATCTACATATGAAATGCTTGAAGCTAATGGAATTACTTCCTCTGATAACAGAGGAAGCTGAACTACATCCTTCATTTTCTAAGAGGGAGAAAACAAATGAGCTAACACCTTCTAAGATTATTTTCATTCCCTGTAATAATCCTTTCCCACCACCACCACACAACCACTGGCTACTTGGCTGATCACATTTCTACTTTCTTCCATCCAAAAATAAGGGATTGGCTGCCATGAAGCTGGCAGAGGGAGTTTTGACTCAAGATTGGCAATATTGATGCTGAATATTTGGATTATCATGAAAAGACAAATCAGAAATGCTTAAAAAACCCAGAAAAATTTTAGACCTTGAAAGAGATATGGACTGCAATACTTGAAAGTTTTATCTTCCATGAAACCTCAATGGCTACTCTTTGCCAACACTTGGGCAATAAAATGCTCCTTCAGCAAAGTTGATCTTGGCTTCACACAACAGTGTTACAGCCTGAGTTGTCAAGATCCACACTTGTCTTGGAAAGCACTGAAAAGCAGCTTGTCAGAAAGGAAACTGCTGGTATACAAAGCCCTAAAGGCAGCCTCATCTCTAAAGCTGCTAACCTTCTAGTGAGTGGCAAATACCCCTCAGAGCAGCACTGTAGTTTTGCAGGTACTGGTATGCAATGCTAGTCTCAGCACCATAAAACCATGTCACCACTCAAGTAAGTGAAAACTCAGATCTCACAGGATTTTTTCAGGGAAGTTCTGCCTGTATTGTTCATTTAGCAACTCTGCACAGGGAATCTGATCGCTTTTCTGCCTTATACTAACATTTCTTTTTAAATCTGATATTCCTCTGGATCAGATAGGCGTGATAGACTATCTAAAACCAGCAAGCAAATAACAAAAAAACAAAACAATAGAAAGCAACAAATACCTTATGTATCTGAACTACGTATAACAAACAGTTGATATAAACCCCCCACCTTACCATGTCACCCTGTTTTATGTTATTTCCCACTCATCTACAACACAACAAATTATATGGCAAGATCCCCACTGGAGAGAGCTTCGCCTGAAGTCTAAGCTGTCTTTTTATTGTGCCTGCTCAGAGGAGAAAGGTTGTAGCAGCAGTTTTATACCATATTCACATTTGCTCTCCTTTATCCCTGGGCTAGTCCCATGCGTAATAGTTCACAGCTAGCTTCATATGGACTCAGAGTGCTCTTCTGGCAGCCAGGAGTTCCTAGTGCACTGAAATGTTACAGCCTACTCACTTGTGTTCAAGAAAGGGTGCTTACAGCAAAGCAGAAGCCTTCTCAGGCAGTAGAAATGCCATCCTGGTGACCTTCTGTCAACAGAGGAGTCTTCCAGCCATGGGTTAAGCCAACATTACAGCTACTTGACACTACCAGGTAGCTGAGGTGGAGACCAGTCTGCCCATCTTTTCTGCAGTCTAGGAGAAAAATAATACAATAATAATAAACAGGGGGCCTTTGACAGGCAGCACAAACAGAGTATGTTTTGTCAGTAACACCATGTAAATCTAGAAACAGATATGATATGTTGACAGATACAATAATGTGCAGCAGAAGCACAAGTATGCCTAGCCCTCCCACAGGTATCCAGCAAGCTTTTCATACTCAGAGCTGCAGCGACTGGACACATGTGGCAGGTGCAGGAGGTTTTAAGATTGCTCCTGCATCCCTGCTGCTCACAGTGATTTGCTGGCTTTATTTCAGGCATTTATCAGACTCAAAGCCCTTCTAGGCTTGGAATTGATAACTGCTAGATTGCACACAAGAAGAGGCTCATTAGAGATGATAGTAAGGGAACATTGGCACTCCATGCTTTTAAAATTATGTTCTTTGCTCATCTCCACATTTAGGAATAACATTTATAGCACACATTTCTGCAAACATTGCTTATTATAGCTTCAAAACAAAACATACTATAACACTAGACTCAGAGGATACTCAAAGCAGTGGATTAAATTCTCAAGGTGAATAAGAGACATTTAAGTATTGCACAGGCTGAAAAGGGATTTTTTTTTTTTAATTAGCATTACAGAGAACTGCCCCCAGTCCCATAAAAAGGTGATTTTTGTAGTCCCCATATCAACACTTATTTGAAGTAAAATTGACTCATGACAAAGTATACAATTTAGAGTCTCCGTGCATTAAAGAAAAAAAATGAAAGAAAGAATATCGTAATCTATATGCACCTACCAGACTAATAACTTTCAATCTGTTCCTAAACTGGCATATATTATCCACATATGCACTTATTTCTAATGCAGCTTTGTTAATTTTTAATAAAGCTCCTCTACATTCAATGAATTGAACATACAATTTCAACCAATTCTTCAGCAAATATACAGAATTTTCTTAAACATTTATACATTGATTATTCTCTTCAGATATTAGATTCAGATTTTATTTCATGTTAATGTTGGAGGTAAAAATTAATATTTCAGTTGAACTGACATTCTTAGCTATTCATCCATCATTATGAAACAAAACCCAGTAGCGGTGGCTTTTTAAATATCAATTACACACAAATGTTCACTGCAAAATTTCTGTTCCTATCAGAAGCATGCAGTCTTGCTTCAAGTCCTTTTCAGCAAATCTTTTAACTCCTCTTCAAATTACTTTGCTTAACCACATACAGTATCTCAGAAAATCTGCATTACTAAATTTGTTTAGTGTCAATTCTGGCCTTTCTCAAAACTTTGAGAACTTTGGTGACTTGTGCCTACCCAGGAATGTTTTCAGCTGTTGTTAGAAAATGTATCATAACATCATGGTTTGCAGAATGATTTTCTGCATTTATGCCTCAATAAGCGATAAGAAATCATCATAATTGAGGAAATTAAGCAATTCACCATTAGAATAAAGTGGTCCTCCCCAGAATGGGGATGGCTGGTCTATAGTATTCCCATTACTCATTATTTGAGCCTCCAATAGATAAATAACAGACCATGGACTCAGACATCTGCACAATTCAACACATACCTTTTTTGGGACCCCTTATAAATATGATTCACATTTTGGGTTTTAAGGAGAGCAAATTAGATATAACATTATCACCACCTCCCTGCTTCCATTTTTACTAATTAACGTGACTTCACAAAGTTGATAAATGAAGCACAACTGCTATTTGGGAGGTGCTCCATGCTTTCTAAACCTGAATCTATATGCCTCTCTGAAAATATATTTTTATTGAAGCGACCACCTGCACATATGTTCTTCAAGAGGCACTCACATATCTAACTGCAATCTTAATTGCACTTCTTTCACCTTTGCAAGCCTTTGCCATGATTTTTATTTGACACTTTCTGTTCAGGTTTCAGTTTCATCTGATCTGCAGAGTTTGTGGTTTTTTGTTTGTTTTTTTTTTTGTTTTGGGTTTTTTTAATAGTCAATAAAAATTATCTATATCTGAACCCTATTAAACTGGTAAAGTTCTCATGGTTAAGGAACTCCAAGATTTGAACACCTTGATCTCCTAGCTCTGCCATGGAGGTCTCCAGCAATCTTGAGCAAAATAGACTATCACACCCATTATTTGCAAAAGTACAATAATAATGCTACTCCTACCTCTCAGCCTACAAGAAGCTTGTCAGCTCCTATGTGAGGCAATACAACATTCTCTGGGGACATTCAGGCAAGTTCCCAGAGCAGTACAGTTCCACACATAGTGTGATACAGGGATTCACAGCACTACAGCACCACCTCAGAATGGTTCTGGTCCCACACTGATGTGGCCCTGTGCCTTGTTGACACAAAGAAGTTGCCCCCAGACTCAGCTGAGTTGGTTTTTGCTCAAGTAGACCACACTACCTGACACATCACAGGTATACACCAAAGCTGCAGTCATCCAAACACAACCGTGGTGAGACCATGAGCTGGCCATGCATGACAAAAAGCACTCCTGTCTCAGACTGGCCTACAAGTATGCTGCTATGCAGGAATAGGAAAAGGCGGCCCGCACTGTCTGTTCAAACCACTTTCTGTGAGAATGGGTTGAATTTGGGCTTTGTTGAGGAAACTTTGTCACGATCTTCAGAAGGACCAAGATTTTACCTGAAATCTTCACAAATGGGATTTTCTTGATCAGTGATACTTGACAAAAAGGAATATGTGAGGTAGAAAGAACTTGAAGTGAACAGTGCTGATGCTAGCAAGTGATTTTAGAGAAAGATGGTCATGATTTATTAAACGGTCAGAAAGTTTACCTATTTACAAGGACTGAGCAGGCATAAACTTGTAAAATGTGCATAAAAAAACTTAATATGCAACTTTTAGCCTTTAAATAAGGAGATTTTCTGAATTGATCCAGTATTACTAAACCTATAAGATTTTTATTGATAAAAAGGGACAAAAAACAAAGGAGTTTGTAGATGCTGTATTGTTCATAGTCAGTGTAAATCAGCAGTAACACCATCTATTAAGAGGTATTGGTTTCTTCCCTTCCTTCTACTCCCATACTTACCTCCCACAGACAGGTAGGTACCTCCTTCAGCCACTGCTTATTTACTTTTCTGAGAGAAGTAGTGATATAACTAACTCTTCTTACAATTGCTCCCTAATTTGATAAGTGATTACTCACCAACAAGAATGATGGCAATGCCCATCTCTTCAACAGATTATGTTATCACTGCAATACTTTACACTGCTAAATTCATGTGTGGTTCAACTCACACTTCACTTAAATATTCAGCTAATGAGAACTTTCCCTTGGATACTCCTTGCTGAAACAGCAGCCTTTCCAGATCACGGGAAATATCTGCAACGACTATTTAACTCTACAGTAGCCTTAATGATTGAGGGTTTTTAACCACCTACGTAATTCTAAGTGGTAGCAGTTACTTACAAAGCAACACCTAAAAGTAAAAATAACATGAAATTTCAACATGCATTGAGACCGTTGCAGGACCACTGGTATCCCTCTTTCTGCCAAGTCCCCCACCACACACATGTTGAACTGAACTTTGCACAGAAAAGTAAGGATCATGCAATTACACTTGTCTGTAGTAAGAGTATCTGTCTGAAAAATTCAGACCATCCCAGCACATCTAGAAACATTTGGGAATATACTTGGTGTGCAGTCCTTGTCACACTGTGGTGGTGCCACCACAGCCACCCCACCACTCACGCACCGCACCCCCAGCCACACTGTGATTCTTTGAGCAACCTAAAATATTCTTTCATTACATACTCCTTGAGGATCCAGCCTAATTCAATCATTTAACCAATTCAGTCACATTGAGTTCATTCTCAGAGGCCTGTAGCAGCTGACATGCTCTCCATTCTCCATCACTTACAACCACCAAAGGGAAGCACTTCAATATCTTTTCTGCAAAAGACATTGTCCACATTATTGAGGAACAAGATTATCCCTCAGAAATAGAAGGTCTAGCCCTGCTTGATGTAAGATTTTGGGGTGGGAAGCTTATGTCTCTACATTACAGAACTTTGGTCACTACAAAACATCCAAGCAACATAGACTTGACCCCTAAAAGCCACCATGACATTCTGACAGTGATGCATTGCTGTTCCTTATGTCAAGTGAGTGCACATCTCAACAGCTGGCTGATGCAGGAATTGGACACACATCCTTTTGCTGGAAGAAAACCTCCTTACAGGCCTTGCCTTCATTCCAGCCTGTCAGGAGAATTTCTTCCACTGCACCCAAACATATTTCAACTGTTTTGCCTGTCTGGTGAAACAGCAACTTTTCATTTCCTCACAGAGTGCAAGATGCAGCGCCAGGGAATCTTCGTCACACTTGAAGCATTCATAGATAAAAATGTTATAATAAGAAAAGCAACAAGACACTCTGTTAATAGATGTGGGTTTTTTAAAAGTTGACCTAACTTTATGGGACACTTTCCACTTCAAATATGCAGAATAAAGATTCCCTGTAGATTTTTTTTTTCATAGATTTAGTTTGATATCTTTAAAATGCATTGTTTATAACAACTCTATTTTGAAAACAAAAAAGCACTTAAAAGTGTTGTTGAATATTGGAATGTAAATCTCAGAGCTCCTTATCTTACTAAGTCAGTCTTTTTATGTGTACAAAATATAGTTCAATGTTAAGTATTTTCTAGAAAACAGAGGACAAATCCTAGTGTAATCTTTAGACAAAGTTATTTCAGATGTTTAATGCCTGTAAAATTATAGCTGTGCCTGGTCCTAAACTTGAGGGTATTTCAACATTTCCATTATAAAAGCAGTTTTTCAGGGGCTTATAACAACCAGAAAAATTTTATTCAGGATGCATCTTGGCAGAAGAATGCTCAGACTGAAAAATATCAACAAGTTGTGCCAACAGATATGGGAAAGCACATTTTCCTCTGTGCACGGGGTCCAGGCTTGCTCTCTCTAAAAATATGACATTTGCACTTTAAAAATTCATATTCATATCATTCACATACCTAGGATCAGTTTCAAGGGAATAGCAAGCAACCTGCATTTCTACCTACCTGCCCTGTAAGACTGCACTGGACAACTGAAGAACAAGAGCCCTTGCTTCCTATAGTAAAATCATAGTCACATAGAAACTACAACAGTATTCTAACATGCTTCAAAGAATAACAATGAAAATGAGCTCTTAAAAAAATAAAAAATAAAAAACCACACACACCTCAAAGCCTGTTCCTAAAAGATTTTCCTAATACGTAATACTCTTTTAAGGTTAAAATAAAAGCTACTTAGATACTGTACTAAATTCCCCAAATAACTATTTTTTGAACCTGATATGGAAAAGAATAAGAGGACAGGCCACCCTGATGAGGCCTTCCTGCTGGTCTTGGGCAAAGGAATAAGGTAAATTGAGAAGCCGGATCTGATCCTAAAAACTCTTTTCAACAACATGAGACTCTGGCAAGAGCAAAAGGAGAGGCTGGCTGGTTATTTTAGCCAAGGCACATGTGCTACTGCCTGCAGCTCACAGCTGCTTAATTAGGCAGTGGAAGCAAAAAGACACAGGGGCAAGCATCTTTAAGCAGAAAAATATACAAGCAGCAACGTTTGGATTCGTATTTCAAATGCACCAACATTCAGTGGCTCTCCAATCCCGTGTTAGAGCAATGAGAACCACTCTGCTTTCCCTGTGCCCAGCCACAAATGAAACAGAGAAGCATTTGCCCACTCCACAGTATGGTACCTGAGGAGACTACCAGCTAGATAAGGATTAGGGCTGCCAAATCCAGGTAAGAGAAGCAGCTATGGTCAAGAATATAGATGCCCAAAACCAGACATCTTCTGTCCTGCTTTCTTGTATGTTTTAAGCAGAGTGAAAAGCTACCTTCCAAAAATTATCCCCATGGCACAGTGGAAAGAAGCTAACCCTCCCTACCCCTCACCAGTTCAGGGTTTACAACATAACTGAAGAGACAAAATGCACACAAGTGTGACCCAAAAAATCCACAAAGAAAAGAAATACCCACATGTAATCTGACTATAGGAACAACTTGAGTACCAACCAAATCAGCGGGAGACCAGGAGGTGAAAGGGAGCTCAGCTCAAGCATTTCATGCTGTTTAACTTTCACCAGTTTCAAGCACCCTTTTCAAACATCCATCTTCCCTTTCCCAACAACAGCCCATTTATATTATATTTTGGGTTCTGCTAAAGAGGAGCAGGGGGTCTGCCAAGAAGATTCCTGATCATTGCTATGTGCCAAACAAGTCATGGATGAAATTATCTTTCTCCACTCTTTCTAGAGCTGTGCACTAGACAGCAACAGTCCCTTCAACTAATGCACACATACCTCAACTCTCACCTCAACGTCAATCACATGACATGAGTTTTCTTTCCCTGTGTCTTTGCCAGGAGGCTTCCATTACCTGAGATGTACTTGGGACATTAACAGGTGGCTCATCTCCTATCCTTTTATTTGTAGCCAGCAAAGGTATTTTAATAAAATGTACAGATTCTTTACTATTCACAGCTGACATTGAGATTTCTGCCTTTTTGAGCCATGGATCAATACCCAGGCACCTACTCACCAAGGAGCTCCTAGTTCTTTCCAGAAATTGGTATGTTGTCACATAAGAAATCCCTATTTGAAATGGCAACTCTAAATTTTGCTGTTTAGAATGAACTACAAATCCAAGTCAAATGAGCAACTGAACCATCGAGAGTCAATACAAATGAAAACACAGCTCCATGTTTTGCTACTGTAGACTGGAGTTTTTTGAGCTCTTTATTGTTGTTTGGGGGTCTTTTAAGGGATGGAATAAGTATTAACTCTTTCTAATACAAACAAAATGCCTCTTTTATGCTTGAAAACAACTTAAAACCTAGTGGGCAGTCAAGATTCCTTTCATTTCAGTCAATAGCTGTCCAAGTTCTCCTTTCCCAGGTCTTTTCATCATCACATTATTGTTGTATCAGTTAACATAAATAACACCATAGCAGCTCCGTATCCATTAATTTATCCTATATTTCACTAATGAGAAAAATTAAGATAAACTGTCGTATATTTTACTAACAACAAATTTAAGATACCATCTCTGTCACATTATGCACTTAAATGCCCATTTTATACGCAAAAACCTACATCATTACTGTACAAGTGCACTGTAACAGACCCCTATGCCTACAGGATTTGTTATAATTGTGTACTGCACATAGTCAAGCATGAAGAAAGGCTTATGTGCCTAAAAGCTTGCCTATTTTATCCTGCAATCCCAACTCAGCTGCCTGACTGGCAGGAAAGGTACATTTGTTTGGGAGAGACAAAATACCACCATTGTATATAATCAAGTATAACCGGCATCTCCTTACTTCTCTATACTTTTCTTTAATTTTTAAGGTGTAAGATTCCTTCTTTAATTGAAAAATGCCTTTCTGTTGGAAAAACAAACCATCTGGAGGCCTCTATATTTCTTAAAGCATCCTCTACATCTTCCCTATTAACTGACCTCAACTAATCAATACTCAATCTACAATTTTTTTTTTCTTTTTGAGACAAGCATGGATACTACACTTCACTTCTGCACAGAAGCAGCTGAATAAAACACAGGAGCATACTAAATTTACAGAGTCTTAAATTCTGTGAATCCTCAGAAATATAGGTAGAGTCATGACAGGCCATGCTTGAAGAACACAGAACCTGAATATAGATGCATCCTTTGTGGGATTAAATACAGCTGTACTTATAAAAGTAGCATCCTGAAAACACAGTGGAATGAGATCAAAGAAAATATGGAAGAAGAACAGAAAGAAAAAAGGATTAGTAAATCACAAAGAAAAGAGCATGGGATCCAAAGACAATAAGCACCAGCAACAAATTAACCACAGAATTATGGTCTTCTTAGACCTCTTAGGGGAATCATTGCAACAGCTTCATGTTGAAAACCAAACTTGAACACAAACACACACATCCCCACCAAAGATAACCTATGACAGGCTTGGTAAAGACAGACTCTGGCAAGAAATGGGACAGGAGGGAGCAAGGAAACCAGTTATTCAGGGTTCACTCCACCTTGAACAGCAAAATGACTGTTATTGCTCTGAAACTGTTCATGCTTTATTTAAAAAATTACATACTTCTGTGGTACAGGGCTACAAAGCACTTGTCTTCAAGCATTAAATTACAAACGTCTGAAGAAAGAAATAACCTTAAAAGTCACCATGGAAAAAGATGCTTGAGGACAGAGCATGCATGATGGCCTCACTAATAAAGAAGAGCCTCAAGATATTCTGTGACAGGATACACAGAAGTCCAGATATCAAGATTATCCAAAGTGTTCAATGCTATATTTTGCAAACTACAAAGCATAAGGTCTTCACTGTAAATACTTACACATTTTCAGTATATTTTTACTTGAGGTGCTGCTACATTCACAACAGATTTCACTATTAGAGTTTGTGTAAATATTTTTTGGGGATTTTTTGGTCAAAAGATGACAGTTATTTTCTGGTTATCACTTGCCTTTGACTGTACACACAGTGTCTGTATATATACATACACCTTCATGTTTTTATTTTGGACATGGTGCCTGATAGGAATACTGTACTTTGAAACAAGTATTTACATCACAGTGCCTACTCAGACTAAAACTGGGTAACTGGCTTTTACATAGCATTTAAATAGGGTATAATAAAGTCAAGCTCTCAGCTTCCCCTGCAAGTCCACAAGAAAATTTTAAGAACTCAAATTTAAGGTATCTGTTTATGTGTTAAAGAAACTTTATAGGGTTAAGTAAACCATTGCCATCAGCAAAATCAGAGTATTCCTGAAAACTTTCATTTTTATCAAAAAAACCTCAAAAGTTATGTAGGAGATATTTATAATACAGTCAATAAACATTCACTTAACATGTTAAGATACATTTACACAGCTGTATAGGACACCACCAAAATTGAAACTATTTAGGACTGCACGCACAGGTACCAAGAGGTTAAACTGTGTACTTTGGCCAATTTCCATTTTTATTTGCAGTAGATTTTAACTGCAAGAACAAATCAAAATTCAAAACTGAAAACATTTTTCAAGTAAAGCCACAGTAGATTTTTTTTTTTAAAATACTCCCAGTATTCTTGGCTACAAAATCTCTTCTGGCCAAAAGACAGACTAAAAGTGAATCAGAAAAGCAAATTTAAAATATGCCTGGTAGGATACCAGATTAAAGGAACTGCAGTCTCTTTTGTTGGGAATTTCCTAGAGTAGCATGCAGCCTCATTTTACTTTTGGCCTGAATGCCTCCACTAGCCTGCATTGCAAACCTTTGTTTCATTCAGCAATCTTAACACATTTTAAGCAGATGTATCATCAAATGCATTACATGCCAATCTGTTTATCATTAAAATGAAAAATCAATATGTCCAATTCAAGCGTAAACAGGAGTTGAATGTTCAAGCTGTCATTGAAGATGACATATAATTATAGAATATGATTTGTACTTGGCAAATCATTATTCTCTGAAAAGGACAACAGACAGTAGCAAGAAACTTTTCACAGCAAGTCAGTATAGTGCCACTTATAGCCAAGGAATTACTTTTATGAATGCAGAAAGATACCAGTGCAGCCAAAAGGAGCAATGAGAAAACAATCACTGTTAAATTTAATCATTATGTGTGTTTAGCTGATGAGAGAACATGTAGCTTTATGTTACTGGGCTGAGTCCAGATTTTTATTTAAAACAGCAGTACTGAAAATAAGAACATCAAAAAATACGAGGTTTCTGTTCTGGACCATTAATTTTTCAGTCAAATCAAACTATCATTTAATTGAATCCTGATGCTAGAACTTGGATTCTACATGAAAAATTTGAAACTAAAGCATATAGAATAATTTGTTATGTTGAGCTATTCCACCCAATATGTCTAGGAAAAAAAAAAGTAAGACAAACTCAAAATAAAGTAAGTCTAGTTTCTGTGATGACACAGGACTAATAACAAAAGGAAACAAAACTTTGTCCTGGCCAAGAAGCTAAGTCATTAACTACCATTTCTTTCTGGCAGATGCTTAATTTAAAAACACACTTGTAAAATGACAGAAAACACTCAGGAGGAATACAACATCTATTCATACTGCTTGCAAGAAAAGAAGTTTCAAAGGCAACTAGCAATTTTAGGTATCCTCTTCGAGCTAGTACAAAAAAACCTTGGCTCTCAAGAGGAGCAGAGAACAATTTCCAAACTAAGAAAACTATCTCTAAAACTGACAAATCACATATTTAAAAGTATGGGGATAGAGCAAGAGGCCACTTCACTACCACACTCTTAATCTGATACCAAATTTTACTTTAGAAAATGAAACAGGAGTTCTCTGTCTCTGATTTTGAATTAAAATTTACAGAAACCTCGAAAACCCGACATTTTCAGGGTTTCAACTAACATTCTGCTCCTTCTTGTCCATCTCATGATTCTTACTCTCTCCCACTACAGAGTCACTAGTTAGCACCATCTGCCTAATGAAAGAGAAAAAAAGTGCCTCTATATCATTCCGCTAGCCAGCTGTGAACTTTTTCAGACAGAAAAGAACATACTGAAAGTATATGGCAGCCTTCAGCTGGGGAGCTGAAAGTATCCTGGTTCTGCTGAACAGTTGACAGCTTCTATTTGCACGTGAACCAAACCATCTCAGTCTTAAAATAGCCTTGGTACACCAGAGACCATCTAAGATTTCAAACAACGATAGAGAGATCAGTATGCTTCTAGGTCATTAACAGAAACCCCAAATCCCCATTTACTCTTCCTAGTATCACTCCTATAGAAGAGGACAAAAGGTAAGGGTGCAGGGTGGTGGGGAAATGGGGCAGAGTCAAGTAGAAAAGAAAAAAGAAAACAAAACAGCATTCTAATTACAGTTAAACCATTTGGGTTCTTCGCCAGTTAGACTTCACAGCTGCAGACTATCAAAAAAATTGGCATTTCTATTTTGCAAAGTAGAAGAAAACATTAGGCTCTTCCCCATGTAATGGTGAGCTAGGATAACAAATTGAAAGTGGCATTGTTATCCTAATTAGGTGATAAGGAAGAGTAAGTTTTTAGAGCAGTACCACTCCACAGTATTTTTATTTTATTGACATTAATAAGAAAATCAAACACTAAACACAGCAAAAGATTGTACCAGGAATATCAGAAGTTAAGAAACCAAGCATTAATTTTGACATGTCTAAACCTACTATTACTGCATTTTCCTACTTCCCCTCGGGTCAAACTTTTCACAGAACTAAAGGGTACATCATAATATCTAAATTACACATACATTTAACAAATCTCCACCAAAGATGCAGCAGCAGATACACAACTGATATCCTAGCCTATATGCCAAACAGAACTATTTTCAAACAATATGTTTTGAATTAGCACAACCTGTTTCTTTTATTTAGCAAGAACACACAGATGTGCTTTAATATCAAAAAACATTTTTACATACTTAAAACAGAAGCTATTGTGTAACAGCTCAATGATTTATAACTCCAAAGTTTGCTAATAATTCTTTTAAATGTTGACCTGCTAACATAAAATTCCCTAATACACTAAAATTCAGATTAACTTTGTCAAAAAGCACCATCTCATCTATTACTGCTAAAACTAGGACTGTCTAACCTTTAGGTAGATAACAGTGACAAGTTTGACATATTTAAGATATGCATAAAATAAGAGAGGATAAAGCTAACTATTTTTCCTGTTGCTTGCATTGTTATAAAAAAAGAGCATGATTCTCTGTGTACGCATTTACACATATTCAACATATTAACTCTATTAAGCGAGAAGTGTAGGAAGGTAAATATACTCAGTACAGTACTAGAGAACCCAATAATAAAACAGAAAGAAGAAGGAAAGGAAAAGAGACCTAATTTACCTTGTTTTCTTGGGTAGGGGGAGGGCAGAGAGCTAAGAAATGATAGCACAAAAGAGGAAACTCAGCGTCTCAGATATACAGAGAAATTGCCAAATCTAGGACTAAAAGAATTTATGAGAAGTATTATACTCAGTAGAAATATTTATTAGGTAAGACCAGTCCACAGGCTTTTACCTACCACATCAGCTACATGTAAAATCCTCTTTACCACAGGTCAAGCCTAGTCCATTCCTTAAGTGTGTGTGTGTATTTCCTAACTCCCATTCTGTCGTATTAGCCAGCCAGAAAACATAGTTAGTATCCCACCAGCAAGGATGGGCTGGTCTCCTCCAGCTGGTACAACGCAGTTTCAAGAAAACATGAACTAACCTGAGCACCCACCCAAAAGACAGAAAAATAATCTAAGACATCAGCTATATGCATTTAAGGTATCCACAGCATGCTTAGCTTTAAAGACCTTTTCTGGACATGAACTGAAACCCTAATTCTGCTCATTATTAGGAATTATTTTGAATTGTGAGTAACTAAACATTACTTCAACAGAAAAAGTTTCCAGAAAACATGAAATCCATTAAAAGAGACAGGAGTATCAGATTTTTCTAGTGAATACATATACACACACCAATGCATGTGCACATTTACACTAACCTGAAGAACAGGAAAGCGATGGGAACAAAAAAAAAAAGCTAAAAATCAACTCTTCCTCTGCAACATATTTTTGGTATGGAGCAAAGGTTCTTCAAACCTTCAGCTTTCCAAAGGGAACACAAAGCCTCAATCCCAACCAAAATAGTTCTCCTATATCTGGTATTTAAAATGCCAACACCTGACCGGGGTTAACAGCTGTTAGGAGTTATGGAAGTGGTGCTGTTGATTACTACTGTGTGTTTTCCTCTTACATTCACATTTTCCTCTGTCTGTCATAAGACCAGTATTCTTGGTCGTGTATAACAATGTTAGATTTTAAGTGGGAAGACAGCACTTTTCTGTGTTGAAGAAGTGTTCTAGGGAAAAAGTCATGATTTGATAATCCACTAACTTATCAAAAGAAGAGGAAAATAAAATGTTGTTTCTCTCTTTAAAAAAAAAAGATAAATAAATGTTAAAAAAAAAAAGTTTCCCAGCTTGAAAAGTTTCAGTGCTCCAGTTTTTTCTGTAATGACTAGCATATAGGTGAAGGTAAGGTTCTGCACCAGGCTGAGTTTTCTCTATCTCTAGGAAAATGCAAAAGGCTGGATTCTAGTCCTTATAAAACTGTGTGTAAACATCTCCATAATGAAAACCCAGAGTAAAAGTGCAAGACCAAAAATCTGGAAAGCTGGTGTAAGAGAGAGAGACCAAAAACACATGGAAAGAATCTCAAGAAGTGAGTCCACTGGCAGAGCGATGGGATAGGAAGATCACAATCAGGATCACAAGTCATTCATCCTTCCAAGGACAAAAAAACCCTTCAGGAATGCCTAAATTATATTAAGATGCCTTCCTCTTGTATTATTATATCACCTGCAAATACAGGATTACTTATTGCTTGTACTATAGCTCAGCAGACGTGACAAACAGTGCAAAAAAGGAATGTGTTGTGTTTCATTGTGCCTTGGCAGATTAGGAAAAGCCACAGACAGGTTTTCTAAAGAAACAGCCTGCCATTTGATACAGACTGGGCAGCCACCGCCTCTGCTGCACGTGAACTGATATTGACTGGCCTTTTTGGGTGTGGGGCAGGTATGGAGTTTAGCAGCCAGTGATGCTGCTGCCCATCATGCTCATTTCTGTGCCCTTCCAGGCACTACAAAGATCCCTACCTGCTTGCTCACTGAAAACTTGTGCCATAGCAGCAGCTGTGAGTCTGCTTTAGTATCTGGAAATCTTTTTCTCTCACCCCCCTGTCTGTGAAGTGCTAAGAAGGAGCCCAGCTGTTCAGCATTGCAT
The DNA here is from genome assembly GCA_035583185.1 of Anabacerthia variegaticeps. Lineage (NCBI taxonomy): Eukaryota > Metazoa > Chordata > Aves > Passeriformes > Furnariidae > Anabacerthia > Anabacerthia variegaticeps. Next base: position 26,444,405 of record JAWWEW010000131.1, on the reverse strand, counting down.
TGCTGATTTCTTTGGAAAGGCCTGGAGAAGCAACAAGTGGGCTGTCTTCCTTTTCTGTCAGAGAAGAGGAGCCTTTATAACAAAATGAAAAAGGAAAATTAGCTCAAGATTTTTCATTGGTCCCTTGCCCTGTGTGAACTGAAGCATCTTAAAAACTTCATGCTCACTGTATTTTGAGGCTCTCTCTGCCATCTAGCAGGTCTCAGATCTGGAGAAGGAGTGTCTCTGCCTATTAACACTATGCATGAGGCAAAAGCCATATTTCAGGCTTCTCATCTTTTTGCAGAGATAGTGCAGTCTGCTACTGAGCACACTCAGAAGTGATCTTATCATGCCTTTTAAAAAGATTTTTCTCCCAAACCAAGCAAAGTAGGAGTGGCCAACGTCATCTGTTTTCATGCCATGTTTTATAGCTCAAACATCAGATCACTCCTGCTGTAAAGCAGTTTATAAAGTGTGTTTGGAGGGAATGAAAACAAAGCAAAAAATTTGGTGGTTTGTTTTTTTTTCTGCTTGCAGATCAAAAGCCTGACATGCCATACTTTCACTACAAAGCAAATGTTTGTGCTAAGTAAACTCCCAACAATTGAGATTATAATGAAAGCACTAACAGCAATTTTTGTTGACCTACAGCTCACTTATAATCACAGGTATATTCAGTAGCTTTTAAATTCCAAGAAGACAGAAATAACTCCCTGACTGTTCTTATAATGCTGTTTTCTGAGCCTCCCTGCTTTAATTTGGGCTTTCCTTTCATGGCAAGGTAACTGAGGAAATGTTCATGGCCATTTGTGTTTCCAGTGCTCTGAGGCAAAAAAAAAAATTAATTAAAGAAAAATAGGCTGTATGAAAATATTTGGTCTCAAATTGGGAGGAAAAACAATAACCAAAATGTGCTATAGCTGCTCAGTAACAAGGAGAGACAGAGAAATCAGCTACAGAAGTATCTGTCTCCAGCAATTTTTTGTCTGCCAAATTTAAAAGGTCTCTTTCTTTTCTCCCTAAAATTTACATGGGGAATACATCCTTTTAAATAGCATGATTCTAAACAGAGGAAGGCAGCATGACTCTTATCCTCAGAAACAGTGGCATGAGTAAACCCTGCCCATGATGGCAAAAGCCTACAAAATAAGGCCACTAGAGAACAGATGGGGGAAAAAAAGTGAGACAAGCAGGTGTGGCAAGAATTCAGTCATGAGATCAACAGCTGTAGATACCACAAGCAACTCCATAAATATGTGTTCCATGATGGTTCATGGAGCATCCTCTACTTAGGATCAATGGTGTAGGGATGACCCAGATGAATAGAGAACAGGTTTATGTGGCATGCTGTCCTCATGAGTTTGTATCAGCACCATCAGCAAAAGCAGCTGGAAAGGAGATTGCCTCTCACTGCACCAAGCTGTCCTATGCTCACCAGGGTAGTACAACACTGGCAGAACCATAGGGCACACTGCTCTCCTAGTAAGCAAGGTTCCTGAAAGCAGAGAAATGTGGGAGAGCAACCTGCTGGCAGGCTCTCCTCTTCTGCTTTCTTGTCTGCTGGACTCATTTGAACACATTCATTATTCCCAAAATGAAATATTAAGAACATCCTACCTTTTTTCTCTTCAAGTCTGACCTCAAAGCCAGTGTTTCTTCTACCTGGGGGAAATTAAGACACACCTAGAGTATACCTTTAGACTTGTCTTTTAGTTTAGGTTTTGGACTCTGTGGGTTTTTTTAACCTCGAAATCTTTCCAACTCTATCCTGCATTTTATTATACCCAGTTCTGCTTCCAAACACTTTTTGGTAAGCTGCCCAAACATGCCTGAAAATATGGCTTTACGTGATTGCCACAATGTCATCAAGAGCCATTTTATCTAACCTACCCCATTAAGCTAACCATAAATTTGACATCATAAATTCCGTAAGAACAAATATTTTTCTGAAAGCATTCAACATCTCCTCTGATGGAAAGCAGTGAAAGGGGGGAAAAAGTAAAGTAGGGAAGCAGCCCTCAGCTGGTGAAGAAAATCTAGCATTACATTTCCAAGTGAAATACTTTTTAAATGTAATGTCTAATAAGGAGCCAGCATTTGGACACAGTGTATTACAGTGAGTAAGAGAGCTTGGCCACACTCCCAGACAGAGAACGACCCACCGGGTGCTGCCGTCTTTGCCCTTCCTTGAGCGATTTTCCCAAATGCTTCTTAATACTTTAACCTTTCTGAAGCATGGAGACTCTCCAAAGGCAGGGACATGGCCTGACCAGCCGTTCCGGCAGCCGCTATGGGTTGGTGGGAGCACTGCCGAGGGATTGGCACCAGGGCAGAAAGGTCTTCCCAGTGGGTCCAGGGCATCGGGGCTGGAGCGTCCCCTCACTGCGTCAGGGGTTACAGTGCTGTCTCAGCTAAACAGCTGAACTGCTGATAAGCTCTGTTTCCCTTGTGTCCAGCCAGCTCCTTGGGCACTGACTCTGGCCACATTCCATCTCCTTACAACATAGAGGAAGGCAGCGGCAGGTATCCCTTCCAACACAGGAACAGGGCTTCCCTGGGCTGTGCAGACTTTTCCCTCCTTCTCCCCACCCCACTGCCTGCGAAGAGGTGGGTTTGTGAAACCCTGCACTCCTGGATGGGTGTTCACATGTCCCAGCCATGGGCGAGGAGGCACAGTAGAGGCAACCATGAGTCGCCCAGGGCCATGGGCTGGCTCCCACCAGTTCTGAAGGCTGAGTACTGCAACAGTCCTGCCATGTGCCAAAACCTGACTGTTACATCCCAAAATCTCACATCAGAACTTCAAAGCACACACAACACCCCTTCCCAAACATTCTTACCAGAAAAATCTTGCAGACAGGATGGAAGGTACACCCCGGGGCCTCCATGGTAAGGAGAGGCCAGTACCCTGAGGGACTGCAGCTATGGATGTCTCATGCCAGGGCAGTGACAGCCCAGAGAAAGCAGAAAGGAGATAGAATGGTTTTCTGTAAGGAATGTTTTGAGATCAGACCCTGGCAGATACTTTCGATATGCATCTACCTTTCCAGCCATATTTAATTCAGCAAAGATACCAAAAACCAGGAAGAGATCAGTTGTAGTTCATCACACTGAATGAGCATGAAATCACGTGTGAAAGGAAAACAAAGCTCAAGCAATGCACGTTTACCTTATCTGCTTCAATAATCTTCATCACAATTACGTTTTGTCCAAAGAAAGAAAAAGTCCTGTTTTGTAACAAAACCCACAATATACAGATAATTTAGGGTCAGCATTTCTCCCCCTTCTCCTTCAGAAACATTCAAAGGCCACAGCCAGAGACGATGCATTTTAAGTGGAGCAGTTTGTGTAGCTCGAGGAATGGACTGGCAGCAACAACGGCAAGTGAGACACAGGAGAAGCAGTCACTTGATGAGCATGACAGAGGCTCCCTGAAGAGGGTGAGCACAAACACTGCCACTAGTCATGGCATGAGGGATGGGTCCCTCCGTGCTGTGACGGACAGGAGGTGTGACACCTTGCCTGCTTTCCAGATGAAAGCGACAAGGAGGCTGTGACACTCCAACACTGGCAGCACTGTTGTGCTGTAGTACCTGTTTTTTGAAAAATGTGCCATCTGCTTCAACCTACACCTGCAGCACTTACCAAAAGGTCTAATTTTACCATGTATGGATGAAAATGAATTAGGCAACTACACAAAGATCCTGGTTTTCCCTAAGCTTTGAAAAAGGTTTTCTAAGCAAAATAGAGAGCCATGTCAAAAAAAAAAAAAAAAACAAAAAAAAAAAAAAACACCAAATGGCATGTCTTCTAGGATTTCTCTACTAAAATCCCAATCTTTCAAATTTGAATCCAGCTCCTGTAAGATAACAAGTGATGGTTTCACTCATTCCCTTTGCTACAACATGACGCTGGGAAGGAAGTTCAGTGACAGTATTGCCAAGAGTCAGGCATGTAGGGAAAAGATAGACATGTTAAGTATACTATACTGGACATGGGATGTGAGCAAGCTACAGGTGGAAAAGTTGTCACAAATGACTGAAGCCATATACAATGAGGCTTGAAGATGAATGGTAGGGTAGGTTGTCTGATCTGTATTGATAGGTGGTGCCACCTTATGAACCAGACTTTTGAGGAGCTGAGGCTCAACAGAGAGCATAAGACTCAGTTATAACTAGACAGTCCTGGTTCCTATAGCCAAGCAGCTGAGTCAGTAGAAATAAGAAAGGGATGGCACACATGGAAAACAGGAACATCAGCAGCCCTGGTTGATGTGGAGACATAATCTGGTGGAACTGGCATTTGCTTGGGAAGGAGAATGTCCCTTCAAAACTAACAAGGGTACAAAATACTAAGCAAAAGCCTGCTGAGCTTTCACAGCCTGTATCCAGCACTCTTGTGAGGTGGACAGAATCAGAGATGCCAAAATAGCTACTAATCCCATCCCTTGGCTTTCTGATACTGAAATGATCAACCACACATGTGAGGGGTGGTGTGTGCTTGTGTAAAAAAAAAAAAACTAGAAAGAAAAAAAGTGCGGGGGGAAAGACGATGCTTAGAAATGATGGGTTTTGCTTTGTCCTGCAGAAACAGCAGCCAGAGCAGGAAGAAGCAATGTGCATGTTTGTGCACACCATGTGGGACAAAGGCAGTGTAATTCTCTTCAGCCAAGTGCACTGCTGTCATCTGTCAGCATTGTATTCCTGTGTACAAGCAACACTAAACACTGTCTGCCTTCCAGTATTTTGTACAATACGTTTTTGTGTTGATTTCCTCATCTGAATTTTCCTTTTGGCTTCCCTGCTCAACGTGTATACATCTAGTTTTGATGACACTCAAACAGCTGGCTGCAGACAACTCGCAGGCTTGCATGCCTGGCCGAGTGTAACACACACACACATGCAAACACACACACACACACCCCGGTCCTGACCTCTCTCCGCTTTTCCTCTGAGATCTGCTTCATTTGAAGTGTTTTCTTTAGCAACTCCCGTCCCAGGCTCGTCTCCTCGGCCCGCGGAGGGCTGCTCCCCAGACCTGCTTTCGGTCAGGGCGAAGGAAACGAGGGTTTATGGGGGTGCGCTCAGCCTTGGCCACCAGGCGGGAGCGTGTTCTCACGCCGCGGCCCCTCCGCAGCTCCCCGCGGCTGCTCCACGCCCGCGGGCTCGCCAGGGCGCTGTCCCCGTGGGCCCAGAGCTCGGGGCTGCGGGGAGCGGAGGCCGGGACGGGCAGGGGTGGCGGGGTCTGGGTGCTGGGCTGCGGCTACAGCGATGGGAGCAGGAGACGAAGGGAGTTTCTGAGTGATTAAAAAAGTTCGGATAAGCAAACTCTGCTGCTGTCAAATATTCTCCCGCCGCCTTTTTTTTTTTTTTCCCCTAACGTTCCCCCCTCCTTTTTTTCTTTTTTCTTTTCTCTTTTTTTTTTTTTTTAATTTTATTTTTAAGGCAGTTGATGTGGTAATTAAGAATTTGGTGAGAGCCCAGTCAGGTCACCTCGTTTCTCAGATCAGAGCCCCATCAGAAATTCTTTCAAGTGTCCTTCTGCGTCGCCAAAGATGACAACAGCAAATCAATAAGTGCTTGAAATGAAAGGGGTTGCTGGCTAGCCCCCGAGGCTACAGATTTTCGCAACACCGGTCTTTTTTTTTTCTTTTTTCTTTCTCTTTTCCCCCCCCCGAACTTCTCGCATTCCTTTGCACTGCCTCTCCTAAGAAAAGCTATCTCTTTATTCCTAGTCTCATGACGAAGGTAAGTCCCCTGTTAGCATCTCTTTGCCAGGACGGGCCCCGCCGGCTCTGGCCGCGCTTCTCTGCTCCCAGAAGCCGGTCGATGCCGGGAAGGTGGGAGCCGAGAGCGGCCTCGGCGGCGAGCATCCCGCCCGCCCGGGGAGAGGAGATCGGAGGCTCGCAGGCTCGGAGCAAAGCGGCAGATCTTTGCGCTGTGTATTCTTTTTATTTCCTTAAAATAACAAATTAAAGAGAGAAGGAGAAAGGCAGAGAGGGAGAGAAAGAGAGACAGAAGATTAAAAAAAAAAAGAAATAGTACAGGAGGGGTAAGAGATCAAAGCAAAGGAAAATAAATATGGGAATCACTGCGTGAAGCTTATTCTATGTTAACAGAGGTTGCTTCGCTGCGGTTCACACCGTCATCCCTACCCCTAATGTGCCCCGATTTAACAATCTTCCTAACGAACGACGTCCTCCGGACGTTTTAATTAGGCAATTCATTAGTAAGTCAATACAGACATTTATATTTTCTTTCAGATCAAGTGGTTAAGCGCTAATTTCTAAATGATGATAAAACACTGGAATTCACGAGGCATCATAATTTTAATTTATATGCAAATCAATGGGTCCATTTGAAATGCTTAATTTTTTTTAACAATTACTGTATTGTAGCACCGGGACGAACGGCCTGAATGAGCAATTTGAAACCAGATCTGAACGGGAAGAAAATATTCTAGCAGCCCAACAAATCAATAATGTTTGAGTGTGTTAAACATAGCCAGCTATAGGTATTTACATACTCGTTTGCTGACAGATAAGGAGCTCAGAGAGGTGGGAGGAGAGGCTGGGGGAGACGAGAGGGTTTGCTTGCGAGGGCTGAGATCATAATCCGTGAATGAAGAAAGTAAATGGTCGTGAATTGCCCCATCGAGTACTTTGGAGGATAACTCCCTTTTCCGCCGGTTCCCCAACGCTGGTGGCCTGTGCCAGACGCTGAGGACTGCCCGAAACACGGCTGGGCTCTGCGCTCATTCATAGCTGCATACGCTTTGGGTTTTGTTTTTGTTGTTAGTGGCTTTTTTTTTTCTTTCCCTGTCCCTGGGCAAAACCCTCCCCGGCCGGGAGCGGGGAAGCAGCCCGGGCCCTCCTTCGCCTCACCCACGCTGTGACCCGGGATCACCCGGGAAGAAGCCCCATGGCTCCCGCCGCCGTCCGGAGCACCGCTGGCTGTGCCAGGTGCCTGCAAACGGATAGTCGCGATAACTTTTAATAAAACAGCTTTTCCGTCCGTCAGGGCGATGAATAAGCCCGACCCTCTTTCCAAGTGGTTCGGAAAGCCGGCATGCCTGCCGGGGTCCGGGACGGAGGACTCCCCGCACAGCTCTTCGCGTTCCAGCCGGGCCGTCGGTCGGCTGCGAGCCCTTTGCCACTCCCGCCTCAGCCCACCGAGGAAGGACTCCCGAGACTCCTCGGGGGGTTTAAAGCTGTTGTCACTGCGCTGGGGGAAGGGGTGAGATAGACTATTAATACAGCCGCCGCGGCCTTTGCTCGCCCTGAAATCTATTATTACATTTATTGCTTTGACAGAAGGGAAAGAAAAAAAAAATGAAATCCGCGTATTAAGTCGGCTCCACAGTTTCCAGACACCCTGGAACCCCTTTTCCACGGCAGCATGTCTAATGTATTCCCTGGTGGTTCTAGGCATTAATTAGTTGTTTAATAGGAGTATGACTAAAAATGTAAAAGGAGGATTAGGAGCGTGAAACGTATGTCCAGCTCCTTCCACACACTCGAGGAGGGAATGAAAATCATCCAGTATCTTATGTTTCTCCAGGAGCCATTTGCATTTCCCACCAGCTGCTCACTTTAGCCGCTTCGGCTCCGGGGCGGACGGAGCCCGCTGCTGCCCGATGCGGAGGCGGGCGATGAGCCGCGGGCGGACCCGTTCCGCGGCCGCGCAGCCAAGGCGGACGCCCCAGCCTGCCTTGCCTTCCTTGCCCGAAACACAGTGGGGCTGGGCGTGTGGGGAAGATGCACACCGGCGCAGTTTGCTTTTCCCGGGTAAACACAAGTGAGAGGTAGGAGCTAGGAGTCCCTCACTCCCGCTCGTTCTTCGGATGCGCGCAGAAACTGGATTTCACCTGGCAGAGCGCTCCCAGGGACAGAAACGCAGGTAGACAAGGACCCAAATAAGTAATTTATTTCTCCCTAGATTTTCCCACACTATTTCATTTCTTGCGAGAGGAAGCTACCCCCTCTGCTTGGCGCGGCAGCCGCCGCGGCGTCGCATTCAAAGGGCTTTTCTGAGCACGCCGGGGAGCGCCGGTGCTGCCGGGTGCGTCTGGGCTTCCCCAGTAGCTGCTGACTTAACGACCCGCGGAAAACTTGGCCTCTTCCAAAGGTTCGCTTACCCCTCCAGCAATAATTCTCTAGCCCTCTGCCCATGACTATAAATAACTAAAATCCACTCCAGGCTGAAATAATTTTAAAATAGCCACAAAGAGATGAGGTGTAGCCTTCGAGTTAGGAAAGCGCCTATTTTATTTTCGCGTGGTTCCTCTATAAACAAAGCCGCGGAAATGCTGCGAGTTTTAGTCGCTTTAGTTTGATCTGAACAGAGAAATCCAACTTCGATATTTTCTTAAACACGGAAAACACCGCGAAATCGAAAATAAACTTCCCTCTCGAGCCAGTTCGGTGTCGTTTGGGGAAAAGAGAGAGAGAGTAGCGTTTTCTCGCTATCGTGAGTAGATGATGCAGGGCGAGGAACGGAGAGGAGCGGCAGGATTTCGGCTACCCCGGCAGTGCGCTACCAATACGGGCACAAACAAGAACACCCGAATTAAAAAAAAAAAAAATAGAAGTAGTAAGAAAAAAAAATTGGGGGGCGGGGGGGAAAGTGGGTTAAAAAAGGAAACCGAGACCTTTCCCAATAGGCTGGCGATCCCTCTTCACACCTGGTGCAAGGACAGCCGCCGGCTTGGCCTGGGAAACTTCGGCCACAGTTACTTGTGCCCCCCTCCCCAGCCAGGTGGAGCGGAGCGGGGCGCGCCCCACGCGGGCGCGGAGAGGCCGCGGCCGTCCTCGCTCACCTCGGTTTTCCTCTGGCTACCTAGCCCGCCGCCGCGCCGCCTCCGCCGACTTTTCTCCTCCGTCCTGCCCTCTGCCCCCTCCGCGGCCGGGGCTGCCGCCGCGCCCGTGCCCGCGGAGAGCCGCGGAGCCGCCCGGCCCGGCCCGGCCCGGCCCTGCGGCGGCGGGGAGCGCTCGGCGGGGCCTGTGTGACGTCAGGGCCCGGGGAGGCGGGCGGGGCGGGGCGGGGGCGCGGGAGGGCCGGGGAAGGAGGGAGCCAGCGGCGGCTCCGCGGCCCCGCAGCCAGCGCAGAGCCCGGCGCGGCCCCGCCGCCCCCGCCAGCACAGGCACCAGCAGCCAGAGCAGCGGGGCGGACAGCGCGACCGGCTCCGGTGAGTGCGGGATGCTCGGAGGGTGCGGGCGGGACGGGCGCGGGGCTGCGGTCCCGGCTCTGCGCACCCCGGGACGGGCGGCGGGACGGCTGGACAGGGTCCCGCGAACCTGAGTTGCTGATGTCCTCCCGGGCGGCTGCGGCCCGACCCGCAGGGCTGTCAGCGAGGGGAACAGGCGCTGCCCCCGCTCCGTTTGCCCGCAGCGCCGATCGCCGCCTCCCCCGGCGGGGCGGGCGCCGCGGAACCGGGCGCGCAGGCAGCGCCTTCGCCCCGCGGAGCCGCGCACCCGGGCGGGGGGCGGCTGAGGCGCCGGGCCGCGCTCGGGCTCGGACCGCCCAATAACGATGCGGGCGGGTCTGCCGTGCCGGCTGCGGGGTCTGCGGCCAGGACCCCGCAGCACCAGCCGCGAGAGAACGGCGGGGCACGTCTGCCCCGCGGGCACCGCGCAGGGGTAGGCCCCGCAGGGAACCCTCTTTCGTTTGAGAGCCAGCGGCCGTGGGCCTCTGGCCGAAAGCCTCCCGCCAAAATCAGGGACCACAATATTTCGGGCGGTGCTGAGATCCTTGGCAGGCGACTCTCGTTTGTTGGGGGTTGTGGATTTCTCTTTTTGTCTCCCGAAAGAATAGCGATAGATACCAATAAGGGGGAAAAAATAATAATCCTGTGTGGCACTGCTTTCCTGTCTGCGCCCTCAAGTTGCTCCGAGCAGGTTGCTGCTGACAGGGCCCGGCCGCGGAGAAAGCGAAGGTCGCACTCCTGGTGCGTTTCCTGGGGCTGTGGGTGCGCGGAGGCGCGGGCGTATTTAATTCTGATTTTTCGGAGAAATGGAAAAGCAAGTGGAGTTGCTTTCGTTTGAGTCGCCGGGCTGGGGACAATAAGAAAACGCTTCTCGCTCCCCTTGGCCCCGCGCTGCAATGTGCCTTGCAACAAAAATTAAAAGATGATATGGAGAGGAGAAAGGAAGGAGCAATACGGGCAACTGAGAGCGAGGAAGGAATAATAATTCATCCGGGAAAGGCGCTTTTCTCGGAGGAGACCGGCAGTTCAGTAGAGAGGAAAACTTCCCCTCGGTGGTGGTGCGTGTGTGTAGGGGGAGCCGTGTGTCTCCACTCGTGAGATAAATCAGTCATAGAGGCAGGCCGCGGGGGAGGGCGGCTGAATTTGTCACGCAGGACTAATCTTGACGGAGACCTATCCCGAAATAAGGACCATCGGCGAAGAATTAAGGTTCTCTCAATCGCCTTCCCGATTAATTTAGGCAGTGCTCGTGTGCTAGGCCCGACTCCTGGAGGGAGTTCCTCCCTGGCGTCCTTCAGCTTGGAATATAAACCACCATGTCAAGACATGACCTCGAAAAGTCCCGATAACCGCACCTTCCCAATTCCCCCTCTTTTTCCCTTTTTCTTTTTTTTTTTCCCCCTCCTTTTTTTCTCTCCCTTTCCTCCCCTTTTCCCCGGCCTCATCCTGCCTGCCCGGCAGAGGGTGGCGGGGTCGGGGCGGCGGGGCCCTGCACGGCGAGTGCTGCGGCTGGCGCTGCTCATCCCAAACGTGCCTCTGCTCCAGGCTGCCGCATTTCTAAGCACCAGCTAATAATGCGCTCGGTGCAGACATTAAAAAAGAAGCGAAGAAGAAGAAGAAGAAAGATTACCGAAATGATGGTGACATGCAAATTTCCCCCGAAATTATCATAAGTAAACATTTGAAGCCTGGACTAATAAAATCCCATCTGTGTTACTTCATATCGAGTTAGTAGAGAGCTGTGATAATGAATTTTGTAATATCTCACGAACAGACATCTCAATCAGGCACTAATCCTGTGATTTTGCTGCCCGACCTCTCAGATAGGGGGAGGCGACGGTGGCGGCCGGGGAGCGCGGAGGCGCAGCCGCTGCCGCGCAACTTCCGCCGTTGTGGGATAGCGGCTCTTGGTACCCGCTGCCCTGCGGGTCCCCTGCGAGCGGGGTCGGGGTGTCACGCGGCAGAACACGGCCACGAGGTTAGGGCACTCTCCCCCACGTCCCCAAATAACGAGGGGTGGAGGGAGGCCGAGGGGTCCTACGGGCTGAGAAACTGCCACGGGTGTTTGCGCCTGCCCCGTGGTGTGACTTGGGTGGGACCCGAGGCTGAGGCAGGGAGAGGGGACACTGCTAGAGAAAGGTGCGGGTTCCATCCCGCATCGTTGTGACGTAGCTCCCGGGGCGGCGGGGTTTCTGTTTTTCGCGTATACTTTTCAATCCCAAAGTAATCGTTTTAATATTCCGGTGCCTTCATCTTTTTTGCAGATAACGGGTAATGGAGTCCAGCTGCCGCAAACTTGTCTCCGCCTGTGTTCAGCTAGGTAAGAGACACCACCGCCCGCAGGGACGGAGGCACAGTGGCCTCGCTGCCGTGCGGAGCATTGCGCGGGTGTGGAACCAGGCGGAGCCGTCCCCGGGAAGCGTCGGGCGTCGGGAGCTGACCACCCACCCATATCTCCCCTGTCTCCCCCGTCTCCCCCGCCCCGTGTCCCCGCGTCCCCGTGCCCCCGGGTGCAGCCCGCCGCCGTCGAGTGTCTTTTTCCCAAGGAGGCAGACATCAGTAAGAGGGAGATCAGAGAGGGGCCGGAGGGCCGCAAGGAGCCCGCCGGCAGCACGGTCTCCGGGCGGCCAGCCCCCGGCGGCCGCCCCTCCGCGCCGCTCCGCGGTGCGCGCTGCGGGACGGCGGGCGGCAGCTCCGCGCCGGGACCGCCTGCGCGGCGCCAGCGCGCCCTCTGCTGCCCGCCGGCGGCGCGCCGGGAGCCGCCTGCGCCTGAAGGTGCGCGGCCGCGGGAGAGGGAAAGGGACAGGGAAGGAGGGTGCGCGCACCCCTGCGGCCGTGGCCGCGCACCAGCCCCCGCCGCCAGCGCGTCGTCCTCCCCCGCCCCACCAAAAAAAAAAAAGTATAGCTGTCAGCGCGCGATTCAGACACCCGCAGCGTCGCTCTCGTATTTATTTTTATTTTCTATTTTTTGACACCACCTCCTCGCCCGTAAACAAGCTGTCAGCCCTCTCCTGCCCCCAGAGGTAGGCACCCCCGCAGTGCCCCGTCTGCAGGCAGAGCGAGCTCCTGCCTGCTCTTCCCCTGCCCGCTTCAGGGGGTCTGATAGGCGAGCCCGAGGGGTGGTAAAGAAAAACAGCAATGCAAACATATTACAAAGAAGAAAACAAGCGCTCTGTATTTCGAGAGACTGTTTAATCCAAGATAAACGTAATTTTGTTTAAATAAAATACATTAACCTGAATTAATAATACAGGAAACTAGACTGAATTAATAATGCACGTATTCCTGGTCTCGTGGTTAAACACTTCCTTGTAAGAATACTGTATTAACCCTGTTTGGCCAAACAGCTCGCTATTTCTCAAATAACATCCAGCGATTTCAGGAGGCCACGTCCCCTTCCCGAGTCCACCCTCCCCCGGAGACTTTAAACAGGATTTACTAGCTGGACATCAAAATCCGTTAAAAGAAGAAATGCTTAGGCTAAAGGAAGGTTAGCGAGCAAAATCCAGGGTAATTCCAAATGAGAAGGTATTATGAGCCCATAATTTTTAATCCGAGAAACATACACGATATTAAATTGTGCAAAAATAGGCTTTACTAGGGTCTGGCACTTTTTCTCTCGGCCAGTAATAAGTGTTAAATAATGTGGAAAGGAAGGGTGACATTGCTTTATATATGGTTTGCAAATAAGAAAGGCCTTTTTACCCTCCCCTGCCTTTTCCTCCCGATGAACAGGTGGTCTTAATCAAAGCCCTTAGCACGATCTAATGGGAAAGTGGGGACCTTTCTGATATAATAAATTTATGAGCCCTTCCAAGTCAGCTTTATTCAACTAAGTATTTATAAAAGTAATATCCACATATGCTCCCTGACACAGTAACTTTTACTTCCTTTGCCGAGAAACAAATGGTTATTTTCTTAAACATCAATTATGAACCTGGATTATTGTAGTACATGCAAAATTTCCTGCCTCGTTACCGTACAAGTCGGTCTGTTTTTTACTCACCGGTCTGCAGGGGAAATTGCTATCTAAACACCTTTAATGCCGTTAATTAAAATATACGTCCGAGTCCAAGAAACAACGCGGGGTTGCCTGATCATTAAACCGTTCCCATTTACGGGGAAGGGAAATGCGACGACCGCGGATACGGATATATCCTTGCTGATATGAAAATATATCCCCGCAGATATGGGGACGGATCCCTGTGTGCAACCCCAGCCGCTGCCTCTGTGGAATGGATAATGGCAAGTCCCGAGACGCCATGAGCAGCTCGGGAGATTTGCTCTGAATAGTAGAAATCACGGACGTTTTCTTGTGATAGTGTGGGGGTTTGTTGAGTCTTGGCTTTGATTTGCTTAAAACGGCACGGTGCTCGTTGATTTTTGTCTTACCTGACCGTCAGGACGCCATGCTTTATGGGATTTACTTCGCAAAAGGTCTAATCTTTGAGAATGGGTGGGTGGGAGGCACGGAAGGGAGCAGGGGTGATTGGGTCCCCCGCCCCCTCTGTCACAGTTCAGCTTTAGAAATTACTAGGGCAATCAGGTAACTTCGAGAGTTAGGCACCCTCGGTGGCCACGAGGAGAATAATCACTAACTAGAACCACTGGTAATAATAACAAAACATGGGACTGTTTGGTCAAAACGATGTTTCTGTGAAAGGAGGAAACGAAATTCAGTAGGAGACCCTTCAAAACGACAATGGCCACGCCGTGGGAAGGAAAATGGGGAAGTATGAAAATATTATTGCAGCCTAGAGTGTCAAACGCAGCCCGGCGGGTGTCGGGTTTCTCCAGAGAGACGGGAAAATTGCTGCTGCGTGACCGGTCCCAAAAAATTGGGAAAACTTCAGCACATGCTTCGGCAGCCCACACCGCACATGTAAATGGTTGTTGGTGGATTTAATTTGAATAATTTTTATATAGGGCAAAAGGATGCGTAAACTATTTGGGTGTATATATAATCTCTACGATTTGTTAGCTCTGTGAATTCTACTTAAGAATCCTTCCCTCTAATCGATAATCTAAGTATTGCTGAAACAGCAGCCTCCAGCATAAAACGTTGAAATTACATTCCGCCTTATGTCATCACTCAGCATCACAAATCGATTGTTTCAACTCTCATTCTAACAAAAAAAAAAAAAAATTGGGCTGAATATTTTGTAAGTGAACATTTGTTTTTTTCAAAACCAAAAACTTAAAACCGAATGCTGATTCAGCTTTCCGTCCAGGCCGGCTGAAGACACGGCAGTGTGCAAAGCAAAGGTCGCCGGTGCCTTTTTTGAGCCTCGGGACGAGGTGGGCGCGCAGCCTCTGCCCCCGCGGGAGGGAGCCAGGGCGGGGGGGCCGAGGCGGAGCTGGAGCGGGGGCGTCGCTGCCGCCGTTGGGCCGCCAGGCAGAGCCGATCGGCACCCTCCTCTCCACATAGCATGGCCAAATTTGTCCCCGGAATTGTGACCCGCGCCGTGGAGAAGAACTGTCCCCTGTCCAGGGCACAGTCACTCCGGTGCGCTGCCCCTTCGCGGCAGATGAAGCCCCTTCCCGCACCCCCCACCAAGCGCAAATTAGAAGTTATTTATTGCGTTTCGGCTATAGAATTTTTCCTCTCCCTGGTTGTCTTCTGTGAATAATATATGCAGCAGTTGTTAGCCTCACTCCAGGGAAAACTAAATGTATAACGAAAGCTTATTCGTGAGTAGGAATATACTAACGGAACAACCTGATGTCGTCTTAATCCTATGTAAAAAGCTCTGTAGTCTTCCTAATATTGACTGAATGGGTAATTAATGGCTCTTCATCGAGGAGAATACCCGGTAATCCGAGATAGGCGAAAGACAACAAGCCAAAGGTAAAAGACAACAGGACTAGCTGGAGACTCTACATAAGAACCAATTTATCCATTTAGGGGAGTATTACGCTTAGAAACAAAGATCTCGTGAGGAGATAAAGGAAAAGTGGGAAAATAAATACCCGCAGTAGATCTGG
The DNA here is from genome assembly GCA_035583185.1 of Anabacerthia variegaticeps. Taxonomy (NCBI): domain Eukaryota; kingdom Metazoa; phylum Chordata; class Aves; order Passeriformes; family Furnariidae; genus Anabacerthia; species Anabacerthia variegaticeps. The sequence continues at coordinate 26,429,234 of JAWWEW010000131.1, read as the reverse complement.
CCACCCTCCGGCACCCCCAGCCGAGCCTCTCAGCTCTCGGCACCGCTACCGGCCCTCCCGCACCGGGGCCGGCACCGGGCATCCCGAGTCGCCAGCTCTGCCGATGGCAGCGTGAGATCAAAAAATGCCTAAGGGTGGGGAGAAGCCACAAAATAGCCACAAAAAAAAACCAAAAAAACAAAAAAAAAACCAAAACAAAAAAAAAAGCACAAAAAAACCCAACCAAACAAAAAAAAAAAATAAAAAGAGGGTGAAGCGGAGCCGGGAGCAGCCCCCATTCCCCATTTTTCGCAGCGGATGGATGCCCTCCATCACACCGGGGCGCGTCCCCGACGGGCCCTGCAGGGCCGGGTGAAAGGGAAGGATTCCCCACAAATGTTTGGAGGCTTTTTTCGATGGTGGTAGCCACACGCAGCAGGCGCGGACAGTCGGTGCGCGTGTTTGCTGATGGGGCAGGAACCGAACAGGAGAGGTGACGGGAACTTCCAGCAGAAAAAAAAAATAAAGAAAAAAAATTTAAAAACGCTTGACATTTTAATTGAAACCTTTACCGCTAATATATTACCTGGGTGACTACAATTAGGTTGTTTTTCGGTTGGCTGACAGCTTTTAAAATATTATTTCACTTGGGAAATAAAAGCTTCATCTCAGATTATAGGTGGGTATTTTTGGATTTACGTGATTTATGGTCACCATGACAACTAATGCTGTGTGGTAGCTCCCCTCCTGCCCGGGGTGGGGGAGTTTTAATCAAAGGCACGTAAGGAAATGCCGACAGCCTCTCCGTTTGGGCTGCCAGGGCCCAGGATAGTGCTGTGCCCCGCTTTTAGGAGCGGGGGGACGGCTAGAGGGTCTGTCCCACCTGAGTCTGGAGGACACAGGGCTGGTGCTAGCGAAGGTGTGCGAGGTCGGCGCGGTGGCCGGACCCTGCTCTTTCTCTCTCCGTTCCCTGGGGGAGCGCTCCAGGAACCGGCTGCTCGTGCCAAATGTCCCAGGACAGAGAGGGCTGCGGCGGGTGGGCACTCGCGGGCACCGGCGCTGCGCCCTGCGAGGGCATGAAGCGCGTAACAGGCACTCTACACCGCGCAGACGGGAGGGACTTCTCGTTTCGAGCCACCACAAAAGAAGCCAGAATTTCCCAAAATTGCTAAAAATAAATCAATGAAAAAAAGAAAAAAAAAAAAAAAGGATTCATTGCCCCGTTTGGAAAAGAAAAAAGAAAAGAGAGAGGAGGAGACACCACCGTATCCCTACTGCCTCTGGCTCCCACTCCCCCGGGCTTTGCAGACTTGTTAGAACCCCAACTTGGGGGCTGGAGAAGGGCAGCGCCCCCTCCCAAGTGCCTCTCGCAGCGAAGCCGAGGCCGCGCCCGCTTGGCCGGGGCTAGGTCACCCCCTGCCCCCGGTCTTGGCACAGCCCCACCGTCGGGAAATGCTGGCGGGAGGGTTCTGGGTGCGGGACCACAGAGGTAGCAAGAGGTTAAGAAGAAACTGGGATGTGATTGGTAAACAAAATGTGCAGAATAGAGCTGGATTCATATTGACTTAGTTATAGGTCATCTGCTGCCGGTGCAAAGGGAGGAAATATTTACTTTACACATATACTTTATGATCTTCGGGGAATTAGCGGAAATTCAATAAGAAAACGGCTAGAATCATTTTAAACCCCCTATTTAAAAGACTTAAGCAAATTAGAGTCTTATCAGATTAAAATCCACTACAAATGTAAGAGCATTGTCTCCATCGAAACGCTGTGGGGTCTGAGGAAAGAGATTCTTTGCCAAATCTCAGGGATAAAAACACGTCATTTAAACACCAGATAATGAGCAGAATGTAAATTAATTTAACCTTCTTTACTAACAGGCTGCGAAAGTAATATGTATAATTTAGCGATAACTAAGATTGCAATGGAAGATAGGTACCTCGAACAAGAAAAAGCGACTAAGGAAGACCCTTGTGGGAAGGTGGGGGTGGGATGTGGCAGTCAGGACAGGAATGGGACAGAAAAGTTAGGGCGTTAGGATGTTGGTGTAAAGGGCCACATCAAAGGGAAGCTTTCTGTAACTTTTCGAAAACAGTGACGGCACAGATACATTGAAGATAGAAAACGCTCATTTTCCGCTCCTGGGCTCCTTCGGGTTCCCATCCCTACCAAGCCACGAGTCCCTTGGGACAGTGTCGGCTCTGCGGGCTGGGGCTCGGGGACAGACTCGTCTGTCCCAGGAGGAACTGACCAGCAGGGAGGACAACCTGCGCCCGCCTTAGACGCGCGTGAAATAGCCCCGGTCCTCCTCCCTCCTGCGGGACTCGGGTCTACCAGCAGCCTCGTCCGTGCGCTATGAGCCGTCCCATAAGCGGGGGCTGCGGGACAGCGGAGCCCGTCCCTCTACTGCCGCTGCTTGGGCGAGGGGTCAGATCCTGCCCCCAAGCCTCGGAGAGGGGTGTGAGAGGTTTCTGTGCCGGCGCCCTACCCGGTGTGGGATTTGGCCAAATTCTGTGAATGGTTTGCATGGGCGCGGGTTCGGGGACTGTTGCGGGGCGCAGGATGGTCCTTGCGGATCCACGCCAAGGGGGCGGAATGATCCTGAAGATAACTGCTCGAGTAAGTTGTAAAACTGTGGTGGAAATGCCTCGTTGGGGGCTCGCTTTTGGAACGCGGTTGCGGGGAAGGGGAGGGAATGGCAAAGCCAAGGAGAGGATTTTTCCCCAGTGTCCTCCGCCTTCGGTGTGGGCAAAAGCAGTCCAGAACGCCGGCGAGCGCAGGGCCTACAGGCGCCCGGGGGGCCTCCGAGCGTGCTGTGAAGGTTTCCGTAGCAATACCACAGGGGCGAAGTTGTTGCCGTTTGTGTTTAGTTGTGGCTGTTACCAGCCCAAGATCCGCCGTCTAAGCGGCCGCACCCCCGTCCCGTTCATTTTCCCCCACCTCCAAAAGGAGGGGATCGGTTTCGGGGCTTGTCCTCTTTCTTCCTCCCTGCTGCAGCGTCTATGCCAGTGTCGATGTCTCCGCTCCTTACGCCCGCAGGTCCGCGAGTGCGGCGAGGCGCGGAGCGAACATGTCCGGAGCCGTCCCGACGGGGTGCCCCGTGACCGGCGGCCGGAGGCCGGGCTCTCCGGGCACGGGTACCACCCGCGGGGCAAATCGGGCGGGGGTTTTCGGCGGGCGCGGGTGTGCCCATCACCGGGGGAGCGCGGGGGGCGGTGCGGGCGCGCAGGAACGCGCGGGCGGGGAGGGGCGCGGGCGGGGCGGGGCGGGCGGTGGAGGGGCGGGCCGGGGGCGGGCCGGGGCGGGGTGGGTGACGTACCGCGCGGGGAAGGCCGCCGCCGGTTTAAGATGTCAGGCCAAGAGGGAAGCGGCTGAGCTGATGCGGTGCGGGGCGGGCCGCGGCGCGGGTCCATGCGCGGGCGGCGGAGAGGAGCGCCCCGCGGAGCGCCGCCGCGCCTCGCTGCCCCCGCCCCGCGGAGCCCCGCGGCGGGCCGGGGGCCGCCGGCCGGGGAGCAGCCGAGTCGCCGTGACGGCTCTTACAGGACCGGACTCGCCCGCACGCCCGTCGCCGCCGCCGCGCCCCCCCGGGCGGCGGGGGCTTCGAGGCTAGTCGAACGTCGCCCGCCCCGCCGCGTCTCCCCGTCTGGCAGCCCTGACCCCCCGCAGCCGCCGGGCTGCTCCGCGTCCGCGGAAGGGACGCCGCGCGGACCCTCCTACACGTACCGACACCTACAGACACACGCATACCTTCTCCTATCGACCCCCCAGGCGCGCACGCAGACTTTGGCGTCCTTCTGCCGATGAACTGCATGAAGGACCCGTTAAACCTGGAGCGCCTGGGAGCCGGGAATAAGCTGTGCTCCTCCTCACCTTCCTCCTCCTCCTCCTCCTCTTCATCATCTTGCCACCACCACCAGCCCGCGCTGGCCATGGCGACGGCGCTAGCGCCGGGGCAGGCGCGCTCCTCCCTGGAGTCCGCCAAGCACCGGCTGGAGGTGCACACCATCTCCGACACCTCCAGCCCCGAGGCCGCAGGTAAGAGGGGCGAGCGGCAGGGATCCCAGCCCGACGGGCGCTCCGTCGCCCTGTCCTGCTCCGGCCCGGCCGGCGGCCCCGGCAGCCCCGCGGACCGCGATGCGCCGCCGCCCCTCCGCCCGGGAGCGCCCCGCACTCGAGCCGAGATGCGTTTCGTGGTTTCTCGCGTGCGGTATCTGTGTGCCGGCGTACAGGAAGATAATGACATGTGTAAGGGTAGGCGAATAGCGTGTGTACCGGTGGGCGAACTATATGGATAACGACAGGCAAATAATATAGGAGTTGATGGGCGAGTAATACGGATACGGACGGACAAAGAACATTGTTACAGGCGGGCGAATAATATGGATACAGACAGGCGAATAATACGAGTGTAGATAAGCAAATAATACGGATTACATGTATACAGACGGAAGAATAATATGAATACAGATAGGCGGAAAGCTTGCATACGGAGAGGTGACTCCGTCCCGCTGTCCCGGCGGTGGCTGTTCCACCGGGAGGAGCCGCTCGTGAGTGCCCGCGGGTGCGGAGGGGCCGCGGCGGCGGGAGGCCGGCGCGGGTTAATCATTACAGCGCCGAGTCGCGTTCGGGACAGTTTGCGGGATCTAGCAGCGCTGGGGACAAGCCCTTCCCCAGCCGCTGGAGTGGAAGCTGAGATGGCTGAGGCGCCCTCGTTTTCGGCCTTGTTTTTTTTTGTTTCCTCCACTTACAGAAAAAGATAAGAGCCAGCAGAGCAAGAATGAGGATGCGGGGCCCGAGGACCCCTCCAAAAAGAAGAGGCAGCGCCGGCAGCGGACTCACTTCACCAGCCAACAGTTGCAGGAGCTGGAGGCCACCTTTCAGCGAAATCGCTACCCGGACATGTCGACCCGGGAGGAGATCGCCGTCTGGACCAACCTCACCGAGGCCAGGGTTAGGGTAAGTCTCGACACGACACCCCAGCTCGGAGCAGCGGGGGTCAGGGAGGGTGGGGAAAGGGAAGGAGCGCTGAAATATTTGCAGCTGCTTTCGATTTCGGCTTGTATATAAACTTCAGAGCCTTTGCACAAAAGCACGGCAGAGCAGGACATTTCTGTCAGAGCGAGACATATTGGGATCCCTCTCTGTGTCTGCAAAATATGGTTTGCTGCACGTTTTGCCCTCACCGTGCAATGCGTCCCGCTCCTTTTGATCGAAACGCTAATGAAAACATTAGCCAAGAAAGCAACTTGGAACAGGCTGCAACCTGCGCTGTCTCTAATGAGAAAAAGATGTAAAATACACAAGAGCTTTTGCTTCACTCCGAGGCACTCCCAACGTGCCCTTCCTTGCATTTTCTATTTCTTTTGGTTTCACAATTCGACGAGCGTCTCTCTCCGCCCTTTCACCCCCTCTGAGATTTATGGGACCATCGCGGCGCTGCAGAGATACCGCGTCCGGATCCTGCTCGCCTGCAAACGCCGCGCTGGGGTGGGGGGAAAAACAACAAACCCCAACACATGCACAAAAAAAGAAGTCTGTAAATGGGCCGAACCTTCAGATTTTCGGAAATCCCACATAAATCCTCTCCCCGAGGTTGCTTGAGAAAAGCAAGACAGTGAGAACCGAGGGCGGCAGCGAGCAGGGCCGGCTCTCCTCCCCGGACCGCCGGTGTTGACGAGGGGGCAGCCCTGCGGTGGGAGCGGGGTTCGGCCGGGGCCGGTGTCCTGCCGGAGCACGGTCCCAACGCGGCTTTTGCGAGAGTTTTTGTTTCGGTACGCGCGGTGCCTGCAGACGGGGCCCGTCCCCGTGGTGCACGGCAGGCCCCCGCCAGGCTCGACAGGGTGGGGGTTACCACAAACACCCCGGGGCCGGAGTGATTTCAATACACACGGTTAGGCTGCTGCTGGCGGCTGCCCGACGGGTCAGACACCCAGATGTGGATTGGGAAAGGGGACGTTTTCCCTATTGTCTGCGGGGAGGGTCCCTTAGATCTCATTTAGCACGTAGTTAAATGGCGATTTCTTTTTTTTTTTCTTCTTTTTGTTTTTCCTCCACCAAAGAGCAGTCGAGCGAGTTTGTTTAGAAAGTAGTTTTCGGTATTGAAAGGTTTCATGCAGGAGGAACTTGTAGCTTTAGCAAACTGAAGCAAGGATTTATTAGTTGCTGGCTTCCCCCTCTTTCCCCGTACTGTTGCCTTGAACATTGCTCGGATTTCCAGGCGTTTAGCTCTCGCCTTTGCACTTTAGTATTTCCCCTGGATGGCTCAAGGGCGAAAAAAGCCAAGGGAGAAGGGAGAGGGAAACAAGAGAGAAACGAAGGGGAGGGCGGAGAGGGAGGAGGGAAGAGTGAGAATAAGAAGGAAGCGTTGGCTTTTGTGGCGAGACTTAGAGCATCACAAATTATGCGGGGGCTCCAGGAGGGGGGGGGGGTGGCGGGTTTGGGAGGATGGGGGTGGGCGAGGGTGAAATGACGCGGCCACGAATCTACCTTGTTAAACCCGGGCAGCCCCACGGGTGCTCGGCGGCCCCGGGAGTGCATCGCTACCCCAGCCCAGCGCGGGGCTCCATAGAGGAGGAGGCGAACCTATATATGGAGATACATACGTTCGTGCACACTTTTACATATAACTTTTATACGAACATGCTCGGCTGTTTCCCCGAGAACCTGCAAAGCGCTACGGTGGTTGTGGTGGCTCCTGACTAACTCGCATCTCCCTCCCTCCCTCTCCCCCCGTTTCCAAAGGTTTGGTTCAAGAACCGCAGAGCCAAATGGAGAAAGAGAGAAAGGAACCAGCAAGCCGAGCTATGCAAAAACGGCTTCGGTCCACAGTTTAACGGCCTCATGCAGCCCTATGATGACATGTACCCTGGCTACTCGTACAACAATTGGGCGGCCAAGGGCCTGACCTCCGCTTCCCTCTCCACCAAAAGCTTTCCTTTCTTCAACTCCATGAATGTCAACCCTCTGTCTTCTCAGAGCATGTTCTCCCCTCCAAACTCCATCTCCTCCATGAGTATGTCTTCAAGCATGGTACCCTCTGCAGTCACCGGGGTCCCCGGCTCCAGCCTCAACAGCCTGAATAACTTGAACAACTTGAGCAATCCCTCCCTGAATTCTGCAGTGCCAACGCCAGCCTGTCCTTATGCTCCTCCAACGCCTCCGTATGTTTATAGGGACACATGTAACTCGAGCTTGGCGAGTCTGAGACTTAAAGCCAAGCAGCACTCCAGTTTTGGCTATGCCAGTGTGCAGAACCCTGCTTCCAACCTGAGTGCTTGCCAGTATGCGGTGGACAGACCCGTGTGAAACATCCAAGTAGGAAACACTGCATGGGAATCCCTTCCCATTTCCCGCAGAGACTGAGAATTTCACTAGAAAGTAATGGGCACTAGAGAGAAAGAGAAAGGAAGAAAAATCAGACAGAGTCAGAGAGAGAGGAAGAGAGAAAGAAAGAGAGAGGGGGGAAAAAAGAGGAAACCACTGAAATAAGATAGTTCCTTTGTTTTCAAAGGACCTCCTACAGATTCTGAGATCTTTCTTTCACTAAGAGTATTTCAACAGTTACAAGGACATATATATATATATATATGGACAAATGTTTGACTGGATATGATATGACATTTTAATGTTACTATAAGCTTGTTATTTTTTAAGTTTAGCATTGTTAACATAAAAATGACTGAAAGGATGTATATATATCGAAATGTCAAATTAATTTTATAAAAGCAGTTGTTAGTAATATCACAACAGTGTTTTTAAAAGGTTAGGCTTTAAAATAAAGCATGTTACACAGAAGCGATTAGGATTTTTTCGCTTGCGAGCAAGGGAATGTATATACTAAATGCGACACTGTATGTTTCTAACATATAATTATTAAAAAAATTGTGTGAATATCAGTTTTAGAATAGTACCTCTGGTGGATGCAATGATGTTTCTGATATTGCAATGTAAAACATGCCCTGTGTATAACATTTCGTACAATATTATTGTTTTACTTTTCAGCAAACATGAAAAAAAATGTGTTTTATTTCATGGGAGTAAAATATACAGCATACAGTTCTGTCTGGATTTTTTATTTACTGAGCCAAGCTGCGCAGCACTGACTAGTCTGCAGTAATTGACTGATCCTTGACACTGGATCTCATTCTCTGGAAACTCGGGGCGGTACTTCTGCAATACAAATAAATGTTGGCGCTTTTTTTTTTTTCCCCCCCTAGCATTAAAAAAACCCCAAAAAAACAAACAAAAAAACCCAAACAAACAAACCCCCTAAACTATCCCTCTCGCTAATGTTGCATACTAGAGAAACGCGGGGCTTGGACCTATTGGATCCTTTTATTCTCTAGCACAACCCCGAGAAAATGGATCGTTTGACATAGTTTGCCTCGAGAATTACCAGTCACAAAGTAGCTGTATCTGGAACATAAATTTTTCCTGCAGTGAAGGAAGCTTTTATTACATTAAAGAACAGGGAGTTGGGGAAGGAAAAAAAAAAAAAAAAGAAAAAAAAAAAAGAGCAAGTTTGCAAACAAACTGCTCCTGTTCAAAATAATCCATCCCCTTTGCCACCCCCTGCGCTCACCTTCTTCCTTCAGCGGGGAGATCCTTCATGTAATATTACATTTCTATTTCCAAATCCCCCTTTCAGACACGAAGAGAAACAAAGAGCAGCCCAAATAACCACAACCCTGCGGAGCGCGGGGGTGAGAGGTTAGCCCCGAGTTTCCTGCGACTTCGTGCTGCAACACGTCGTTGAAGGGAAAGGTCGTGCTCTCGTGTGTTTTGTTTTAAATAATATTGACCTATTCATTCTCAACCTGCTTGTTCGTGAAATTATACAGGATTATAACTTTGCCATCACCGGACAATTGAAACAAATCAAGATGAATTGCTGCTCGGCCCTCCCATCGGCTCACACCCCGGGCGGGCGAGGAGGGGCTGCCGGGAGGGTGGGCAGCCGAAGGACCGGGCCGGAATATCGATACAGCAAGAAATTCGGCAGACGCGTAAACTGGCGAGGGGCGCAGGGATCGGCAGGGAGGAAACTCACCGCGGTGAGGGCGGGCTTGATCCTTGAGAGGCCTTTGCGCGCTCCTTGCGCGCCTTTGTGAGGGCGGGAGGAGTCGCCGAGGTAGCCCGGGGGTGGGCGGACACGGCGGAGGGGGTTCCTTTCCCCCCAGGGGTTAGAGGGGGAGAGGAGCAGAAGGGGGAGAGGGAAGAGGTCAGCACCCTGCGCTTTCCCACGAGGAAAATGTTTCCCCTACACGAAATCAGGGTGCTCCCTCGTGGGACCATTTGCAGCGTGGACAGACTCCAGACTCCACTTTCCTCCCCACTCTCATTTTTTAATTTTTATTTAATGCCTCTTATTTTTATTCCCCCCCTTTTTTTCTTCCTCATGAATTTTTTATTAGTTGTTTTTTTTCTCTCTTATTTTGTTGTGTGGTTGGGCTTTTAAAATTATTTTAGCATTTTACACGTTTTTCTGTTTTCTTTTCCTCTGTGTGTTCTTGCCAGGGGGTCGGTGGAGAGAAAGAATCCCCGTGCTTGGGGTGAGGGGGAGGCGGGAGGCCCCCCCTGACTTGTCCGGCCTTGCCGCCGCCCCGACCCAACGCCTCTCCCCTCGGTTTTTCCGCACCGTGTCAACACCTCACCCGGGTGAGTGCCAGGGGCTTCCAGAAATGTCCCCTTCTTCCTCCTTCTTCTCCTCCTCCTCCTTGCTCGGCTGCGGGTAAAAGGTCTTAGAGTGACGGCAGCGAAGGGCTGGCAGCCCGGGAACCCACCTTGGGGGTCAGGGAAGCCGGAGAAATGAGGGAGCTTTTCTGCCCAAACCCTTTCGGCGGGACGGGCTTGGAAATCAGCGAGTGGATCGCTGCGAGTATCGGCACGGTATTCTACACGATCTTTTCGGCTTCGTTTCTTCTCGGTGGCATTGGTTATTTATAGTCCTCTCTTATAAATATATATAAAATGTCGGCATATATATATTAAGAATATGCGTGTGTGTGGAGAAATATTAGATATATGATATATAATATATACTATACGCACATACATTGAGAAGAATAATATATACCGATTCCGGACAAAAAAAATACTGAATCAGAGTTTTCCACTCCACTGTGTAATGGCTCAAACGATGAAAAATCAACGTGACCGCTCAGAGAGGACATAAATCACTCCGAGAGTAATCTGAATTTCTCTTTCTCCCCCTAGCTGAAGCCTTGAGGGTCATCATTTTTCTGCGCCACTTGACCAAAGATATAATGTTTTGATTAGGTCGTAAATCAAAATCTTGAGTCGTGGCGGGTTTTTTTGTTGTTATTTCGGGAAGGGAGGGGGAAGGGTTGTGGTTTTTTGGTTTCATTTTTTTTTTCCGGGGGCTTTCCTTCCCCTTATCGGTAGTGGCAGTGTGAACCTGGAACAATGGAGGCCGCAGAGAGGGGGAGAAAAAGCCACAACGAAATGGGGAATTTGCAAAATATGTATTTGGAGAAGCGGGGGGGAGAGAGTGGTTAAACAACGGGTTCGCACCCCCTCACCCCTCGGGAAGGCCTATCCGGGCCGCCTGCTGCGCAGCCCCCCGCGCCGGGCGTGCGAGCGGGCAGCGCCGTCTGCCTTCCAATCCACATCCCAATCTACATCTCAATCCACAGTCCCGCCGGCCCGCGCATCCCGCACCGTCGCCCGATCCGGGCTGCGGCAGCGGCCGCGGAGCGGCGCCGGTACCGCGCCCCTTCCAGCGGCGAGGCCGGGGGTCCCCGGGCGCCCCCTCCCCTCCGATGGCGCCCCGGGGCCGTGGCCCGGCCCGGCTCCGTTCTTTTGTTTCCGTACGGTGCCTTCCCGCACTTTGAACCCCGGCGGCGTGCGCGAGTCCCTGGCCGTCGGATCGGCGTGCCTCGCCTCGCAAAGGTCAAAATAAAGCGCAGATATGGAAGTATCTCCTTTGGGTTATTTTCTGTGCTTTCCGCTGTCCTCTCCTTGGTTTCTTTTTAGTACGTGAGCGCTCATCTGCGTGTGCTTTCCCAAAGCAGCGAGATACCGATCTTTACATACCTGTACAGTTGTTTGTACCTATAAAATAAAAGAACCTTTTTTTTCCCTTACGAGATTCATTAGCATTTTTGGAGGGAAATAACTTCCTTGGGAAAATAGTTGACATCTGAGCCCGGGGAAGGGTTTGTTGTTGGTTTGGGTTTTCTTTTTTTTTTTTCTTTCCAATAAGCCGCGTTGCGGGGGCTTTTTTTTTTTTTCTTCTTTTTTTTTTTCCATAATGCTCCGTTGCGGAGCGGGGGGCGGCGGCGGAGGCCGGTGGGGTGAGGGGCAGGTTTGCAGCCCGTCTTTCCCCGCCGCCGCGGACGGAGTTGCAGGGAGGTGGGCGATTGGGGCCAGGGGGGGTCTCACACCCCGGCTTAAGACAAGGAGGGAGGACAGGGGACGGGATCACGGTGCACTGGTGCTAATACGCTTTTTTGGGGCATAAAATCTACCTTGCTAAATGCCTGCTTTGGTACGCATATTACATATGTGTAGGTCTGGATATTAGGCACCCGGTAGAGCGTAACAGTCAATAATCCAGAAACTTGGGAGGATTTACACCTTCGGAGCTCCATACAATGCCGGACTAAATTGATTCCTAAATCTGAATGCGAACCCCTTTTGCAATTAATTTCTCCGGCCGTCTGCATCTACTTCTCAGAGAAGAAAAGAGAGGAAATAAAATAAACTCTCCCTTGCAAATTTGTAGCGGAAAGGAAATATTGTATGTTTGTTTTTCTGTTTCTGTGTGTATTTTGGTGTTTTTTGTTTTTTTTTTTCCCCTCCAATTAAAAAAGGTATTTGAGGCCGCTTTTCGCGAGCTCAGACCCGCTTGTGCTGGGAAGATCCGCGGGGCTGGAGCGGGCAGAGCTGAGCCGATGCTCCGCGCCCCTGCGCGGGGAGCCAGAACTCTGGCTGGTGTTCGACGAATGTCCCTCTGGTCGATCGGGGGCGAAGGCGGCTTGTTTGGTCGCTTTCTGCCTTGCGGCTCTGACCAATCCCCGCCCGCCCCTAAGTGCAGAGGGCAACGCGGGTCGCTCCTGCCGCCGCGGAGCCAGGCGGGGCCGGGCAAACGCTGCCGCCGCCAGATCCGCTCCGGCCCTGCCTTCTCGGGGGGCGGGTTGTGACTGTCCTGGGAGGCCATCGGCCCGACCCCGGTGCCGCGACACGGCATGACCGCCACTGGCCCCTGCCCAGTATCTCTTGCGACGCAGCCCGGAGGTGGCAGCGTGCGAGCGGGGCCTCACGGTCTTCAGCCCCACAGGAGGAGAGAGGCAGCGCGGCCGAGGTGGGGACAGGTATCCATCTTTCCGCGGCACCGCTTTGGCAATAGCCTGAGCTTGACCCCACGCAGAGAGGCGGGGAGGCCAGGCCGCTCGACAGGTAAAGCCCCGAGCGGCTGCGACTCTGCAAAGCCGTGTCCCCGAGGGACTCTGGATGAGCAGCGCGATTTGCGCGGCTGGAGCCCGCCGTCGGGTGCAGCGAATGGACGCGACTGACGGCCAGCCCCAAACCAGAGGAACCGAAAAAAATAAAAGAATGAAAAGAAAAAAAAGCCGCAACCCTCCCCAACCCCCAGCAGCCCACCCCGGAGCAGGAGGCCGCGAGTGATTCGCTCCAGCAGAGAGGAAGACTCCGGAGCCCTTCGGCCTCAGCCCCGTGCCCGGGCGGAGGGGCACGGCGCGGGGAAGAAGCCGTGTGAGCCTTGTGCGTGTGTCTGTGTGTGAGTGTGCAAGAGGGTGGGAGAGACCCGTCTCGGCCCGGCATGGCTCCCCACCGAGCCGGAATGCAGCAGGGAAAGCGTCTCAGATTTATGTGCGCTTACATATGCACACATACATATATAGCTACACACGCACACATATATTGCACACACATATATACATATTTTACATACGTACACACATACGCGTGCGCACACACAGAGTGCTGTGAGGGCAGTGCTCTGCAGCCGCTGACCGCAGATGTGAAGGATGCTCCGGAGGTTGTCGCTCCGCACGGCCACTCACGGACTGGCCATACACATACAGCATCGGTGAATCCCACGCCTGATAGGAGAGGGGGGCGTGATCGCTTTCCAGTCTCTCCTTCCGTTTGACCTTTATTGGAGGTCTTCCCCCCACACTCTAGGGGTAGAGGGGTCGTGGCGGGGCCCGGCGCGGAGCGAGGCCGATGGCACCAGCCCCTTCCTCGGCCGCGGACTTGTGCCCACCGACAAGCCCGGCCCGCGTTGAACATTAACAGGCTAGAGCGGCCCCGCGATGTAACAGGCTACGTATAAAAATGAATCATCTCCCAGGTTGTTGTAAAACGTCCTGTAAAGTCCACCTATAAATCCTGGTATGCACTTAGTACTCTAGGCTTCAGGTCTTACCGTTGCTACGTAGTATTTGCCATTCCCTCCTCTCCCCCCTTTTCTCTCCCCCGAAATCCCGCTGGCCATCTTCTGTCCTAACTCTGGGCCCGCATGCCCTGGGATCCCGTCTCTCCCCCCGTGAGGAGAGTGGAGCCTCGCGGCGGACCACCGAGGTGATGCCGGCCGCAGCCGTCGGGGCGCCGCGGCCGCCTCGCTCCCTCCAAACCTCGGGAACGGGGAAAAACTAGCGGGACAGGCATGGCCCTTAACCCTCCAAGGCGGCAGGAGCCCCCATCCCCTGGGGCCAGCCTAGGTGGGGCGGCTCGCAGCTGTCCCTGCTGCTCCCGCCCTTCGAGGGGTCTGTGTGTCCGTGCCTGTGATAAGGAGAGCTACTCATACCCTGCAGCAAAGTTCTGTAAAACTCAGCAATGCTTCTTC